>CDLV01000008.1:1800000-2275168 GCA_001244265.2 Microbotryum lychnidis-dioicae p1A1 Lamole | reverse complement strand
GGGTTCTATTCCAAAACGTATCCCGGAATTGGCCTGTACCCCACCTATGATACGTATATACTCACTTCCGACGAGCGCATTATTACCACGAGCGCACATGCCGAGCCACGATTTGACGTCCTTCAGAGCGTGCCCGACCCGCGGATGCCGCCGGTAGAGCCTCTACAAGCCGCAAGAACGACACCGCGGATACAATGCGCCCAAAATCAGCAAAATCCAAGTCTGACAAGCGAGTCACGAGCCCATCACCGAATATGCAAGGAAGGCTGAAGCTTTTCAAGAGGCTGGGAGACCAGCCGAAGACAGTTGAAGCGACGCGCGCGGCAAGATGCGGCAAGCCACTTTCATAGCAAATCCGCCCCATCCCGGGGGGTTTTTCGCTATGTTCGATCGGCCGGCCGCCGCGCGCCCGCAAACGGAACGCGTTTTCGACGACTTTTGAGCAAGTTTTGGAGCATGCAGAGCAACTTTTGGTGAGATATTGAGGCGCATGTGCAAAAGCCGACATCTTTGGAAAAGAGGGTGTAAAAATCCGACAAACACTTCAGAAAAGACCGTTGTTCCACGAGGAGGCGCGCGGAGGCGCGCGGAGTCCAAAGTTGAGAGGAGACGAGCGGAGTCCCAAGTTGGGAGGAGGCGGGCGGAGTCCAAAGCTGGGAGTTGCGAAATCATTTTGCATGACAGGTAGCTGATGTCTCGACCAGAGTCTCGATATTCCGCAACGAAGGAAAAATCGCTTTACATCTTGCTCTCCCTCAACCCTCTTCCCACTCCCTGCTCGTCTTCAAGACTTACCACCGGTTTACCACCGGTCCTAGTGGTGACCAGCCCCCACTGCCCCGTAACCCATCACGCCCAGGGCCTTCACAGTGAGTTGGCCACAGTGAGTCGGCCCATAATAGACCGAGCTTGGCCTTGTTTTGACTCGCATGACTGACGCCACTGGCCCACGCCCCAATTGGGGCCGTTGCAGTGACCGCCCGCGCCGACACGAACCTCGCGCGCCGAGCGCCGGCGCGTCGACAGGGCCAATGCGCAGGAGCGCGCGCATCGCTGAAAGGAACGCGAAGCCCGTGGCACACGGCGTCGACTCGCCCGCTCAGGCTCTTGCCTCGACCTCGACCTCGCCCTCGCCCTCGCCCTCGACCTCAATTTCAGCGGCTGAAAACTCGGCCCCGGCCTCAAGCGCAACCGCCAACGCGTACGACCTCGCCGAACTCAGGGACGCGGTCTCTCCCTTGGTATCGTCGACTCAATCGACCCCATTACGATCGCGCCGGGAGGCGGCCTCGCACGAGCGAGCATTGGACAGAGCCGAGAGGATCTCCGAAGCGGTCCAGATGGACCAAAAACATTGTGCGGCCCTCGAGGCCTACTTCTTCGGCCATCCGACCGCTGACGAGCTCGCTAACAAGATCTGGCCCAAGGAGTTCAAGATGGGCACCGAAGAAGCGCTGGGCGAGGTCATAGCAGGTGTCATCAACACGGTGAGTCGACGCCTGGATTGCGTGACATCGAGGGTGTATGTTCCTTCGAGAGCTGACTCGCCTTCTCACTGCCGTTTGTCTTACTGTTGGACCTCTAGACTGGAGACCGGCGACTGGTCGCCTGCCAGAACTCGCCCCAGTACATCAGCGTCGCACCTGACCGTGTGGAGACGACCGAGAAGACGGCCGACGTCGTGCTCTTGACCCACGCTGCGGTCGCGCACGACCCAACCCTCCCGAATGTATGGGCCCTTCCCAGTCACGCCGATCCGGCCAAGAAACTCGACGCCGATGCGGGCCCCGCCACCAACGTGAACTCCAACGCGAACGAAAACGGCAAGGGCCAGCCTCACGACGAGGACAACAACGCAGAAGAAGACAGCACGAACACGGCCAAGGTCAAGGACAAGGACAAGGTGGACCTGAACCAGGCCAAACGCTCCTTTACGCAAGTGGCCGCCGTCGGCGAGACCAAAGCCGGCACCTCCAACGCCGAGCGCCAGTTGTTCCGACGGTTGTCGGCACTCCTCGCAACGCCGATTCGCGAACATGCGATCGGATTCACCCTTCGCGGCGAACGTCTCAAGGTCTACGTAATGTCTGCTTGCGGAGTGTTCTCTACCAAATCTAGAACAGTCACCGAAGAGAATGGAGAGCTGTCGACGTTCTTGTACCGTCTCGTCCAACACAGCGATCGGCTTAACGGCATTCTAGCGACCACAACCTCGCTCGACGACCGCTACGGCCCGTTCACGCCCTGCCCCGACTTCTTCCCGCCGGCGGCCTCAGAGTTTATCTGGGGAGCAACGACGATGTCCAACGTCAAGATCAAGGAGCTCATCTTTCGTCGAAAAAGAGAGTGCGGCCGCGCAACGTCGACATACGAGGTCAAACTTGCTGAGGGCGCCAACATCAGGACCTTCGCAATGACGATCATCTGGGTCGAGGAGTCGCGCAACTCGGACTTGGCCGAGATCCGCAACGTGATCCAAGAAAAGAGACCTCGCGGGCTCGCTCCACTGGTCGGCGTCTTTCGCACCGAATATAGGACCCTCCCCGTGTTCCTACCCGGCAACGAATCCCTCGCCGGTTGCACCCCACGGGCCAGGGAGGTCGTCGTTCACGAAGAACGTTACTACCCACTCGCCACACTCAAGACCACCAAGCAGCTCGCGCGCGCTCTCGAGGGTGCGATTGAGGGTGAGTGCTCAGAGCAGAGCGGGACAGCGCGCTGAAGGGTGTGCCAACACTGACGACCCTTTGCCTTGCGTGACAGGGCATCGCCAGCTTTGGAATTACGGCTTCATCCACCGGGACGTGTCCTATGGCAACGTCATGGTGGACCGTAAAGGCGATGGAGTGTTGATTGATTACAATCTGGCGGTGAAGAAGGCCCGAACGGCGGAAGAAGAGAGTCGCCTCAGCCGCTCGGTACGTTCTTCTCGTGTCCTTGCTAGCCCTTCACACGTTCTTGGTCTCACCTAACTCCTTTCCATCCTTCCCCTGTACAATGATCAACCACAGGGCACGCTACCCTACATCTCTCGACTCCTGCTCAGCCCCGCAACCGAGGGTGTGGTGCACGAGCGCTGGCATGATGTAGAATCATTCTTTTATGTGGCGTGCCGTACGGCTTTCCAACCTGAATCTGAATCTGCCGACGCGCGACTTTTCGAGAAGCCGGACGCCGCGCGTATCTGGAACGCGTGGAATGCCAAGGATCTCAGAGATGCAGCAATCAGGAAAGGTTGGCTGTCTACGGAACCCGGCTTCGAGGAGCTCCTGAACGCATGCGCATCTCGTTGGTCTGGCGTGGAGAAGGTTCTGAGTGTCCTGCAGCAAAATTGCTCGCTGGATTGGTCTTTCGCCAGGGTGAGACCCATCAATACAGAGCCAGAACTTGCGTCGCTTTGGAACTCGGGTCAGATGTCGTATGAACATGTCCAGGCGGCTTTTAAGGCCCTTTGCGAGTAGAACCGTGCTCGACATCCGCGTTATTGTCTTGCATTTCTATGGACGAATCTGAATGTAATACTAGACTCCGTACTGCGCGTTGTGATCAAACTCCTAAATTTCGCGCATACCAATCAACATCATCCTGGCGAACCTGATGCAATCGACGACAGGAGTGGGGCGAGCTTTGGTGGGATTACGGCGGCCCGGCTATAACGAAAGCAAGCCTGCATAGACCAGACAGGAGCACCGAAGCTTCAGTAGTGTTTTTCAACCTGTTTATATGGGCAGTTTTCAAATACCAAATACCAAATCCCCCGGCCAGCTGCCCGCCAGCTCTGCGCGCGCTGTCGAGCGCAAATCCTTACAAAGATGCTTGGGCGATTTGGGCGACTGCCATCTGGTATTTGAGAGAACGGCGGCCCCCACTGCCTTCGGCCACTGAGAGCTCTCGCGATCTCCGAAATGGAAAATAATCGAATGCGGTTCATCGCGACACATCATATATCCATCATCGGAGCGGTATTCGGGCTGGCGGAGCAATAAACCGCCCACACGATCACGTGTTCGAGCTCTCACCCGGAGATGGTGACGGTCAGCGATCATGGAAGTTGTGCTTCACATGATCATGCGACAATGCGCGTTGGGGTTCACACAATGATGTGACAATTCATGTTGGGGTTCACGTGCATTACATCACAAACCGTCTCTTCCGTGTACCCATGCCCTCCTACATCATGTTCCAACACCGTCCACGGACAGCACCATCACAATTTTCATATCGATCATGTCAGCGGTTAGCGCCACACGGTCAGAGTCGAATTGGTCGAATTGAAATGTATCGACTGGCGTATCGGGTCGCGTTCAAACACGGTGTCAGAGAGATAGGATCGTCGACGTTATAAGTATCGTCGAGTTGAAGCTCGAGTTGACCGGACAAGTTGGAGTGGCGATTTGGGCAAGGTGGGCACATCGAGGAGGACACATGTCAGTTGGGGCTCGCTCGTCCATCGAGTATGGCCGAAGCAAGTTGCCTGGGAGATGGACGGGTCCAGCTGATCATCGATCGTCCGAGTGCCGAACGGTCCGAGTCGAGACGACGCTGCTCGATGAAGTGGCTCGAGTGCCGAGCCAGCCGAAAACAGCGCAGAAGAGTCAAGCTGATCGCAAGGAAATGACGGACTTCGGGTCGGGAGAAGCCGTATTGGTGTGAGCGATGATTGGGCAGATCGGTGGGAAGCTGACGATGGGTGACCTGCAAGTTGGATCTTGCGCGCCAGGGATGTCGGGCAATGCTGTGGAACACAGATGACATCTCGAATGAAGTAAGGTCAGGATTGACGGGACTTGAGCGCATAGAGACCCAGGTTGGAGATGAGAGCCTACCGAACTGGGGACCTGGCTGATTGAGCTGATGATGTGGATGCGAAGATCACGGGGGAGTGCCGAGCTGAGTGCGCCGACACAGATCAAGGCGAGGTGAGGTGAAGCGTGTCGATAGGAGAACTTGGCAGATGGGTCGAGAATGAGTCGATAGTGGGGTTGGCATTCATGGTGAATAGGTCGGATGGTGACAGTGAGTCCAAGGCAACCGAGCACGAGTGCGGAGGAAGGTTGACGGTCGAGGCGGTCGAGGCGGCCATTGCGAGGGTCGAGCGGATGGTCACTTTGCGCGTCGTGGTGATGGGAGGGGTACGGATAGGGAGAGATCGAGCTGTAGAGGTTGGTCGGTTCGGTCGGTCGACCGATGGATCGGACCAAAGGTCGATGGTGCGGATGGGCGTCGATTGAATGTTCGCCGAGTCGAGCAACAGTTTCCGACAGACTCCGAGTTTTCCACGTCGATGAGAGTCGTCGATGAGAGTCGTCAATGAGACCCGTCGATTTGATCAAGAGAGATGCGAGCGGTCGCTCGACGACGCGAGTGAACGATGTGGGGGAGGCGGAGGTGATCCTCGGAGTGAAGCGACAAAGATCGAGTGAGGTGTGCATCGATGCCAGACCACAGGAAAGTTGCGCATCTTTTTGGCGGTGCTGATGTGGGTTGCGCACTGTGATCGCAGAGTAGGGTCTTACAAGTCACAGAGCGGTTCGGTGCGAAGCTTGGATGCCAGCGAGTCGGCCAACGCGCGATCTGAACTAGAGTGATAAGTAGCAAAGACAGACATGAGGTGAGCGAAGAAGGTGAGAGCTTGGTACGATCTGAATGAAGAGCTCACCACATTCATCGGTCGAGCAGCGAGAGGGCGACCGGGGTGAACGAGGCGATGCGCTGACCGGGCACGTGTACGACCGAGAACGCTCGAGCGAAGCATCGACGTGTGCTTGGACGCTGCTGAAAGTGACCACGCCCTCTCAGGGTGCAGTTTCAGTTGTACGGTGTTGATGATGGCAATGTTGGACATGTCATTAACCGTGTTGTGCGACGTCGCACCGTGCGCGCATCAGAGTCGGGTCCAGGTGACACGTCGAGCTGCAGTTGGGAGAGATCGAGTTGCATCTCGCAGATTGCATGACGCATGTGAACGATGTGAAAGCATGTGACGTGGACATCCGAGGTAGTCATCGCAGTCAGAGACGTAACCGGTCGAGGCGTCTGAAGGCGAACTCGAGCACAAGTAGAGGTCCGGGCGCGGGTCAGGATCCGAGTTCGGTTCCGGGCCAAGTAAATGTCACCGTCATCGTCATTGTTCGTGATGGCTAGGCCGTCTATGTTTTCCCCACGACGACATCAAGGCTGGGAACGTGGGCCTGGAACATGGACCTGAAACGTGGGCCAACTTCACAGACCCTCACCACGTCGCTTTCGAGCCATTCTTGGGTGCTGAACATGTTGTTTGTGTACTCAAGTATATGGTTCTCTTGGTGATGACCAAATGTGCGTGGTGAGCTTGTGAGATGCGATTGAAGACACGATTCCTCGTGGTTTTGACGGGGTATCCCGTCAAAACTTTGGCTGGTGAGCTTGGACCCATTACCGAAACACATTGTCAATTAGTGGAATGTAAGGTCTAAACCAGTGAAAGAGCTAATGTAATGTAATTACCCGCTCGCGCTCCAAAAACCATGCGCCGTGGTCTCGCGCGTCTTTCCCACACTCGCCAGTGGTCGCGCGACCGCGGCGTTGTTGGCGGCAACCTCACTCATTGTCCGTCCCGCAGACCGCCGTGTCCGCACCCGCGACCGACAAGTGGACGGACATGGGGTTGCGGTACGCACATGACAATTTCGAAGCTCAAGAGTACTAAAATACCCATGCTATCATGTCCTCCTTGCAGATTCAAAGTGGGTCTACTCATACAATTGTTCACCTTGTGTACCTAAAATCAAGTGGACGGACATGTCCGTACCTTTGTTCTGGGCCGAGGACAAGAAGCAGTGGACCGCGCGGGCGCTCCAAAGTTCGTCAAGGCCACAACTACTAGTGTAATTGAGTATACTGAAAAAACAACGCAGAATAGCACAAATCACGCGTATACAAGCCAGCTGTGATCGTGACAGAGTTGCGATAAACTTATCAACGTTTACAAGTCCTCAAGTCTGCCGTGTCTCAGCTCTAGCGCCACGCCGAAGCCGGAAATGGGTTTCCCATTTCGGATCCGATCCCGGTTCAGCGCTCTGGGCTCAGGCTTACTCGGTGCACAAAGTTTCACGCTGCACTGCCATCTCGCAATGCCCGAGGAATTCCCCGTGCACCTCGATTTGACGGTTTTCGCCTTGTTGGGGCCTTCAGAGTCGAAAAAGTGGATTTCAGCAGTGCACGAGGAATTTCCCGTGCACCTCGATTTGACGGTTTTCGACCTGTTCCGCCCTTCACAGTCGAAAAAGTGGATTTCAGCAGTGCACGGGGAATTTCCCGTGCACCTCGATTTGACGGTTTTGCCAAATAAGTGGATTTCATCAGTGCACGAGCAATTGACCGTGCACTATCAACTTCATTTCCACTGGAAATTTGGGGTTCTATTCCAAAACGTATCCCGGAATTGGGCTCTACCCCACCTATGATACCTATATACTCAGGAGTCTGTGCCATGTGGTATTTGGCAATTGCCCATATATACAGTGGATTTCAGCAGTGCGCGAGCAATTGACCGTGCACCTCGATTTGACGGTTTTTGGCTTGTGCCGCCCTTCAGAGTCGAAAAAGTGGATTTTAGCAGTGCACGAGCAATTGACCGTGCACTGTCAATTTTCATTTTCACTGGGAATTTGGGGTTCTATTCCAAAACGTATCCCAGAATTGGCCTGTGCCCCACCTATGATACGTATATACTACATCCTTGGACTTGGGTGCATAACTTGTTACATTAGATTGAAAGATCTAGTGTAACTTACTTTGCACCCTGGCACTTGGACCCCAGCAGGGAGGAGCAGATGATTTGACTTTGATAAGATTCACCAGAAAACTTAAAACCTTATTCATGCCGTGAATAAGTGGAACTACGTTAAACAGATACATCGAGATCATAAAGGCTTGTACTCTCTTGTTCTACTCGGAGAATCATTGAGAATCTTCCGTGAGAGGGTACTTGAACTTATGATTAAAATTATCTGGAGTCCATTCTGGCTCTGTAGTAGCATAACAGATAGCTCCTTCTCCTGGTGGCAGAAGGAACTGTAACATCTTAGATACACTGAGAACCTTAGCACGGTTTCATATCAGTTGTACTAGACGCTCAAAGAATTCTTTTTCAAATTTTGAGAATTCTTCGACTCTAGATTGATTATAACTCGTGTACTATGTACATCCAAGTCTTTTGACTTGGACAGCGTTATACACCAGAATTTTCTTCAATTTTCGGTGGCTTTTGGTCTTCAGATGTATGGGATTACATCGACTCCACTTGCATCAACACGACCTGATGTTACTGAGTCAAAAATATTTTAATATTCAAAACTCATTTGTTTTTCCAAGTGGAGGTATTACAACTTCCACTACTAGACCTAGTAATGTCTATTAGGAGGTCAGAGCATCCCTGGAACAGGGGTGCTTACTCCGCTGTCCAGCTCTTGAACTCGCACAGACCACCTGACCTCCACTTATTAGTCATGGCTGGCCTCTGAGAGATTCCTTCTAAGTCCGAAATTCGGATTAGAATCTATTCTCTCATTAGCCTTCTGACTTGGAATGCTTGATTAGCAGGATTTATCGAAGCAGATGGATCATTTCAAGTTCGAACTAGTCTTTCTACTAAATACCTGAAAGGCCTTAGAAGCGCAAGCGCCTGATGAGTTTGTCCTTTGACAACGAAACAACTGCATTGTAGTGCAGCGCTCTACTCACCGAGTCCAACTCTTCATTCGTCAAGACGACTACCTACTTCAAGTTTCTAACCCAGCTGTTTGTCTTCTCAACGGCATCGAGTAGATGATAAGGTCGAGTACTGGGTGTGCTCGTCTTTGGACAACTCGATGTGAAGAGACGCGTCGGCGGGAGCGACATCGAAGGCGAGGAGCTCGGCGATCGTCATGTTCATGTTGGTGAGCGGCAATAATCAATCGAAGGCATCGTTCAAGGCCTGCATGGGATGATGTTGTCGTGCTATGCTCCAATCTCGGACGAAAGTCGGTGAAGCGGAACGGAACCTGCGCCCCTTCAATATCGAATCGGCCTAATCCCTCACAGCCACTTAACTCAAGTGATTACCGAAGATGGCTAGTACTAAGTGACTTGTTCAGGCGCGAGCATCGCTAAACGCGTCTCGAAGCGAAGGCGAACGGGCCCGAAGTCATGCCGAAGGTTGCTCAGGGTAGGCCAAAATTGGGCCGACTTACGGGAAAATGTCAAAATCTGGACATGCGCCTCGGGGGCGAAACGTGTGTTTTGTCCCAAAATGTCAATTTTCTGCAATGCGCCTCGACGATTTTCAGAATTTTGGGTCCTCAAAATGTCAAAAAAAAAAAAAAATGCGCCTCCGGCTGGGCTTTCGGGGGTCCTTCCTCGGCCAAACTCCGAAAGCCGACGGGCCAGCGCCGAGTTGAAAGTGTGGTCGGTCTCCTTTCCAACCGCCTCCTCCCACACGGACCACGGTGCAGTGGAGGGCCTGCTGCCCCGTCGCACAGTCACACCCACCCTCCCCCACGCCATGAGCTCGCGACGAGCCTCGACGCGTTCATCTCGTGGCAGCACTGCCAACAACAACGGCACCTCTCGTCGCACCTCGTGCGGACCACCGACCGCAACGACACCGACCACACCTACGACGCCGACCCTGCCTGCACACCACACCACCTACGAGTCGTTCGCTGATTTGGGCCACATTGGGAGTGCACCACCTCAACACGCTTCGCCCAAGTTTGCGCCTTCTTCACTCTCCAATGCGACGTCAAACTTGTGGAATCGTTCGAGTCCTCATCGACCAGGCGCAGGCGGGAGCGCCCACAAGAACCAGAACCAGCCCACGACGACCACCGTGACGAACACAACACCTCACCGGGAGTCATCGTCCTCTTGTTCTGCCTCGTCACCTTCGTCGAACCGGCGCACCCGAGTAGCATCCGCCATCACTCTGCTGGGCAGTCGGAGACCCCTCACAGCCGGCCCCCCACGTACCGCCCCGATTGGCACCCCACCCCACCGTGAAGAAGAATACTACGCCTCAACGGGCGAACGTCTCGCAGCCGGAGGCGACGACGACGAAGAGGAAGAGGACGATGACACCAGCTGTCGCCGGGTCGCACAGGGGATCATGGGCTACAGACCACAGTCCCAACCACATCCCACGCGCACCAACTCGGACAAGCACCCCCTAGACCACACCAGCACCGGCACCTCCTCCTCCACCCCCGACCTCACCACCTTTGACCTCGTCAAGTTGACCCTCGGTCTAGCCGGTGCTCAACTCGCGTGGACAGTCGAAATGGCGTTTGGCACACCTTACCTCTTGTCCCTCGGTCTGACCAAACGCGCCACTTCCCTCGTATGGCTCGCAGGACCGTTGGCAGGCTTGATCATGCAACCTATCATCGGAGCCTTGTCCGATGCATCGAAAACAAAGTACAGACGAAGAGCGTTCATCGCCGCCTCAACTGCCTCGGTCGTCGTCTCGACTCTTTTCGTCGCTTATGCCAACGAGATTGGCTCCTTGTTGAGTGGGTGGTCCGGCCTGGGCGATTGGGATCCCAAGCAGGAGGACCACGTTCGAGCAAGCGCGATCGCGATTGGGGTCCTAGGCTTTTACATTCTCGATTTCAGTCTCAACGGACTACAGGCCTCGTTGCGCGTGAGTCGGTGATCCGTTCTACCCAAGGCTCATGACGCAGCACGGTCTGATCCTGACACCGCATCTCACCCCCTAGGCCCTGATCCTCGACCAATCCCCAAGGCATCAACAAAACGTCGCCAACGCCTGGCACGGTCGCATGTCCCATTTCGCCAACATCTTCGGCTACGGCGCGGGTTACATCGATCTAGGGCATTGGGCCGCCCTTTCCTGGGTTGGTGGAGGTCAGTTCCGTAAATTGGCCGTCATGGCTTGCGTCGTCATGACCCTCTGCGTCGCCATCACCTGTTGGACCCAAGTCGAGCGCATTTCCTCCTCCGAGCTCCAGATAGCAAACCGGGGGATCCGCTGGTCCAGCATCTGGATCAACGTCCGCAAAGCGACTCGCGAACTCCCCCTCTCCGTACGAAGGGTCTGTTATCTCCAATTCTTCCAATGGACCGCTTGGTTCCCCTTTTTGTTTTATTCGACGTCGTACGTCGCCGAAGTACTTTATGCGAGTCTGCCGCCTGATCAAGAGGAACCTTCGACGGATACGGCGACGAGGGCCGGTTCATTGGCTCTGCTTCTTTATGCGCTCGTCTCCCTCGGGTCGGGATCGTTGCTACCCTGGTTAACGACTCTAGGCCGCAGAAAAATTGTCGACAGGCGACTATCAAGGACGTCGAAGAAGGGTAGGCTGATGAGGCATTTATTGGCGAACATGACACCGAGGAATATGTGGACTTTGGGGACCGTGTTGTATGCTTCTGCCATGGTCGCGACGTTTTGGGTCAAGACGGTAGAAGGGGCGATGAGTATTGTGGCGTTCTGTGGCGTTTCTTGGGCAGTGCAGTGTTGGGTGAGTACCTGGACGATATTCTTTCGGGGCAACCTTGCTGATTTGTATCGCTTTCACTTTAGGTCCCTTTCGCCCTCGTCATGGAATCCATCCGCGAAATCGAGCCCGCATCTGCTCCAACCGCATCCTCTCTTCCCTCCTCGGAAGACGCACGTACGAGTCCCTCTCAAGCGCCCTCCCGAACAAACTACGGGAGTACGCATTTCGATCGGGGATCGAAGAAGAAACCCTTTTCGCCTCCCCGCCACCTTTTGCGCATTCCTCTTCGCAGCTAGAGAGAGTCAGACAGGGGTTGGCGGAATGTTCACCGCTTTTGTCATCGAGGCCTGAGGGGGTTTCTAGGGGTTCGCCACGTGGTTCTCAAGGACGAATCGAAGAGCGAGGCCATCGAGAAGCGCATTCCGATCCAGCCGCATCGAACTCGAGCTCTACAGCGGGAGGTACGATTCTAGGCATCCACAACCAAGCGTGTTGCATGCCGCAGTTCTTCGTCGCTGTCGTGGCGGCTTGCATCTTCTCTCTATTGGAGAAGGAACGTTCCGTAAACGAAGGGAATGGGAAATCGACAGATCTCGTGCTGCGACGCGGACTCGAACTCCTCGTCTCCACCTTCGCTTCCGAAGGCGGAGGAGGTAGCGACTCCGAACCCACAGACGGTCTTCGAGGAGCCAACGACGTCGTATGGGTACTCCGTTTTGGCGGTCTTGCGGCTCTGGTGGGTGTTTTTTTCAGTCGTTATCTGTTGGAGACGAGGAGTGAGGCCGAGTATAAGGATGAGGTCCTGGCGTGGCCTTTTCAGCTGGTTGAGGAGGAGGAGGAGGCGGGGGAATGAGGTGAAGGTCTTGTAGCTTCGTTGATCTTGTGCGCCATTTTTTTTTTCGTGTGTAGTTGCAGTTCACTTTGTCCCTGTAATCTTATACACGAATGTACAACGCCTTCGTACTTTCATTTCGAGAGGGGGTTAGAAGAGTATGACAACATTATAATAGCCACAAAGGAAGCCGCCTACGCAAACTCATGCATCCGCCTCCGCCTCCGCGGCCCCTTCCCTCCCCCTTCTGATCAACCGATACACATCCGCGGCCAAATACAAACTCCCCGCCACCACGACGCGATCCGCCTCCCCTAAACTCTTCAAAGCCTGCTCAACCTCCCCAAACACCTGCACCTCTTGCACGTGCTCGAACGCTGGGTCACGAAGAAGGAGCTCCCTCATCTCTTCGGGGGGCGTCGGTTCTATCCAAGACATCCCATCGGGACGACTAAAACTTACACACACGACCTTGCGAATGGATCCTCGGGGTCTTAAAAGGGGTTCCAAGAGTACCGTCGGTGGTCTCGGGGCCGAAATAGCAGTGATCAACGTCGTCGGTGCCGAGTCCTCGGCAAGGGTGTGTAGGTACTGGTGAAGTTGTTCGGCTGCTGAAGGGTTGTGCGCTCCGTCGATCAAGATGGGGTGTTTGGTCCTACTAAGCTCAGAGGAAAAGTTGACCCAATCCAATCGTCCTACCCACCGAGTCACTTCGATTCCTTTTCGGTAGGCCAGAGGAGAAACGTTCGACAAAGCCGGGACAAGGGAAAGAGGACGACGGGAGGTACGGAGCAGTTCGACAGCGAGCAGGGCAACGGCGCTATTCTGGTATTGGTAGGAACCTGGGAGAGGGAGTTTCACTCGGATCGGATCGGGAAGGGTTGTGGAGCGCGTTGAGGGGAGGGGAGTCGATACAGATCCAGAGTGAGCCATAAGTCGAAATGACCGGTGAAAGCCACCCCAGTGCGATTGTATGTGCCAACCTGCAAGTTTGAATCGTGAATGAGCTTCTTGTTGCTTGTGGTCAACACGACCGATAAACGTGCCGACTGACTGTAAGATTGTGTCCTAGTACATAGTCCAGCAGGCGAGCGTTTGCATGACGCGGAGTGACGCCTGACTTAGCGAAGCGCGCGCGGAGATTTCGATGGATGCCACCTTCGAGGCCGTTCGTGCCGCGCCGACATGAATACAAGCGGACACCATCATCAGCTGTTTCATCAGGTCCACGACAAGGTCCGAGGTCGGTGTAAAGCTCGATGCCCACTGGATCAGAAAGCTGTCCCTTTCGAACGAGTTCGAGACACCTTTTCGTGACGAGGAGTGCAGCCTTATTGAAGAGGGGCTGCTTTGTTTTAGCATCGAGCAACGACCCGAACGCCTCGAAAACTTCCCTGACCAATGGCTCAAGAATGCTTGGAGGAGGAATCGTTCGTCGGACACGCTTCCAGATGTATTTGGCGTGAGCGGGCGACCGTGTGGCTTCGTCGAAAGTCATCATCGCTTTGGCGAGTCGTATCGACACTAGGTGCTTGTCGTCTAGGTTGACGACAGAGATGGCATCGGAGAGAGCGCGAAGGAAAGCTCTCGTAGCTCCGTGCTTTTTCGATAGATAGATCCTCTGGAAAAAATGGAAGGGATCCATGAGGATTCGGAGTTGGGGATCATCGAGCGACGAGGCTGACCAGATGAAAGAGATGAAAATCGAATGAGCCTTAAATCAAACTCAACCGAGGAACCGGAGTGACCAACCTTTGTTTCCGTCGGCAGCGTCTAAGATGGCCGAGATCTCAACCGCAGTCGTCTCGCAACGTTCGAGTAAGAGCGCTTCTTCGATCTCAGCGGTCGCCGCATCGAGACTGTCGTCGAAGTCCTCCGTGTGCTCTTCCATCTCCGTTTCTCTCGTGCAGGAATTCGCTACGGCGCCAACGTCCAGTGCTTTTGAAGGCGAAGATATTTGAGCCGAGGACAGCGACGGCTTGTGAGCGGACGTGAACGTGTGAGCTGAGCTGTGGACGGAACTCTCGATGGTGACCTCATCGTCCAAGTCGACCATGAGAGCATCGAGCGCAAAAAGCAACGGGAATGATCCGTCACCGCATTGGGAGCGAACGTTGCTGTCAGTGTTCTGTTGAATTGAGAACGCTCGTAAGGCCAAAAGATCGCGCTGTGGAAAGTCATCGCATTGGTGTTGTATTCGGGAACGAGCGCTCCAGGAATGAGGATTTGTGTGATGTCAACGACAGCGCGGCTCTTGTCCCATTTGAATCCGTGAAACTCGGATGGAGGCGTGCACGTTTCGTCGATCGAGGAATCAACTGTCTGGATGACACCACGTGCGATTGAACGATCAGGTTCATATATGATAGCGACTTGAGTGCCCACACGTGGAAGTACCAGGGGCGACAATGGTCGCGTGTGACACTTACTGATCGCCTTGTAGACGAGAAGCGACGCGTAGGCGTTGAGTGCAGCGTACATGATGTGGCGTGGGGGCAGCATCGTCTCAGCCAAATACATTGACCGATGAATTGATTCGTCTTTCGGCAGCCGTTTCTTGAGGAAGCGTTTCGAAAAGTGCGCGAGGCTTCGAGATCCAACTCCTCTCCCGAGCATGTGGCCCGTTCAGGTTCGCGTGCTGCGCCAGATCCAATCCACCGCGATGCTTGAAGTTTCGGTAAGACTGATCGGATTCTCCTCATCGATCGCAAGTTCCCAGCGCTCCGCGTTCGTGATGGCGTGACGATGCGAGTGAGGTCGCCAGCAACGCCGACGCCCACCTTCAAGATGTCCGCGCGATCGAGAAAATGCCGCAAGGGCGGGGGCAAACGCCATTTGAAGCACTTTTGTATGATCTGCGAGAGCTGCAGACACGCAATAATTTGGTAAGTTTTTTGTTCGACTTTATGTGAAAGAGCACGGGTACGAAAAGCTCACTTGAATCACATGAATGAACAAGTCGCACTCCAGTGATTCCCAGGCGAATTGGACGACGTCAACGGCTTTCTTAGAGGCCGCAATGGCCACGTTGCGATACGAGTTTGCGGGAGCGGTTGCCTATTCGGCGTCGACACCAACCACAAGTTTTCCATCTTTGGAAATGTTTTCTGTTATCTGCCTCAGCACTTGGGTCAACGCGGAAACGGTGTTCACCTGAACAGGGGTCGTCTCAGGAGGTAGCATGAGGTCGCCTTGGCGCGGGCCTGCGTTGGTGCCGAGAGTCGGAGCAAGCGAGGGGAGCGTTTCTATCAAGAATGTAGTGTCCTGGCCGGGCTGATCCGTGTAGCAGATGGATGGTTGTTCGTGACCATACAATTTCAGATGCTTCGACATGTCCTCGAGTGGTGATTCGAACGACGCGTGGCCTTTGGTCGCGGTGAGGACGGCGAGTCGAACTTTGCCGTACTCGTTTCCGACCATCAGGAGCGCATGAAAGGGAGGAATGCCATTGATCTTGGCGATTTGCTTCGGGACCTGAGATGAAGAGAGACTCATTGGGTTAGCACAATTTGAATTGATCAAGAGTTTACTTGCCCCTTTTCCAAGTTCTCAACTTGCAGCTGTGATCGCGTGACATGATTGTGCAAGGGGCCAATGAAACATGGTGGCGTATGAGCGACTCGTGTCTGAGAATGGGCAAAGCAAAGAGGGTCAGCAGAGAAGATTAGAAGCAAGTATTCGCAGTGCTCGATACTACAATCCGGCCTTACTCTTCTATTTTCGCATTGAAAAAAATTGCAAGAACCTTCGATGTTGGCACATAGCTGCAATTGCCCGCCGAGTCATCTCAATCACTGATGTCCTGATAAGGTCCCGGCTTTTGGCGCGCACATGGCCGACCTATAGTCGAGCTCTAGCCTGTCGTGGGCGCCACGACGAAAGCAGACAAGCATGTCGGAAATTTGCTCGGCTCCCAGACCGTAGTGGAAGGAAGATCGCACTACCTCGAACACCTCCGAGGTAATGGCGGTGCGATGTGACAAATAGAAGGGAACATCGAGCGCAGTGATGGGTCCAGTGGGTCAAGGACCTCTGGCGACCAAGACCGATACGTCTTGGAGCACTTCTTGTTGTCGCAGTTGTAAGAGCGGCCGATGAGATAGACGAACTCGCGGAGACCACACGCTCGGCGCGGCCGATCCAAGAACCCGTTCAGCCTCAACATGCCTTTGGGACGGCTTCGTTAAGCTCGCACTCCATGCACCGCAGGCCGACGCCCGCTCGCTTGTCATCCGGCTGGCCGATCATTAGGAGGGGATCCCAATAGAAGAATTGTGGTTCGTAGATGTCCAGATTGGCGTTGGAGATGCAGCCGTCATAGAGCCTAGTCCAAGCCGACTTGACAGGCAGAAAACCGTGAACTAGCTCATCACCGCCCTTGTGGTGGCGACGATAGTTTCGTTTGTTTCTATAGTGTTTGAGCATTAATCGTACTTAGAGTTCAATCGGCGAGATCAAGCGAGATCAAGCGAATCGCGAAGGCATAGCTGCGGGATGTGCACTCACGGTGTACTCTCTATCAGACGGGTTCTATTCGCAGTCATATAGATCACGAATATCGGCACAGCGAACAGCACGTAGGAATGAATGATCGCCAGGCTTGAGCGGGTTGAACTCATCTGCATACGTGCCTCTTGCCTGAGGACGGCAGCTTGGCGTTCCGTTTCGGCTTTGGCTTCAAGCCGCTCCTTCTCGGCCTGATCCTTGACCCGCTGTGCCTCTCTCTGCAGATCTCTCTGAGCTTCCTTCGCTTCTCTCAACGCTTGCTTCTTCTTCTTGTCCATTTCATTTCTTGCAGCCTTCTGTTGCTCCGATAGGGCTGGACGACCTCGCGCCCGCTTCGGTGGTCCTTGGTCACTCAATGACTTCAGCGGATCACCGACTCAGTGGTTTAGATTGAAGTCTTGAAATTGTCGAGAGGTGTTATATCCAAGACGCTGCGTCATCTTCGGTCCTCGTCGATCGCCATCGCGTCTCCATCGTCTTGATCATTCGGCACCGGGCTGGATGAATGACGGTGATCAAATGGCGAGGTTACATGACGCAGCCATGTCGATTCGGTTGGGAACCCGAGCATTGGGATGGCTCATGTATATGAGTCGAAAGCACGCGAATGAGCCGAGGGAGAGTCTCTCGTACGACCGTCCCGCAGTTAGCACACGCGCCTTGGCAAACTAGCCAGAACTAGCCGTGGGCCAATACTAACTTCCCCCACGCCTCTGCTAACTTCGCCGACTTCTTTGCCTAAGCGGGCCTCATGCGTGCGCGCGCGCCTGAAGTTACTCCCTGGACACCGCCAGCGCCCCAGATAAATTGCAATCATGAACGTTGCAGATAATGAGTAGATGTAACGGGAAAGCGGTATTGGACTATAGGTCATACGAAGAGTAAGATGGGGGGGGGGAAGGCATGTGCGAAGGCAGGCAAGTCCAAAACGAAGGCACGGGGGGAAGTTGAGGTGTTTCAGGCAACCAAATGGCGAGCTCGAAACGCGTTGCATCACGAAAGGGTGCAGCGTCCTGTGACGAGTCGAAATGGAAAGGTATCTACGAGGTCATTTTCTTATCCTTGATGTACCTGGCGTTGTTGATCAGGAAGGAAGGCGCTTGCGACAGGTAGCGAACCTGGAACTTGGAGCTGCCGTCGGGCAAGAGCTGCTTTTCACGCTCGTAGATGTCAAGCTGGTGGGACAACCACCCATTCGACGAGAAAGGTCTTAGCATCGTCTGAAACCGTAGAGCAGTCTGACGAGGAGTAGACTCCGGTCGTTGGCGAAAATGAAACTCACATTTGCCAGGAGGGGTTTGCCCATCTCCTGGTGTGTGACGTGGTAAGCCACGGGCAGCCTAAAATTCGCTGCAAAGAAATTTGACGCATTTATGGCAGACAGATCTTGGGCAAGCTGGTACGATGGTGTGAAGCAGGTTTAGTTCATACTTGGATCTTTGGAGGTAGACAAGAGTTTTTCTGGAGCTGGCGGGCCAGAGAGAGAGAGGAGAGAGAGGAGAGAGAAAGAGAGAAGAGAGAGAGAGGGGGGGGGCGTTGTCAAGGGTTGAGGCTCTTTACCACTCACGACAAGTTTGTTGAGCTTGTTCGCAGTAACCAATACAACGTCAATGGACGCCGTCTCGAGCGAAACGCGCAGGAAACCTTGGTATTGCATAAAGAGCCCAGAACCGGCGGCATGGGCGTGACGGTGATACCGCTCGGGCCGGGGAGTGCCTGCGGGGACGGCATCGTTTGATTGTGCGCGGACGGCATCGTTTGATTGTGCGCGGACGGCATGTCCTGGTGCCGGGACGACATCCCATGATGGTGCGCGGACGGCATCGCATCATGCTCGACGGCTGCCGCCTTCTGGGGCGAGGCCGAAGTGGTGATCGAGAGCAAGGTCAGCACGAGGGCCGCAGAAACCTTGAAAAGCATGATGATGGAAACGAGTTTGAGGAAGTGGACTTGAGGGTAAGACTTGGTCCGGAGAGATCGAGACGTTCAATGACGTGGTAGGGATGGGGGAGGGAAGGGAGGAAGGGGAGAGAGGTGGACGGGCGTGGACCTGGCTTTAGTGTCCTTATACTTGGCTGGGTTGGCCCCTGCCCAGATCGGCAGGTCCGTTAACCCAGCCAAATGAGCTCCCCGCGCGGGCGAGTTAAGGCAGCTTTTCTGTTTTTTTGGCCCGGTTGGAGGTTGGTACAGGTCGGGTGCACCAATGCCCTCCCCACCCCATCCCACCCCGGCGCAGTGCACCTCAAATGGTCATAAGTAATAAGGGGCCACTAGTACATCCGAGTGAGTGCTCTTGTCTGGTGTGCCAACTGAGATCCCTTGTAGCAGGGCTGAGAGCAGAGTGCCAGTCATCAACCTCATCCTTCTATCTACTCAATCCTGACGGACAGCTGAAGAATTCTCAGTTCTCTCACACCTCTTGCAGGTCGGAGGGACGATCAAAGCCGTCGAGCCTCCTCACAAGCCAGTACAATTCTGGATGAACCGTCTCGACGCCCGACTCGGAAGAGAAAGCGGCGCATGCCCGTGCCCCAAACCCCTTCGTCCGACTCCGACTCTGACGAGCCCAATTTGGGCGATTCCAGTCAATCCTCGGCTGACGACAGTGACAGTGAAAGTGACAGTCACAGTCACAGTGAGAGCGAGTTTGAAGATGTCGCGATCGACCATCGAAGAGCTATCAGGCTCTGGACGGCCATACATGGCTCGCATCGGAACGCGACCGGTCGTATGAGTCAAAGAAAGTGGACCTCGCTGAAGCGCTGGGCCGCTCGAAGATATTACTCGGAGCTCAAGATGGCCGCGAAACTCGGCATATCTCATGCAAGGCTCGTTCAGGCCGTCAAAAAGTTCGACAGGATCGCTTCGAAGGGCAATGCGTGGTTTAGATTTCTCTCGGACCCTGTAATCAAGGTTTTACACTAGCGAGCAAGCAAGGGTGAGTGGTCCTCCGGGCGCTTCCGGTCATGCCCACTCCACTCTCCTACGCTCTCGCTTATGCTTACCGCTGCGTCCGCAATGTCTGTTCTTACATACCCTGGGTGTGTCAAACGTGCTCAGAATCGGATCAGTCGAAATCGCAATCCATCACCAAACTTGCCGCTCACCTCTGGAACTTCCTGAGAGACCAGGGGGACCTCGCATCTGCCCAACTTGGCGAGGACGATGAAGAGCTTGTTCGCGCGGCTTTTGCAGCGGCAGAGGCCGGAGGTAATACGACTTTCACTTCGATAGTACCACCCACCATCATCACACGGTCGCCATCCGACATTCCTTCCCCAACTCGGATGGAGCAATGCAAAAAGTACATTGCAGAGTTGCGAGACCTGGCGCAACGCATGTCCAAGCTGTACGGAGTGGAAACCCTGGCCTTTATTGTCCCTCGTTATCAAGACGACGTGTCGCCAGCGACGAAGGCGACCGTGCATTCGATAGGTGGGCTCAGATTTGCAGCTCACTGCAACGACTTCAAGGATCCATCCGGCAATTCCTTGTTGTCTGATTTTGCTTCCAAGATGAGCTGGGATGAGACACTCAAGGCCAATGAAGCGGCAGATCTGAAAGAGGGTGAGCCTTTCATCGCAAGTTATACGCGCATGAGACCAAGTTACCATTACCAATTATGTGACATATGTTTTCGTCTCATCTATCAGCAAGAACTCGCTCGATGGACAGTGCTACTTGTGGCGTTCTTGGCAAATGACACGGCACTCTGTTCCGCGCCCAACTCAGTAAGTAGTCTGCATCTGATCGGGCTCGACTCCGTGCTAATCATTTCCGTCTTTACAGACTCTGCCCTCGAGACTATACATCGCCGTTCCGACACGGGATCATCGACAGGCGCTTTCACACCTCAGAAGAAGATGATGTGGTCTACCCAGGGCTTGAAGGCACTGGGTGTCAAATTGCGGATCAAGCCCGGAACGAAGAGTAGATACGAAATGGCTCTGCATCATAGTGCAGAGACATCGCCCAAGCGAACCGTTGCTCAGCTCAAGGCTATCATTGACGACCTCCGTCACGGCCGCCTCGCTATCGTACCCTCGGCGGACCCGAACGACAACACGGAGGCAGAGGCAAGCGACAATGACTTGAATGGCGGAGAAGGACCCATGAGCCCAAGATTTGGTGGAGCCGGGGACGAAGGCGGAGAGGTACGCGGCGGAGAAAAAAGCGGAGAAGAAGATAGAGAAAAAAATAGCGGGGGGTGGCGGAGGAGACCGGAGGATGAATGAAGCAAAACATCGTCGATGGATTGAGACCGTTCTTATGTCTTTCTTTGGGCATACTATGCTCTGAGTCGGTCTGCAAGATGACCGATATTTGTTATGTCTCTGTGGTTTGTGACGCGTCTTTCAGTGTAGATCCTTGAGTTTAGTTTCAGATGATTGTCATGCACGCATACAGCGTCTCAGCCGCCATCTTGATTGTGGCAATTAATCTTAACAGGATTGTAAATCAATACCATCAGAACGCTCATTCTGTCAGGCTCCGCCAAGATCACTGGGCATACTCGACCCCCCCCGCAGCGGACCGTTTCCTACGTCAAGGCCCGGGGGCCCCTGTGTGCTCCGGGCGCCCGGCATCCCGTTCATCTACGGCCCCCCTTCCAGAGATTACGCTGGAGTCTTTCTTCACAACCAATCGTTCCGCACCTTTGTCCTACAAGGACTCGGGGCGCACCGCATGGGCCGCAGCACAACGGTGTGGCGCTCGCATCCAGGCAAGGCGACATCTCTGCGCATCTATTTACCTTGGGTCAACGAAATTAGAATAGCTCTCGGCCGACGCATCTCCTCTTTCTTCTTCTTCTTCTTCTTCTTAACTTGTGATGTACAACCAAATGGCCATACACCTTTTCCAACTTCGACCTCATCGCCGTTTCTTGCGCCTCCCGTTTCAAACACACTTGGGAACCGATCCCTCCTAATCATTATCATATCCATGTATCCATGCTTCGTCCGAAGGCACCGTACCATTGACCGGGTCTCGTTGCACAAGTCTGTTTGACCTTTTGGCCTACCGTTGTCTTCTTCCCTTAGATACAATCTGACTTCACCTTCAGGTCGAACCGGTTGCCACTGCATAACCCTTAACTGCCTGCGCGCCGCAAAACCGGACGGTGGACAACTGTGAGGGCATTCGGTGGGACTGCAATACAGGGGTCAGACGACAGCTCGACCTCTCCTTTCATGTCCCATCCTGAATTCACCCATCGTCGCAACTATAAGACCCAACTGAAGACCAAGAAGATGACCATCACAATGATGACAAGACGGTATGTCCCGTCGAAAAGAACTTTGAAAACACCCTCCCGGTTTGGGTACTTTCAGTCTGACTCCAACACGACGTGTTGTCCACCTTGGGTTTGAACCCTGATTGGTGTCACAAAAGACTATATGACCTGCCATCGCCGAAAACCACGGCAGGGCAGTCGGTCGGTCGATATTAGAAGGAGGCCTAGGCCACAACAGCGTGCAGAACTCTCAAACCGCCTAACGCGATGAGAAAACGTAGAGCAACGACAGAGCAAGGGGTGTATCAAGGTGAATCTGACTCGCTCGTGGCTTTGTTCAGTCAAATATAGCACAATACTTTGGGTATGGGTGACTATGACTTGCTGCAGTTCGACTGTTGAAACGCAAGCGCCCGTGATGACGTACTTCGCATCGAGATTACAGTGAGCGTGTGAACTACGCAGGAAGGAATTGCGACAAAGCAGTACGCTGGATCAGGACTTCGTTCAAGTATACATCAAAATGTAGTCGGCAGTGTTGGAATATAACAAATACTTTTGCAATCCCTGCTGACTGTTTGGGAAGTGTCACCCAAGGCACGACACGGACTGCGCATGTGACTGACTGGCAGGGAGCGCGGTCTACATGTAGGAGATCTCAGTGCAGTCAGTGCAACAAAGATGCATTGGACGCTTGTGTTCACTCCCTCAGTGTAGCGCGCTCTTCCTTTAAATCTTACCGGTCGTGTTGGGCTCCGGCTGCCAGCTTTACTCGAGCGACATTAGGCGAGCCACCGCAAGATCGAGCGATTTAGCGATGCCGGGTCTTGGATGTCTGATCGCTCTTGTTGCACTTCCTGGCGAAGCGTCGTATAACGGGTAGAATTACTAGCGAAATGAACGCATCATTGATCTCTTTACTAGTGCAAGTAGCAACTGGGCAAAATACTGCAACTATATATGATCAATATCAAATCCCCCAAAAAAATCGCCATCGTCTTCATCAAAGTTCTCGTTGATCTCGTCACTGAAGGCGCCGTAATCGGTAGTGTCGACGGAATGATGACTCGGATCATCGCTCGAATGATCACTGAGGTCAAGAAGGGTGTCATGATCCGTGGTGATGTCGTCTGACTCTCCGACCATCCCATCATTGATGCAGTCTGGCCATGTGTGATCCGGCAAGCCACCCGCTGTGGTTCGTTGGAAAACATCAACGTCGTCGGTGCACCACATTCGAAGCTGGACCCACTCCTCCACTTGCGGTTCGCCGGTTTGCCGGGTGCATTCCCACAGGTGATCTAGGCCGCCCTTCGAAAACCATCGGCGCGCAATATTTCTAAGACGCTCTTCTTCTTGCTCGAGCATCATCATCGCAGAGTCATCCTGCTCATCTCGTTGGAGTGATTGCTGGCGAACTTGCTGAAACCTCTTGCGACGGCTTATCAGCCACCGTCCAATGCGACGCACTTCCCATCCAAGTCGCTTGATTTCTTGCTGGCATCTTGCGCGAGACAATACTGCTGGAATGCCGACACGAACATCATCATCGTAGGCCCACGGCTCAGTGGGATGACTATATAATCCGTTATTCCAGAGCGGCGCCAAGATGTCGAGTTTGAGCAGTTCGTTGAGATCCTCTGGGGCTGACGGCGGTACCCTTCGGGTTCTCAAGATCGAATGGGAATCCTCAGAATTGGCGAGGATGGCAGCATACTTTTTCACCTCGTCGTTATACATCGCCACTGCCTTCATGAGTCTTGGACGCAAAGAATTAAGATTCTTGACCAGGAGACCAGCCGCTTTCGTACCTATGAGCTGGCATTGCTACACATCAGCGTTCCTTCTGCCGGCGCAGAAGACTCGTACCATGGATTTCCTACCGAGGGCTTTACCGCCTAGGCACGGGAGCCGCAGCTTCTCAGCTCCCTGTCGATATTGTACGACCAAGTCCCACAGCGAGCGAGATGCGATAATCAATGTGCAGGCAAATTCATAGTCCGTGTCAATCAAAGGTATTGAAATATTTAAGCGAGGACAACGGGGATCACACCAGAGGGTCAGAATGGAAGAAGGGAGTGACGTACCAGGGTCCAGGACACTGATGTTTATGTCCGACGTGCGTAAGGAGTTCAGTCGATCATCAAGAACCTGCCGTTGTTTGGCCAGCTGTTGAAGTTGAGTCGACTGTTCTATAAGCTTGTTCGTATCTATGGTGTTCACGCAGGCTAGGTCTTCCCTATAGCAATCGAAAAATGAATACCGAAGTTAGGTTACCGGTTCGTGTCTCACTCCCAAACGACGACGATAGCTCAGACCCACCGGCATGCTGCGATGTCTCTGTTAATCAGCTCAAGATTGAACATGACGTTGCGCATCTCGGCTACCTCTTTGCGCTGCTCTTTCAGAGGGATCTGCTTGGACGCTGCACGTTACGCGTGTCATTGTTCAAGGAGGGTAGCGACCGTCCATTCGGCGGAGCGATTAACGACCTCAGCAATGACTCTGTCGGCTTCGGCCTTGAGCTTGATTGAGTTTTTGAGTCGAGAATTAAGTTTGGTCACTGGGCATGATCGATACGCCAAAGATCAGCGACATGGTAAGGTAGTGCATGAAAGACTGGACGCTTAGGCGAACCAAGTTCGGCCAGATGCTGCTTGTTATAAGCAGACGCTCGACGATTGATGTTCTCCAGCCGATGGGAGGCACTGGATGATCGATTCATGGGTATCATGCCTCGAAGCTGCGACCACAAGCGCTCGGCTCCCTCGGCATCAGTCAAACCAAAACTGGGTAAAAAGCGCGGATCAAAGTCAACCTGGCAGGACCACTTGTGCGCATAGGCATGCATCGACGAGAGAGCAAATTCTAGACGCGGTAAGTGGTCTGCCAGAAGATTGCGCTGCGCATACCGGGGAGAGATGAGCTGTTCAGCTACGGACTAAGCCAATGCTCAGGCTGAGTGTCACGAACAAACTCACACGGCGTAAGTGCGACGATAAGTTGCAGGCGATATCATACGCGACTCCAACTCGACTTCGATCCTGACTCGAACTTTGGTGGGAGCCCGATCCCGAGCTGGATCCGACGTTTGTAGCGTCACTGGTACGCGCAGGTCCCGTAGTACAATCCGTTTCTCCGACTTCAACTTCTTCGAGAATCCATTTCAACAGCGACACGGGATATACTAACCTGCGGTAGACCAAACTCGCTTATTAGTGTCCTTGCCTGGAGTCACAGATGGCCGGTCCACACATACTTTTCACCTGATTGATGAAGGTTGCAAAGTCGCAGGCAATGATCATGACGGCACACTGCAGAAACGAGGCCTGTGTCGGCTACTACATTTGACGAAGCGGAGGTCACACCACCATCTGCGGCCTTCCAGTTCGCTGTACATTCGTCATATATGATAGAATAGCCCGTTTAGCAATCACAGACAGTCGGGTCAACGCATTATTGGGTTCGGGTGACCCAACATCAGCAGCACCAAGGTACCTGCTCGCCCGCTTCAGTCGATCCGTCGATCAAAGCTTGCTCGTTTCGAATCTTGTCTGGTGACAGGAATAACGCTGGACGTGACTTGAGAGGATCAGCAGTTGCCCGCGCGAATTGTCGATGCTGAAAATTGCCGTCGACAGCAATGATGACATCGAGGTCATTCTCGCCCTTGTCGGCTTCATCGATCCGAGGCCCAAAACATGCCGGACAAACGTCGGCCAGACGCTCGAGCGGGGAGAGGCCGATAAATTCGGCGGTCAAAGTTGCCTGCAGCTGTTGCATAAATCGATATTCATCCATTGTGGCTTGAAGATGCTGACGCACGGTTGGACCCTGGGAAGCTTCCAATATTTTCTGTAAGAAACAGTGAATGTTACCGGCCTGTCCCTGTCCCAGAGCCCACCTTGTTAAAAGGATCCCCGAGGATATCTCAGAGGACCAAAAGAGAATGAGCGCTTCGGACATGTCATAGATACCAAAAGGATCTACCCCCCAGTAGGTGTTGAGATATTCGATCGTGCGAAAGGTGAATGCGGTGATGCCTTCTCTTTTTCGGATTGAAGATGACGACGTCGGGAGAAGACCGTGAGCTGCCAGGGTTTGGATCTCGGGATAGCATGGGCAGTATCGTAGTTCTCGCATGCTTGCTCATGGTTGGGGGATATCAAATCAGTCCAAGACGATAGCGTAGGGGTGATTGACAAAATACGTGCAACATAAGCACCTACCTGCAAAGAACAGGTCGACAACCCGGACCTTTCTGGTGACTCGGCGTTCATGACATGCGTCGCACCACCCCTCGTCGTCTGGGGAAGGGACAAACCCGCTCTGTCGAAGCACTTCTTTGGCCTTTTTCTTCAGCAATAGGTACGCCTAGAGAAGTTCAGCTCGTTTTGACGCCCTAGTTTTAGCTTCGGCCCTCGCATTCCGGCGACGATTGCGCTGCTTCTTGGCGTTCCTCTCGATCTGCGATCGCTTAAGGGAAGAGGGCGCTTGGTCTTGAGAAGCACCGTCTGGGTGGAATGGCGAATGCTCCGGTCCAGATGAGTATCCACCGCCGAAGTCGCGACCGAAGTCGTAGTCGGGCTCAAAGTCGGGCGCGCTGTTAGGCTTGAAGTTGTGCTCGAAGCCGCCGGTCTCGGTGTCTAGAGGCCACGCCGTTGCGCCATCGGCAATGTCAGTCCAAGGCTAGGACGATGATTTGCGGAGGCCGGCAATAGATTTCTCCGAATGCTCCTTCCGACGACGCGTTGACCTCTGGACTGATGGTGATAGGGGAGGGCCCGGCTGACGTTTCGGACGCCTCTTCGTTGGAGAGCGGAAAATGCCGAAGTTGAAGCCGAACGTCTTGTCGAACAGCTCGCTATCCGGGGACAACGATGGCTCCCTTTTCCGTACTCGCTTGGTCCATAATTTCCTCCTCTTCATCTTCTTCGTCTTTGCCTCCTCCTCCGTTCCGACCGACGTCGTGGCCCCATTCTCACACGTGTCCTTGTTGCTGCTGGTCACCTTCTTCCTCCTCCTCACGGTCGTGCTCTTCTTGCGCTTGGTCTTGTCAGGCGTTTTCCCTTCTCTGTTCCGACTGGCAATGCTGAGCGAGGTTGTAGAGGTGGTGGTGTGTGTGGTAGGATGTCCATGCTTGAAGCAATGGGTGCGAGCCTGCAAGGCCTTGGTTGGAGGGAAGTGGGGGGGAACTCGTGGTGCTGAGGCAGATGGACCATTAGCGGGGATAAGTAGCAAGTGCCCGGATTAGTGACCACTTTTGCCTCCGGGGCTGGGGGTTGGCAGGGCAATGGTGCACCTAGCCCGCACCAACGTTTTCCTGGGCCAAATCTTTAAAAAGCTCCCTAAACTCGCCGCGCGCGGGGTAGTATATTTGTTAGGCTTATTTTGACCCGCATAGGTGCGTCGTGGCTGGCGGTGGCGGGTGGCCGGGCCCCAAAATTAAAGTTGGGCGCGGCAGGATGATGGCTTAGGCCTCCCGCACGCTCACCTCACTGGGTGGCGCTCACGACTGCGACGACAGCAGCCGTGCTCGACCCGGTATCCCTCCACGACGTCGGATATGGCCACTTCAACTATCGAGGTAAGCATCCGAGTGCGACTCTATTCAGCACGCTGCCTTGTTATCGGGCGCTGACTGAGCTCGCCCAACTCATCTTCGCAGGAATTCGATCGGTCCGTGCGACAGGCGCTCACCAAGTCGCTGTCCCATTCGAGAGTGGAAGCCGTCGTCGAGAGTGCTATGCTCAATGTCCATGTGCGCGGGCTTACGGCTCCAGTGATGTGTCCCTGCGTTGCGCTGAAGGCTGACTTGTCGCACCCGCACAGCCCGACACTCCGCTCGTCGCCTCGATCCTTCGCCACCACCGCAAAGCCACCCCACCGCAAAAGCTTCATTCCTTGTACCTCGTCGACGCCATCGCAAAGGAAGGCAGGAAGCGTGTCAAGCGAGCCCTGAAGGAGCAATCCGTGTCGTCGTTCGAACCGTCGACCTCGAGCGCATCATTGGCCACATCGGATTATGCGGCCTTTATGACCGAGTTGGAAGCCATGCTCGCCAAGATCATACTCGACTCGTGGGAGAATGGCGAACAACAGCATCGTGTTCGTCACCGCTTGTCGTTCTGCTTCGCAACCGCGGAGCTGTCAGCGATCGAGCTCGGCCAACTGAAACCGTGCTCTCGATGGCAATCCCACAGGAAAAAGTGCGCAAGATCCTTGAGATCTGGCAAAAGGGAGCCGTTTTTTCGTCGTCGTCGCTTTCACGGATCAACGCCAAGATGGCCGCCTTCGACCAACAAGGCGCCAGCGGAGCGAACGGATCAGCTCCACTCTCGGCTTCGACCACACCTCCGCTATCGCTTCCCCCAGAAGCTTATACCGTCGCAGCAACACAAGGTGAGTGCATTTGCCGTCATGTCCTGTTTCCGGTCTTGTTTCCTGGTGCGACCTTCGTTGTAGCTTTGTCACAGCGAGCGATCGATCGATTGATCGATGACGGCGCATCGATCCTCGTGCGAAGCTTGCAATGTCCATCTCCGCGTTCTTTGCATTCTTTACGTGTGCTAGAGAGCTGAGATAGCACCTTAACACTCCGTCCGTGCTCCAGACCCTCCCAGCTCGGCACCTTCAGGCCTGCCAGCCAGTGTGCTCGCCCTCTTTGCCGCTCAATCCGATCCGACCTCGACCTCGACCTCGTCCAACTCTTCTTCGACAACGAACGGTAAAGGCAGACCCACCTTATCAATCCAGGATGAAGTAGCTCGCGCGATCGCAGGCGCGAAATCCGGGGTCTTGTGCGTATTCGCCTGATGTCGGGGCAACGAGAAAGGCAAGTCTTCACTCACCGGCTCATCTCCCCTTCTATCGAACAGCCTTCCGAACGAACCGACACCCCCGCCAGCTCCTGCGATAGCATCGTCAAACGTACCTCCTCTCCCAACTCCAGCACGCTCGGCATCACCATTCAACACCTCACAAATCGCGCTTCTCGAATCGCTGGCGAAGCCGCCGCCTTCTGTGAAAGATGCTTCACGCTCGACCCTTCCTCCCCCCGCCCTACACTCGTCCGACAGACCAGACTCTCGAAACAATCAAGTTTCGAGTTCGTTGCTCGAACCATCTTCTTCATCTCCTGCCCCGCGCCCTTCGCCCTCTTTCCCATCCACAAATGCGAACCCGTCACTTGTTGCGCCACCCCCACCCCCACCCCCACCAGGCTTCAAACCGCCGATGTTCCTACCTACACCCCAAGTCACCCCCTCCACTACCCCTCTCCTCCCACCACAACCACGACCACATCCCTCTCCCACCTCCTCCCCCGCAGCCTCCTTCGACCCAACAACTTTCTCCGCCCTCTCCCCGCACTCGTGGACGTCCCTCGTAGCCTCCCTTCGTCCAACGCTCTTCGCGCACTTGACGGACCGCGAACCTACGAATGGAGAAGTGATGGCATTTGTTCAGATGGTGACGATGAGACAACAACAGATGATGATGTCCGGCATCGGGTTTCCTCGATTGGCGGAGGTGGGAACGGCGAATGCGAATGCGATTGGATATACGAATGGGATCGGGAATGCGAATACGAATGGGAATGCGAATGGGTATGCTTCGTCCGCTCCGACGTCGATCGTCGGTTCCTCGTCAATGCAGAAGGACTACGACAATCCCACTTCCTACAATCATGCTCAAGCTCAAGACGAGTACAGCGGCGCATGGCCGTCGGCAACGCCCTTCTGAGACCGGCGCTATGCAACGCAGGGTGATGGTATGAAGCTGGCGTTCAGAAAACGTTTTGGCCAGGCGATGTTCCGGAATATCAAGATGTCGTGTGAGGGGTATGATCTTGGCATCGAAGATGATTTACTCTAGTCGCTTCATACTGTTGTTATGCATGCCGAGGCGTTGCTCATCTCGATCGGCTCTGTCAATCTCGACCCTGCACTCGATTTCGCTCTTAAATTACCCACTGTAATCTAATATTTACAAATAAGCAATCCTTCCTCCAAAAAAAAAAAAGCCAGGCTTCTAACCCTAAGCAATAACTACAACTCCAACCCATCTCTTCTACTCAACTCAACACTCCTCTACGGCACCCCTCATCGCCTCCTCCTCCAAATCACTCTCCACCGCATCCCGCTCCAAAAACAATTCGCCATCTTCCTCCTCTGCGCCATAAACCTTCCTCGCGCAACCCATCACATGCAACTTGTCCGCATCAAACGGGTTATTCCAATACAAAGCGTAACCTAGGCTCGCGGTGAGGATACCGATCGTTGAACCGGCGAGCACGTCGGTCGGGTGGTGCATGTGATCCTCTAGACGAGTGATGGCGATCCAAGTTGCCAATAGTAGTGGCGATAAAGTGATGGCAAGTCGAAGCATTCTTGATTGCAGGATCGTCGAGCGAGGGAATTGAGCCTGAAAGGCAAACGCACCTATGTGTGTGCGGCGCAAAAGACATCAGTCCCAGCTGCTGCGGTAAAACATCGCGCGTACGTACCATTCTTGCCCGCAAGGAACAAGCACAAGAAGAACAAGCCTTGAAACGAAGCTGATGTATGACCTGCAAGTGAAAAGCCGCCCACATCAGGGTGATGCTCATTCGCCGTCGGGGGCAGACGTTTTTTTTTTTCACGTACCCGAGGGGAAGGATCTTCTGCCATCCTTGACGAGGTGATGAGGTCCGGTACAGTCGTGCGAGAGGACACTGTAGGCGCATCGATCGAGGAAATCGGGACGGAGACGTCCGACCTATAGCGCGAGCCAGGGAAAGCAAAAACAGACCGCCGAGGAGAGAGGGGATCAGCTCATCTGGTGCCCCACTTGGTCGTGCCGTCTGGGGGCCGGTTTGCAGCCCCGTTGGGCAACGATCACCAATCGACACGTTGACGCACCCTATTTTTGATAAACTCGACCGTGATCGTCATCAAAGCCCTACTAGCCAACAAGCCCAAAGCGGCATGATGCATCTCGTGTACGGACCTCCTCAGCGCCGAGACGAGCAAGATGATCGCGAGGGGCAAGTACACGGTCAACAAGTTCAATTTCTCGACCGAAACGCGTTCGTGTTGAGTATGGGGCCAGGAAATGTCGTGGTCACCTGTGAGCACACGATGATACGCTGGAATTAGGTGCAGGACGATGACCCACGTGGCTCGGCGGTTTCGGTTCGGTCTCCTCACCCAGGTAATGCACCACATCCCGCTTGTACGGTTCCTGCTTCTCGATATAGGTCCCGATCCACCACAGTCCGACCACAACGAGCCAGTCGACGAGTAGTGCCCAACCGAAGAAGGAGAGCTGTCGTCGGATCACGGAACGGACTCGGTTCGAGAGCGCGGAGGGCATGATGCCGGAGAAGGGTGGAAGGAGGTGGTGGTTGAAAGTCGAGCTCTAGTGGTCGAGAACAAGAGCCGGTAGAGCGATGGGGGTGCGAACTGCGTTGGGTGAGAGGTGGGGTGGAGGAAGGAAATTGTTCGGGCTCGCAGGCGGCATCGCAGCCAATCGCGCTCTCCAATCGCACCTGCCGAATCGAAAAGCTTTACTTCCATCTTCACAGCAGCATCCTATCCACTTTAGATCTTTCACCTATAATACTGCATTGCACTTCCCCTCTCGTGCTCTAACTCAAACTGGCCCCGACCAAACTTTGAGTCTTACACTCCCCTCTCTTCGTCACAATCTTGTACGTCTTCCCACTCTCCTTGTCGACCCAAGCGCCGACCCGGTTCTCCAACGTCGTGAACCCCGGTTGAACGGTCTCAAAGATCTTCTTCTTGGGGTTCAGCATCTCCAACGCCTGTTGGTCCTCGAAACCTTCGAAATAAACCCGATCACCGGGGACGGAACCCTCTGGAGGGGAAAGGAATTCGATCCCCGCTTCCTTGCCTTCGGCTGCCGTGGCCTGCGAGGAAAAAGTGGTCGGATCAATTTATAATTTTCGATGATCAAGAATATGTAGCGAGGTCTTACGCAGAGCACCATCGCGAAAGATTTGACGCCGCGCATGTTGGCCGGCTTGAGGTTACACACCGTGATCAACGTAGTTCCTCGCACTGTTGATTCGAATCCATGCTCAAATCAGCAACGTCGTCTCAAATACTCTCCACTCAAACTGTGCACTCACTCTGCTCCAAGGTCATGTACTTGACCAAACCCGAAACGACCGTCCTCGGTTCCTCCTCGCCCACATCAATCTTTTCGACATACAACGAGTCCGCATCAGGGTGCACCGCGACCTCGACGATCTTGCCGACCCTCAAATCAATCATCCAAGGTGCAGGCGCTTCGACGACCGGTACCGCAGGCGTAGGTTTCTTGACCTTTTCCGCTTTCTCCTTTTTCGGTTTCCCCGACGACGTCGTTCCCTCAGCTATGGCGATAGGGGCGACGGTTTCTACTTCCTTCTTGACCTCTTCTACGACCTGCGCCTTGTCAGCCTTTGCCTGTTTGCCCGCTTCCTTGGGTGCCTCCGTAGCAGCAGCAGCGGCGGCGGCGGCGGCAGGAGCTTTTTTCACTTTGGCTTGTTGCTTAATCTCGACGACGGGTACGTTCTCGACGTCAATCTTGACCGGTTCGGGGGTGGAGGTGAACACGGTCGAGAGGTGGGGTGCGACGAGGCGTAGGTTTTGAATGTGGTTAAAGTGACGGGATAGGGAAGGGTGTGATAAGTGTTGGTTGTGCGTTGCCGAAGCCTGGTGGGGTGAGATAAAGCGTCAGGGAGTGCAAGCATCTTCCGAAAACCGGTTCGATACACGTACGACGGTCGGATGGACGGCCGCAAAGAGACCGAGATCTGCAGCCGAGACGGACTCGCCGACGAGGAAGGTCTTGGTCCTCAATTCGGCATCGGCGGCCTGCTCGCAAAGAACGATCTCGTCAATTGGCTGATGCACTCTTAACCCAGCACCCCAGCCTGTGAAGCCCCTATCTTTACTGACCTCAGCCCCTTTGTCTGCGTCGAATTTGTTCTCGTCGACTAGGTTGAGGTAGTGCAATACGCTCTGCTGCACTTGGTCCGAGGCGCCTCCGAGAGCATCGTTCGTCTTGCCTGCTGCTTCAAGGAGAGCTTTCGCGATATCGACGAGCTTGGTGTACGTTTGCGATGAAGCGGATTTGAATTCGAGCTGAGAACGAGAGAGAGAGAGACAGAGACGAACGAAGCCCAATCATCAGCTCCGGTGTCGAGCTGAGGTCGTCGATCTGACAAGCTCACCTTGTCCTTGTCGTGGTGGGTGATGGTCAAGTCGGGAACGTATTGACCGTAGACAGCAGCGAGGAGAGCAGCTGCCCTACCGGCACAAGTGCTGTGAGTGAGCGTGAGCGAGGCCATCGTTCGAGTGCGAGTCCAAGCGTAGGTCGAGTTGTGGGAGGCGGAGGTGATACGGCCTAGGCGGGTGCGAGTCAGGAAGGAGGCCAGTGTGGAAGGGTTAGCCGTATCTGGAGTGGTGTCCGTGGAGACGAGGAGTGTATGATCAGAGTGAGAGCGCGCCGCGGACTGAGCGGTGACGTGCCTCTTCCAAGTCTTCTAATCTCGTCTAAGCTTTTCTAATGCGCGCGCGCGACGGGGTCGTTCTTTCTTCGCAAGCAAGCCAGCCAGCGTAAGCCGGTGCTAGGCCGGTACTAAGGCGGTAATAAGCCGATACTAAGCCGATAAGCAAGCCGACTTGGCACGTCGCGAGCGGCACTGGGCCTTCCTCACCTCCCTCCCTCGCTGCCTCTCATCCTCAGCGCACCCACCGCTCAAAATGCGCACCACAGCAGCACTGCGACTGTCCTCGACCTTGCTCCAGTCATGGCTACCGACCACACCCTTTTGTTCGGCGTGCCTCTCCCGCCTACGCCTCAACTCGTCCGCCCCCTCTCGACCGTTTTCGTCCACCTCGACCTCCCACGAGGATTCCACTTGCTCCAAACCGAAATCCAAACCCAAAGCACAGCCAAGACACAAAACCATCAACGCTCCCGACCTAGAAAAGGATACCAGTCGGCCACGCAAACGAGGACCGTACACCCGCCGAGCGCCGGTGCTGCCGACCAGTCTCCAGAACCACGAGCTGTTCCAGGCGGTGTCTGCCATGTCTCCCGTTCGATCGAGACCGACTTTGATCAACCTCGATTCAGCGAGGGATGTGGTCAGAGCTTGGGGGGTCGACAAGATGCATGACGTGGTCGTCGTCGAACCTTTTGCAGGTGAGCACCACCGCTCTCTCTCCGCGCTCGAAGCGAACAAGCTAACCCACCCCATCTCCTCATCAGGTCCCGGTGGTCTCACCCGAGCGTTCCTCGAACTCCCCAACGTCAAACGCGTCATCGCTTTCGAAGATTCGTTCCGCTACCTCCCCATCCTCCAGGACCTCGGTACTCGCCAAGACGATCCAGAACGACTCTACGTCCACGCGGGCGATGGCTTCTCGTGGGATTCCTACGCCAAGATCGAGGAACTCGGCCTGCTCAAAGACGTCGTCCACCGACCCTGGAAGGAACGTAAGTTTTGATCGCGAATCGTTACCCTGCGTAATGCGCCCCATCTCACCTTCTTTCTCAAATCGCAGCCCAGGATGGGCTCTTCCTCGCGCTGCAGCAATCGACGAACCGCCACGGCGAACAACTCTTTATACAATGCGTCTCGGCCGCCGCGACCAAGATGTGGTTATGGAAATACGGTCGCTTCAGCATTGGTACGATCACCGCTGATGCGTATTGGAAGGTGAGCACCCAGATCTCGATCGACTGCCCCATCCTGAAGCTGATCCCGGATGGCTGGCCTCATCTTTGCTTTCCAGAAAATTTTTGCCCCGATCGGCTCGCACGACCGCCACAAAGCCGGTGTCATCCTCTCCACCGTCGCCTCTCTCACCCCGACCCCTCTCACCAAACCTTGGACGCCGACCGAACACCATTTTCACAAACCTCGCTCGGACCAAAACACCTATTCTCCCATCAAAGTTACGCCTTGGATCGAACCGATGGCGCAAGACTTTGAGGTGCTGCAGTTCGTAATGAAGCAGATGTTTATTTCAAAATCGACGGGTTGGGAGAGGACGATGCCGTACGTCGACGACCCACCATTCCATTCTCCCGCTCAGCGTGACTTTTTCCCCCTAACCCCCCCCCCCCCTTTTTCCTCATCGAATCTGACACCCCCTACAGCGGTCTAGCCGTCGGCGCAGGGAACCTGATCCCAACCATTCTTGCCCGCGGTGGTCCACCCTTGGGAAAACAAGTTCAAGCTTTGGACGTGGGCGAATGGGTCGTGATCGCGGATGCGTTCGCCGAATGGCCTTTCCGACCGACGGTCAGTTTTCTTGGTTCGATTTTGAGCCCCCGAGACCCTTGTTCGAATTATTTCGAGAACGTATTCGGGTTCACTGATGATTTTCTATCTTATCTTTGGCTTTGGCGCGCAGGAATTGTACGATAATGAATTCATACCCGAATATTGATAGTTTCCTCATCTAATATGTCATGTTTCGGGGCGCGATCATCATTTTCTCGCCCACAAAAGTGGCCCCCCTGTATCGCAACGCCGTAGATACTGCAATAGCAACCCAACTTTCTTGCAAAGTGATGGAAAATGTGAAAGAAAGTCATCTTGGTCGCCCTGAAAAACCCAGGCCTTCTTCAGCGCCGGCGAATCGACGGAGGCCTTCACATGCTTCACAGCTTCAACGCGGGCCCTCGTCTGGCCCCGTCGCGCGCGCGCGAGCTCAAACCGCTCGTCGTTTGAGATGGCTTGTTTTGGCCCCCCTGCGACCCTGCTATCTCTCGCCAGCCAACTCGCCCATCGCAGACCAGGCAAGCGCGGGGAATGATCGGCCGACGAGCGAGATTGGTCGCTTCAGATCGTTCGACAGCGTTCAACTTGGGTGGGCTGCTTCCTTCCTCTTCACCCGCCGCTCGCCGCTACTTTTCAACACTTTCTTCGTTAAGGTTGCTTCGTTTCGACAACGAATCCAATGTGAGTCCCTCCTGCCTCTACCGGCCTCATGTCCACTGGACGTAGAAGTACGCCGTATCAAGATCTGAACTCGGCCTCTACGCTGCGCCTACGCACCCACCCCACGCGGACGCGCAACTTGCCAAGAGGAGGCGCACTTTGATAATAGGCTCTTTTCGCGCGCGCGCTAACGAATTCCATCTGACCCTCTCTTCCCCGCCCATTCCCATTCCCATTCCCAGACCCTCACAGTCATTCACCCCACCCCCTCCCGTCTCTCGAAATGGTTAACGCGCCTCGCACGAATGGTTCTAGCGATGACCACCAAAAGGATGGTTCTTCAACGGCGTTGATCGCGCCAACGAAAGGTGACGCGCGTAACCGCGCCGGGATCGCGTCCTATACCCAACACTGGGATCGTAATTCGGTGAATGACACGGCTGAAATGACGGAGCAGAGGAAGGATGTGTACACGGATGTCGTTAATAGTTATTATGATGGTTCGTTTCTCTTTCTCCGGTTGAGGGACGGAGAGGGTTTTTCAGGGGAGAGGAGAGGATGGTGGCGTGGTGATGCAGAACGCGTTGGGGATGCGAGAGTTGGGGGTTCGGGAAGGGCCGGTACGAGTGGATGCTGACTCTTTTTCGGAATTGATTCGTGTTCTCCAGGTGCTACCGAGCTGTACGAGTACGGATGGGGAACCTCGTTCCACTTTTGCCGCTACTGTACGTGTTCTTCCTGTTCCCGATCCGCGACGACGCTTCCAAAAGATCTACGCCCTGACTCCTTCCACGCCTCTCGACTCCTCCCACCAGACAAAGGCGAAGCGTTCTACCAAGCGATCGCACGCCACGAGCACTACCTCGCCGCACAAACGGGTATCCGCCCCAAGATGCGCGTCCTCGACGTCGGCTGCGGTGTCGGTGGGCCCGCGCGCGAGATCGCACGTTTCACCGACGCGCACATCATCGGAGTCAACAACAACGAGTTCCAAGTCGGTCGTGCGAACAAGTACACCGCCAAAGCCGGTCTCAGTGATCAAGTTTCGTTCGTAAAAGGGGATTTCATGAAGTTGGCCGAACAGTTTGGTGAGAACTCGTTCGATGCCGTTTACGCGATCGAGGCGACGTGTCATGCCCCTGATTGGGAAGGGTGTTATAACGAGATCAAGAAGGTGTTGAAACCTGGTGGAGTCGTGAGTGAAGCTTGTTCCGGACTAGATCGCGTTTGGCTTCTTTTCCCGGGTGGCTAATCTTATTTTGCCCCGTTCCTCTCCTTCCCCCCCAGTTCGGCGTCTACGAATGGTGCATGACCGACGCATGGGACCCAAAGATCCCTCACCACAAGGAGATCGCGCACGGCATCGAAGTCGGCGACGGTATCCCCGAGATGCGTTCGATCGGCGCATGCCGCACCGCCCTTCAAAATGTAGGATTCGAGATCTTGCACGAGGAGGATCTCGCCGATCGCGACGACGAGGTCAAGTGGTACTACCCGCTCGAAGGCGATTTGAAGAAATGTCAAACACTTTGGGATTACGTGATCGTGTGTTTTTGCCCCGTTCCTTCCCTTTTCCGATTCCCAAACACGTCCAATCGCTGACTTTTTTTTCGCCTCCATTCCCTTCTCCGCAAAAGTGCTGGCGCATGACCCGTTTCGGCAAGTTCTGCACGCAAAATACCGTTTGGGCCTTGGAGAAAATCGGTATGGTGCCCAAAGGAACGCACGACGTCGGTGAAGCGCTCGTTACCGCCTCCGTTGCCTTGGTCGCGGGAGGTAGAGAGAAGTTGTTCACGCCGATGATGTTGTTCGTTTGCAAGAAGCCGGAGGAAAAGTAAGAGAGGACATGATTACGTTTTTTGGATTTCGGCTCGGCGTTCACCTCATTAAAATTTGTCATCACTTGGCTATTCCCTCTCGTCTCACCCTCGTTCCTCTCGGTCTACTCTTTCTGCTTGCTTTATCTACTCCTAGACTTTTCGAGTCGCACGATCTTTTGGGATATAAAACCCGTAATAATACCACTTAACCTCAAATCCATATCATTTTGAAGAAGTTTCGAACGTATTGCAGAATTGGATCGTGACTATTGTGACAGTCGACAGTCTTGTGATTCTACCGCTTCGAGTTTCGCGCGCCATACTCCTTTCCCTCTCCCGCCCCACCTGAACCCCAAGCACCTCTTCATCGACGTAAATTCCAAACGCAAAAGGTGGTATCGAATGTCCCGCTCGTCCAAAGCGTTCTTAGGTCTCTCTCTCGTCATCGCCGTCGCATCAATCGGCGGTGTCCACCTTTCGCAATACCAAGAACGTCAAGTAAGTCCTTACCTTACCTTACCTTAAACTCATTCCACCCCATCTCTTCAAACTCCCAACCACCTCTCACTCTCAACCAAACTCAAAGCTCCCCCTTCTCTCTCTCTTCCTTCATTCACGCTCACGGCGAAAATGTCAGACCATGTTCGCCGGTGTACTACGTGACGATGCCCGACTAGCTGCGAAACGTCAAGCGCGTCAAGCCGAATTAGATGAACAAAGACGCAAACAAGCTTATCTCGAGACTTTACAAACTCTACCTTTTACGACTTCTACGACTTCTACAACAACGGGTTTGGGGAGAGATGATGTTGATGGGGAAGGAAGAAGGGGGGTTAGAGTTATGAGTAGGGAGGAAGCGGAGGGAGTGGATTGGGCTTGTAAGGAATGTGAGAGGAGGTGAAGATCCGGGTTGGGGGAGGGGTTGGGTTCAGTCGTAGGGAAGTGGGTTAGGGTTAGAATATGTTGTAATAGTATGGAAGCGCACTGGCGTCACGGCATTCGAGGAAGGGCCTTTGGCATTCGGGATTGACCAGGTTGGGCCGGAGGAGGAGGGCGTCAACTCTCTACCACAGGAAAACACTACCCCAACTAGACCTAGGATGGACAGGAAGACATGATAACGTTATTACAACAGTCACAATGCTCGAGGTGTCTTTCCACTCCCCATGTCGGAGAACTTGGGTAGAAACACGTGACCTCGATCCTAAGCTCTCCGACATCTTCCCAGCCGTTCGACGTTTTAAAGGTTCACTTTTTTTAGACATCTACGCGGCGACACACACGGCAAGAATGGGGCTTGTGAAAAAGTTACAAATGACGTCGACGATCGTGATCACGTGCGGCGCCAAAGTCTTTCTTCGTTGACTCGGAGCAGCCTAGTAGGCCCCGATCCATACGCAAGGCCGACTTTAGTGGACATGATCCGGTGTGAGGCTCCTTCATAATATGACTCCTGTCGATGCTATGATTTCCAACGTCCAACGTCCAACGTCCAACGTCCAACGTCCAACGCCGAGCAAGCGTCTCTGATCGGTCCCGAGGACAGCCTCGACGACCTCAGCCGAGATTTGACGCCACTCAGGCGATGAAGCTATGAAGTCTGGCAGCCGTTGGCCGAAGTCGCGCTCCGCGAGTGCTCCGCATGGGCGTGACCTTCATCGCCTCCTTTGCTTCGCGTAGTAAGTTGGCCCTAGCAGCGATCGTTCCCGGCAGCTTTACCTCTTCCTCTCTCACCCCGTGATCCCTCCTTGTCGACTTTTTGGACACACCACTCGCTCCTTTACTTGTACCGCTTAGGCTCCTTTCTCGACTCTTAAGTTCCTACACCCCCCCTCCGTTTCGTTCACCCAAACCAACGCTCGGTCTTCGCAAACCGGCGCGCTCCGTTGTCAGGCTCGCATCGCCGGACGTCAGTTCGCCCGCGCGCGTCGCCTTAGTCGCCTCTCGATTGGTTGTTGCTTAAGCGGGTCCTCCTCACCAATTCAGCCTTTCGAATCTTGGCTCTACTCTCTCTTTCGTCTCGGAGACTGGATACCTCGATACCAAGCCCAACTTAAGCCTACATACCCACCACTGCCCTCACAAGACGATGGCCGTATTCAACGCCGACTCGAGCGGACTCCGGCCTCTACGCCGCCACCGTGGTGCTCCAGCAGCGGCCGCTGGGGCCAATCGTCGCGCAGCGCTGATGCTCAAGCGTCAACTGATCAGCATCGGCCCCGAGACGACCGACCCGATCGACCCGACTGACCCAACCACGACCACCACGACCCCACTTGTCGCCACAACTACTCCTCCCGTGGCCACGACCACTCCTCCCGTGGCCACCACAAGGGCTTCGACGACGACGTCCGAGTCGGCGATCCCTACTCCCACCACTTCGAGGTGAGTTGCTCTCCCGCCCGTTAGATAAGACGAGCTTCGCCGATATCCCTTGCCGTGCCCGGTCCTCTCCTCCTCTTCGCCGACGACTTCATAATTGTCAAGTTGAATCTCAAGTCGACTCGGGTCGGGTTGACGAAACCTTCTTTTGCTCTGCTGCTACCCACTCGAGGCTCGAACGCTGATTGTGTGGCGATTGTTCTTTCAGCAATGCGGCACCTACAACGACAACTGCAGCAGCAAGTCCTAACCCTAGTCCCACCACCGCTGCTGCGACGAGTAAGCACCCACAATTCAGTCAAGTACTTTGATTCATCAGCTGACCTTGCATCGTGATCGCCCCACGCTGTTAGCTGCTCGAACTACGACACCATCCGTAGAGTCGTCCGCAGAGCCGACAACAACCTCTCGTGCCCGTGAGTTCACCCACGCCGCGTAATGAATGAGCGATCATCTCGACGAAGGACCGGCAACTGATGCATTGCAGCTTCATTGCTTCCATCGCCTTAGCTCTCACAACAACGGTCGTCATCACGCCCACGACTGGTGAGTGCTATGCGCCGCTGCGACCTTTTTGTTGAAAGCCCGGACTCCCGAGACTGACTCTTCGCCGACGGTCTCGCAGTGATCGTCGTTGGCTCTTCGACCATTACCTCGACCCTCAGCCCCATCACCTCTACCGCCGTCCAGACAGGCACCAGCTCCGGTGACTCGAGCTCGTCGGGTCTCTCGTCCGGTGCTCGGATCGGCATCATCGTCGGTTCCGTCGTCGGTGGTCTCGCCGCACTCGCTGCTCTCGTGATCCTCTGCCTGGTCGCCAGACGCCGCAAGCAACGCAAGGAGGACGATGCGATTCGTTGGCCCGAGATTCAGGATCAGGCGAACCTGTACCCTCAACCCGTACACTCGACCGGTGGAGCCGGTGTGGGTGGTGACGAGATGGAGGAAGTGCACTCGGACTTTGGTCGGGGTGCGGCGGGAGTGGGAGCTGGAGCGGCAGGAGTCGGTGCAGGGGCTTATGCGGCGCATCGCTACAATTCAATGTCGAGTCACGGTGGACACAGCCAACAGCCGACGTTACCCCAGGTACCGCCGTCGATCTACTCGTCCGAGGAATCGCCGTACTCTTCGTACGGAGCAACGACGCCTTACTCGCCGCATAAGAACATGTTTGGTAGCAGCGGGCCTTCCTCCAACTCGGGAACTCCTCTCGCGCCTGGTCCGGCATCGATCGAGTACCAACGCGCCATGGCAGCGAACAACACCGCGCCAGGATCCGAGATGCGTCACGGTACGCCTTCACCCCCCGTCGCTGCTTCTTCGAACGATCTTGGCGAAGCGCACCCCGTCGGATCCGGCGTCCTCCCTCTTCCCGGGTCGGAGATGGGTCACGACGAGATCGAGCGTCCTTCTTCACCTACGGATATGCAAGTCGGCGGACCGTTCGGTACGGGTTACGACGAGGGTGAAGGTGGTAGGAGGTGGCAGTTGAGCGTGGTGAATGATGATCCGAGAGGTGAACGAGGGTGTTAGGTGATGATTGCACCATCTTTATCCACTCTTTCCGTGCTCTCCAACGATCTTTCAAGAACCCTGTCCCTTTTGACCTTTATTTCATAACGTAGCTCCCCTCCTTTTTGTTTATCACTAGTCTCTTTTCACTATTCACTATCTTGCCCTGACCGAGGCGTTTTTTTTATTCTGCCTTTTCCAATCGATTTGGAGGGTTTTTATTGCAATGTTCGACTTGGGGTCCTTGTGCAAAACCCTGACTTGACTTTGTGGCACTCGATGAAGCGTTTAACCATCTTCGTCAGTGACCGAGGTGTGCTCGCCCATGGGCCCGAGCTCAATCTCGAGGCGCTGGGGATGATCATGAGACGCTTCGTGCGCGTCGCTCGTCCTGCTCTCCCCCCCCGTCCCGTCGTATATAGCACGTAGTAGCCGCCATGTCGTTCCCAATAGGTCTGCACATCTCAATAACCCGTGCCCACACTTTTTTGCTCTCACTGATCATCCTAGTTGCCCATGCTCAGCTCCGACGCGGTGGTTGTTCTCTCGCTCGTCCAAGCCGGTCGCTGCAAGTTGGCGATGCAGTTTCTCGTCGACATCGCGTGACCAAGGTCTACCTCCGACCTTGCCCAAGCACGAGCGGCTATCTGCTCTTTCTCCCAAACCGCTTCCCTCGACGAGGTACGTTCCCTACCCTACGCATGCGTTCACCCACTGCCCGTTACTGATCTCAGCTCGTTTCTCCGCCGAGCCAGTGCCTCCCCTTTGGAGTTGCTCGCCTCGCAACCGTCGCACTACATCACCTGTCTCCTCATGGGACGTCGTTACACCCTAACCCCACACGACGTTCTCACCGTCCCCAAGCTCAAATCCGTTCGCGCAGGTCAACGTATCTCCCTGACCCGTATTCTCGAAGTCGGTTCGCGCGATTACACCCTTCGTGCCGGTCCTTCCCCCTCTTCAATTCCTCCTCGACCTACCTCAGCCGTCTCTGCCAAATTATCTTCTTTCCAAACTTCCACTCCCTTATTACGTCCCCCCATGGCGCGTACGATTATTGATGCTTCTGGTGTTCCAAGGGATTGGCAACGTCATCCCGACTCGTTACCTTATTTCAAAGAAGGAGAAGTCAAAGCTGAAGTGTTGGTATTGGAACATATCAAAGGGAAGATGTTTGAAGTCGAAAAATTCAAGAAAAGGAAGGGGTACAGGAGGTGAGGGTTAGGTTTCGGTTCGCGGCAAGAGGATGGTTGGATAGTCGCTCTTCGACTATTTTGCATCCGAAAAACTGATCCACCTCTACCCCTTTCTTTTCTCCCCCCGGTTTTTTAGGACCCTACGAAGCAAGCTCGAATTCACAAAGTTGAGAGTAGGGGACATCATTCTTGGATCTGGCGAGAGTGCATCTACCTCGGGTGAAACAACGCCAAAAGTGTTGGATACCGAATTGAAAATCGAGGGGGGAAAAAGGGGTTGAATAGATGCTGAAAATGAATGTCTTTGGTGTTAGCCTTTTTCATTGGCGTAAAATCAATCGTCTTTTCTTTTTTCTGTGTCTCAGCGCTCAGCTGCAGTGTGGGGCGGGGCTGACGCGCTGACGGCTCGCGGCGTGTGACCACGAAGCGCGTCGGCGTCGACGGAACTTTGCCTCCCTTGCTTTCCACCCGCCCCACCCCCATCCCCTCTCCGAAAATGAGGTACGGTCCACCCCCCACGCTTCTAAGCAGCAGCCTGCAGTCTACTAACGAACTGCCACCCCCCACCCCAACCCCCAACCCCACCCACAGCCCGCTACCCGCCGCTCTACGACCGATCGTGATCTGTGGCCCATCCGGAACGGGCAAGTCGACTCTCCTACAATTATTATGCAAGGACTATCCGGACAAGTTTGGTTTCTCAATTTCCCGTAAGGTTCTTTCTCAGTGATTAAGAGCTTGGTGAACTCGGTTTTTTTTTTGTACGGATGACCCCGTGATTGTGTGGTTGGGTAGAAACTGGAGCTTCCCACTTCCCTCCCCAAATTCGTAACTTACTCCCTCTTCTTCTATTCCCCATTCAAAGACACTACTCGTTCCCCTCGCCCGGGAGAGACGAAAGGTCAATCGTACCATTTTACGACGCGAGACAAGTTCCTCAAACTAGTCCAAGAAGGCGCCTTTATCGAACATGCCGAATTCAGTGGTAACTTGTACGGTACGACCGTTAATGCCGTTGAAGCGGTCGCGAAAGAAGGGAGCAAGACTTGCATCTTGGATATCGATACACAGGTGAGTAGATTTCAAAAACTGACCCTATGGTCTCGGCGTTTCGGAGAATTCCGCACCTCCTCCTTAGGCAAAAATATTGATTCCCCCCCCCCCCCCCTTCCTCACCACCACCACCACGACGACAGGGCGTAAAACAAATCAAAGCGAACCACCCCTCCCTCAACCCAATCTACATCTTCATCTCCCCTCCCTCCCTCTCCTCCCTACGCTCCCGCCTAACCAAACGAGGTACCGAATCCTCATCTTCCCTAACCTCTCGTCTCTCCGCCGCCATAACCGAAATCAACTATGCTCAAACGGTCGACGCTTTCGACGTCGTGATCGTGAATGATGATTTGAAAGCCGCTTATGAGAAATTGAAAAAAGTCGTCGTTGAAGGTGATTTGAAAGCGGGGGATAACTTACCCGATTTTTCGAGCCAAGAATAAAGATACCCTGGGGAAAGAGGGCTGTACGGATCGGTCGGGTCTGGGAGAAGGGGTTTTTTTTTTTTTTTTTTTTTTTTTTGACTAGCAATCCTTCTTTTTTCAGTGTAATTTGGAACTTTGCAGTGGAGCTACATTGAGCATGAAAACAGTCGGGAGAAACGAAAGGGGATGCTACGTATCAGAGTATGAAAGTTACGATATGATGAACACGTTATACACATTAGGGTTTTGGGGTTTTTGTTTTTTTATTAAATCAAAGGACAGAAAATCAACCCGGAAAAAAAAAAAAAGCGAAAGCACCTCATTCTGACCTCGAAGTCTCTCCGATCAATGAATCCTAAACGAATGCAAAAAGCCCAAAAAGCAAATCGCCGCGATACAAATGAAGGGAAAAGCGTAATTGAAAGGCCAAGGGTGAGCATTCGGTCCATCAGCGATCGAGGCTGCCCAAATCGCTCCTCCCATCAAGGGGCCTATGAAGCGCGCAAAGGAGACGCATGATTGGGCTAGTCCGTTCGCTAGAGGTGTGAGATGGGGTGGGGACATGGCGTTGACGAGAACCTATTTTGACGGGCGAGGATGAGGTTTCAGTTCAGTTCCGAGTCTTCTCGACGGCATCGAATGCGCCCCCGCCCCCAGGACGTACCATTACAGCGGTGTACGAGCACGTGTTCGCGAGGTACCTCAACGAACTCAACAACACCATTCCGAACATGACGAACGAATTCGAGCTCTCCCTCAACAGACCCCTCAATTCGGGGAAGAGGACGTAAACGGGAATGTAGAGGATCAGACCGAGGCGAAACATGGCGAGGTGGGACAAGGAGCCATGCGGAGGTCCGACGAAGGGGTAGAGACGGAATTGCCAGACCATAGTGAAGAAGAACATGCACGCGACGAGCATGGCGTAGTTGCTCGCTTGGAGGCCGAGACCACCCGACGGAACAGGGGTGACCAGAAACGACCTGCGCGTACAAGAAGCTGGCATCAGCACCTCCCTCGGATCGACCGAGTCCCTCCAAAACTCACAAAAAGATCTGATCGCACGTGCACCCATGCAGCGCCAACAACGAGTACTGCGCAATCATCGATAATGGCAACTGCGTCAACAGACCCGTCGTATCGGCCTTGACCTCGACCGAGTCCGCATCCCCCTCCTCGTTGTACTCGATCACGCTCGCAGGTCGACCTTCGGGAATAGCGGCCATGGGATCGAATCCGCCGCCTGCACCATACTCATCGGTCTTCACTCCAAGCGATCCAGGAGGTGGCGCATATTGCGTCGATTGCACGAGTGTTTCGTCGTCCAGACCGGTGTTGGCAAAAATGGAAGGCGCGCCTCGACCCGGAGCAGCAGAAGAGGCCATACTTCCTCGTCGGTACCGTTGCGTCAGACCACCACCGTAGGATGAGATCCGATTCGGTGATGCATAACGATCGGGCATCGTCACTCGAGAAACCGATCGATCACGGGGCCGTGCTTGACCAGGTAAAGCGAGCGATTCGGCACCGGGGGAGATCGTCCCGCTGCCACCTTGCTGCGACTCTTGTAGTCGCGCATGACCTCGCAGATCCTCCATCGACGGAGGTGCGGTCCCGTATCCGAAAAAGTCCGGTTCGTCCGAGAGCGAGAAGCGTGATTCGTCGACATCGAGACGCGATTCGTCGTCGCCGGCAACCCTACTCGTATTCGTTCGACCGGCATTCGTCCCCGTTCCACCGATGCGCGACTCCTCGTCCTCAAATACGGACTCTGTATACTCGGCCTGCGAGTATTGATCGTCGGCTTCGCGCGTCGCATTGGCGACCCAAAGATCCGAAATGGAAAAGACGGCTTGTTCGTTCGCCATCAGGAGCCTGTGAGAGCCTCCGAGGCCACATTAGCTCAGTACGAGCAAGTGCAAGCTGACTCGAAGCAAGAATTTTCACCTTTGAGCAAACGAGAAATCCCCTCGATCAAAGTCGTAATCCGGCGCGTACGCATTCGTCGTCGCAACGGACATGGTTCTGGACGCGGACCTCCCCGCCGGTCTTCGCGCACTCGGCATCCTCATCCCACTCGTACCTGTCTCGCTCCCCGGTCCCAGTCGACCATACCCATACGCCGAGCCACTAAATCGATGCGAGGCGCGTCGCGTCGCAGGTGTCTGTCGATCATCCGTTGCGGCGATAGAAGGGGATAACATCCCGTTGCTCTGATAATTGGATCCGAACCCGATCGGCGAGAGCAAAGGTTCTCGTTGAGCACGGTTCGGCGACGCTTGTAACGAGACGGCCGAATCAGGCCCCGCCGTCGTTTCGTCAAGTCGAATAGGTTGACCTCCACCGCGAATTGTGGAGATAACGCGACGGAGAAAGCTTTTCGCGATCGAAGTGAAAGACCTTGCCGCGCGTTCGACGTCCTTTTCCGAGGGCAACATGATCGAAGCCGATCGGGGCCCTCCATCCCGATCGAGGCAGAGCGACAGGATCGCACCCGAGGTCGTGACCGATCCAGCGATGAGGCAAGGGAGTAAATAAGGGTACTCTTTGAAGAGGACCGAGTCGCCAAAAAAGCGCGGGTGGTTGCGCACAGGGTTCTCGGCGAGACCACCGATGATCGAGCCAACGATACCGCCGAGACCCCACGAGAGACCCATGTAGGTGAAAGCTTTGGATTCGTTCGACGAGTCGGTGATGGCTTGGACCGCGGATCGAGCAACTCCGACGGCACCTGAGAGGGGTGAGAAAGTCTAGTCAGGATCGACTCTGACAAGGTTGGGGCACTTTCAGGAGATCGACGTACCGTTAAAGAGGCCCATTCCAAGACGGACCGAGATCGCTGTACCGAGATTCTTGGATGTTCCAAACAGCATGAGGGTGACACCATTGCCAAGCAAAGAAGTGAAGAGGACGGCGCGACGTCCGTGCTTTTCAGCGACCGAGACCCACAACAACGAGGTTAGGAATTGGGAGAGGAAAAAGACAGATCTGTGATTATATATTAACGAGTAAGTGCACGGTGGGCGACCTTGCCTATGCGCATAGACTTACGATACGACACCCGTCCAAAACCCGACGACGGCCTCGCCACCCCCTTCGGGACCTTGGCCGACGCCAAAGCCTTCGATCATAAAGTACAAGAATGCTGCATGTACCATTTCACGGATCAGCATGGCCAAAGACTCGGCGGCATGCGAACGTGACCGAAATCACATGCGAACTCACGACTCGACAGGGATGCGCTTAGGAATTCACCAAACATGCAAATGCAGCTGTAGCGAACAAGAGGGGGCGGAAGATCAGGTCAGTGTTGCCGGAGGATCACTGATGATCGTGACTCTTGATACAACTCACAGTACGATTAACGCAATCTTGGGCAACGGTGTCGGTTCCTTCTCGATCGGCTCCTCCTCCTCGGCCTCGGCACCTGGTGATCCCATCCCCGTCCCACGCGCCTCGAAAGCGCGCCGATTCGACCGGCCATCCTCAGTCGGACTGAGAAACGGGTCCCTCAATCTCTGCTGATCATTCCTACTCGTGAAACCTGGTCGACCCTGCTGACCGGAAGCGGCTCCGAACGAGTTCCTGCCCGCTTTCGAAGGGTTGTTCGTCGTCGAGAGTCGATTCCTCGTACCGTACGCCGAGCCAGAGACGGACATTTTGCGCCAATTCGGCGAGCCTCTCCTCGCCAAATCGTCCGACTCGTCCTCGTCTTGATCGTCCTCGTTGACGAGCAGTGCTGTGCTCTTCGTCAGTCCGTCCTCGTCGTCCTCAGCCGAATCGAGCGCGTTCGAAGTGGCCGAAAAGGAGCGATACGGACCCGGTGGTGGAACGTCGATATGATTCGGTCTAACGGCCAATGTACGCATGCTCGAAGAAAGTACCGGTGCATCCGGAAGGTCTCCCCCACCATGGAGGAACGCATTGGGATTGTGGTGTGCCTCGTGGAGCTGGTCGATAGGATTCGGAGCGGTCGGTTCTTTGGGACTCGAGCTGAGCAGGTTCATCAAGCCTTCGGTGACGCGTGCAGCCGCTCCAGGTGGGGGAGGCACAGATCGTTTCTTGAACGACAAAGGTTGGGTCGTAGAGGAGAGGGATCGCAAGGCCGCGCTCGAGGAGAGAGGTTCGTGGGGGTCGGCGTTAAGGTTGGTGGTCGTGCGAGGAGGAGGACGACGTGAGGAGGAGGGCGAACCGGAATGGGAAGCCGAGGGCGTCAACAGCGGATCAGAGTCGGTGAGCAAAGTGGACGTTCGAACGGGAGAGGCCATTGCTTGAAATAGACCTTTGTCGAGTAGAGTGTGTGAGGGATATGCGCCTGGTCGTGTGCGCCGTAACTTGACGCTATTCGAGTCGGGCTAGTCGTCGACGGCAGCTCGTGACGCGTCCGAGTTGGCGCTTACGGCGATCGCCACCCGGAGTCGAGTCAATCGAGTCCGCGTCGAGCGTGATTCGGTCGACCAAAGAGCAGGAACGAGCGCGTTGCTCGTCAACGCAAAGGGTCCGAGTTTCCCGAGTCGGCGACTTGAGCGTGATTCCGCAAGAACAGAGGTGCAAGCGCGTCGAAGCTAGTTGATGAAGGAGCGAGACGTCGCCACCGCCAGCGCCGCCACTCCTTCGCGTCAAGCGAGCGACGACGCGATCGGAATTCCCTCAGCGCGAGCGAATGAATTATTGATGGCGACGATCTAAAAGAGGGATCCGAGCCCCTGACACTACTGCAGGTGGTAGCCTGACGTTGGCAGACGGCCGATGAATTTGACTACTTTGGTCTGGAGGCACAGAAAGTTGTTTCTGTGTCGTCATCATTAAACTGATATCCCTCAGTTTTCGGACAGCATCATTCCTTCAAGGGCAAGGACATCCTCAGCCTCAGCCTCAGGAAAATGCCGATTTCTAGGCTCGGAGTTCTCTCTTTCAACGAGCCGAGCAACCGGATCTTCGTCTCCGAGTCGAGGAAGCTCTCGACCAAAACATCACTCGCGAGTCACACTTTCAAGGCCTGAAATTCCCCCTAAGTCTATCCACTCGGAGGCGAAAATATCGACTTGGACATCTCGCTCAAGACAGCTCTCGAGTACCAGTAACCGAGGCCGACGCGTGCTGATCCGCCCCCAACTGCGGCCAAAGAGTCGGGACTCTCGGAAGCACCGAACGCACCTTGCACGTCTTCATGTCGAGTCGACCATCCATCCGCTCAGGACGATCTTCTCGACGCCATATGACAACGTGTTCCTTAATCGTGATCTCCTTTCCCGTTATCTTTCCTGAAAACGTGCCGGCGCGCCAGGGTTATGTAACGATATTCAGGCCCGAATCATCTCGAACTAAGCGGTGATGACCAAAGGCGGGCCCGCTCCTCTCCGACGTGTGGACAGCCTGGTGGTCGAGAGTGAGGCAACGAAGCCTTCCTAACTGTCCGGTGCCATCGAGTACCGATGCAATACATTCGGTAACATACCCCAAACTCAGCATTCACCCCTTTTCCGTCTGCCCCCATCTCGACCGTTTTCTCTCCCTCTCTTTATCCGCTCCTCCACCACGACTCCTCTCTCTATCCCTATCCCGTTCCCTGTCCCTGTCCCTGTCCCTGTCCCTGTCTCGATCCCGATCCCGATCCCGATTGTGTTTCCCCGAGCCGACATCGTGATGCCTCCCACTCTCGCTTTGATCACGATGTGAGGTTTGCGAGGTCGATGATGCGGAGGTGAAGGAGATGTTGGATCTCGATCCTGCAGCTTGGGCTTGTTGACGTGCCTCGGATTGGTCTTTTTGCAGTGTGGCTGCAAGAAGCAATTGATTTAATCTCCTTCTTGACTTGATCGGTAGGCCCACTCGTACGACCCAAGCTTGATTGACGTACCAATCCTCCTCGCATCCCCTTCCCTCGCCACGACTTGCGCATCCCAAAATACTTTCCCCCACATACTACTCGTCTCCTCGACGCCGACCAAACCGACCAACTGACTCAGTATCCTCGGATTCCTAAACACCTTGCTCGATTCCAAAGTATCGTTGAACCAAAGGTTTCTCTCGTGGGCGAGGGTGACGAATTTGTCGAGTTTGGATTGAACACTCGGGTTCACTCCGACGGTGGGTAAAGGGGGGATGTTGAATTGGGAGAGGGAATCGAGGGTGACGTTGGATGTGGTAGCGATGGTTGAACCGGTTTGTCGAGTCGTACTGTGGGGTGACCTGGGTGAGGTGGTGACTTGATCGCTCGTCCGGGAGAGTGTATTAGGTTCAGCCGTCGTCGCGCGTTCGTAAGGAGGAGGCGACGAGGACCTCTGTTTCCCCTTGCCATTCTGATACCTCCCTCCCGGCGAGTTGAGGTTCGAAGAAGGTAAATGATGATTCGTGACCTTGACTCCGGGGAGAGGGGATGATGCTCTGGACGAAGAGGCGGAGCTGTTCAGACCGCCGGTGGTGTTGGTCGTCGCTTTGACGCGTGAGAGGGTCGAGGAGGAAGCTATGGGATGTGCGACTTGGTCAGTACCAAGACCAGCTCATCTCTTTGCTTTCGTTACTCACGAAATACCGCACCCATACTACCCATGCTCGGCTCCATCGGCGGTCTCGCCGGCCTCGGTACGACATTCCGCTCATCCTCGGATCCAGATCCCGAAGCTGACCCGGATCCGTACCCAGAGAGACCTGCGAGGATTACAATGAGATCAGTTTCCTGATCTGGCTCTATTCGCTGTTTGGTGTGGTAGTTACCCTGCATGACGCTCGTCGACGTTGAGCGAGAGCGGTCGTTTCCAGTGTGTGAGTCGGGTCGAATCCGAGCGGTGGCATCACAACTCGCGCGGCCAAACTTGTGCCGCACACCAAATATTATTAGATCGATGAATAAGCCCCGTTTTGTAATCGCCTAATCACCAATTGACTTGACGCACGCCAGGTTGTGGCCGTGTGCTCTCCTCTCCTCTCCTCTCCTCTCCTCTCCTCTCCTCTCCTCTCTGGACGTGCTCCCCGCGACCATGCTCCAACCACGGCAGCTTCTCCTCCTTCTCGCCCTCCTCCTATCCCACCTAGTCCTCCTCCATGCGGCCCCCAGCACCAACAACTGGGCCGTGCTCGTCTGTTCGGTCAGTCCGGATGCCGCGTCCGATAGGCTCCTATATGACACCCCCTGCTTGAGCTGATGCGTGTTCGCCCAAGGCGCTCACCAGTCAAGGTTCTGGTTCAACTATAGGGTAAGTATGCAGTGCTGACGAGCTGATACCTAGGCTGTGATTGACCCCCCACTTGCTCTTCGTGCGACGTATCTTCGGCCAACCCCTTTCCGTACGACCCACGCAGCATATGGCCAATACACTTGCCATGTATGTCGCATCACCATTCAACTCCCTTACCTTTTCTCTAGCTGACGACCTGCCTCACTCCCAGGTATCGTACCGTCAAACGGCTCGGGATCCCCGACTCTCAAATCATCCTAATGCTAGCCGACGACGTAGCGTGCAATCCTCGCAACCCGTTCGCCGGTACCGTCTACTCTAACGCCGACCGTCGCTACGACCTCTACGGTACCTCGATCGAAGTCGACTACAAAGGCGAAGAAGTCAGCGTCGAGACCTTTCTCAGACTCTTGTCCGGTCGTTTTCCTGAGAGCACACCCGTCAACAAGCGCTTGTTGACGGACGAGAGAAGTAATATTTTCATTTACATGACCGGACATGGTGGGGACGAGTTCCTCAAGTTTCAAGACTCGGAAGAGATTTCGGCCTTTGATTTGGCCGATGCGTTGGGAGCGATGTGGGAGAAGAAGAGGTCGGTCGGCTGCTGGTTCAAGCTCGATGAAGGACCGAGGTGAATTCTCATCGATGAATCCGTCTACCGCGTTCCACAGGTATCACGAGATCCTCTTCATGGTCGACACCTGTCAAGCCAATACGCTATACACCAAGTTTTACTCGCCCAATATCATCGCCACCGGTTCGAGCGCAAAGGGGGAAAATTCTTATTCCGTCAGTCTCAGTGGTCTTGAGGTCTAGCCAGACTCGCACACTAACGCTGTTCCTCCGACAGCACCACGCTGATAACGACATTGGCGTCGCTGTCACCGACCGCTACACGCACCACGTGCTCAACTACCTTGAAGGTATCAACAAGACTTCGAACGCAACTCTGCAAGATTTAGTCAGTCGCCCCCACAGACGCATCTTCCCGCACCTCTGAACTGACTCCACCCTACCCTACCCCTACCCACAGTTCGACACGTTCTCCTTTGAAAAATTCGATTCCAACGCCGGCATTCGTACGGACCTCTACCCTCGCCCTGTCTCTCAAGTCCTCCTGACCGACTTTTTCGGTGGAGTAGCCCAAGTCGAAATTTCCACCGAGGAAGAATTCGATTCTTCAATCGAGCTCAATGACATTATTGATGACTCGAATTCAGAAAATGAAGTCGTCCCCGTCCCACTCCCTTCGATCCCTCCAAGGCGAAGACTTTCAACTTCCATAACTTCAACTGGTTCAGAAAAAGCTTACAAAGGGGAAACGATCCGACCTTGTTCGGTCCTCGCCGTCGTACTCGTTTTGGTCGGTTTGCAAGTCTTGGCTTCTAAATTTGGTCAGGCAAGTGGGGACACTGAGGGGGTGAAGACGAAGGTTTCTTAGGTGGCTTGTACTGTGATTTTTGGGTAGGACCAAACACACACTCTTGTTGTTGTAATAATAAAACCCCAACTTCCATTCGGCAAAACGAATTCGCACTCCAGACGTGTCCAACTTCACCCTTCAATTGCTGTCCTTCGCACCCAATACACCACCATTCGAACCCCAAGGAATTTATCCCGTCTCATCTTCCCTCACGTATGGCAAAGGTTCTTGTAAATGTCTTGCTCTCACCGGCTCCAACTATTGTTCCTAGATGCGATCAATATGTTGCTTTACAGGAAAATTGTCTCTCATCTCACCCAAAATATCAAGACCACCAGATCTCATCGCCACGTGCACTGCACCCTTCCGACCGCATCCGATGCCTCACACCCCCGAAGCCACTTCATGCCATCATCTCAAACTAAATCCCTATCTTTCTCTAAAGCTGCAAGCAGCAAGAGATAGTGCAATCGGTATCACGATCCTCCGGAGCAACGAACCCATGCGAACCACTTAATAAGACACCAATAAATCAGTCCCCATGTCCTCCAGTAGTCGGATAACGTCAAGTTCCAATTCCCGACAGACTCACGCCAAAGGTCCCACCCCATCATTTGAACAATAGAGCATACATGCCGCTCCAACTTGGGCTCCCTGACAAGGTGAGGCGCATCCATTGAGGCACGTGTTCCAGCTGTAAAAAACCCAAGTCATGTCCCAATTTGGGGAAATAAGTCGCTCGAGCTCACTTTCGCAGGCACTCGTGCGAGGAGGCATCGAGATGAAACTGAACATACCCTGGTGTGTCACCCACTGAGACGGCCTTGTCGCAGTATGTGATACAATTCCTTCATCATTATCAAGTAAATCTTGCTTCATCAATGAACGAACGGTCCTCCCTCCAAGCTCCCAACACAACGACCCTAGGGCCTATGCGGGCCCGCCTCTCGGCGTGTATTTCCGGGACTTACATGCAAATGGGGGCGGACATTTGTTCGGTACAGTTATTATCACTTTCGTCCATAATGGGCTCCACACAAAGCTCAGTATGAACCGTTTTGATCTTCCTTCCCCACTGCAGCGGTGACGACGGACTCACCCGACCGAGCGATCATAATTCCAATCCGCCAACGGCGACCCATCATCGCCATCCATCGCAAGACCGATCGGCGAAAAGAGCACTAAGGCCGAAGCGACTTGTAGGAAGAAAGAGGTACGCATACTCCTGGATTTCGTACTTTGATATGCTATCGAAGTTTACAAGGTAAGTGAAGAAAGCAGACCAACTACTTAGATATAGTCCCGTGACTCGGTCAGGTGAAAAAACACGGGCCTTTTGAGCCTCTAGCCTCACACCCCACGTGGCCGCAGGGGGTGCATTCGCGCAGAGACGGACCCCTAAGTTGATCGAGCTGAGGTAAGCTAAGCTAGTTTCAATTGGGGTGAAACACCGATCACGGGCCGTGACTGGCGGATGAGTTTAGTTAGGTTTTTGATCGGTTCGTTTCACCATTTCGAGTTTCGATCTCGGTGAGACAAGCCCGAGCCGTAGTTGGAGGTGAGACATGCATAAAAATCCGGGAGAAAAGCGATGGTCTTTTTCTGTAAGGTGATACCCTACAGAACAGGCCTATAAGTAGCCTCTCTGAGTAGCTAATTCATCGAGTCCTACTTTTTTCATCCTGTTGTTCTAGCGGTCAAGAAACGACAAATGGAGTCAAAGGTGGCGAGAGCTGCTGTAATAGACGATTGACGCGTTCGAGCTTCTTGAAAGATTGTCAACGTGAGGGTGTGAAAACGAAGGTCTTGTAAATGTCTTGCTCTCAACCGGCTACAACTATTGTTCCTAGATGCGATCAATATGTTGCTGTATAGGAAAATTTGACTCTCATTTCACCCAAATAAAATACCAACACCACCAGCTTTTCCCGAGTTCTCGTCGCCGCGTGCACCACCCCCCCCCCCTCGCCCCTCCCCCGCCTCTCACGCCCCCCAACCTTCTCGAAGCCACTTCATGCCATCATCTCAAACTGAATTCCTTTCTTGCTCTAAAGCTGGAAGCAGCAAGAGATAGGGCAAGCGGTATCACGTTCCTCCGGAGCAACGAAACCATGCAAACCGCTTAATAAGACACCAATACCAGTGGGAACCCGTTAAATTAACGGAGGATGAAATTCAAAAAATAGCAGGATAATCGAACAGTCTACATGATATCAGCGCAGAGGTTAAGGCAATACGAAATACAGCAAAGAAACAAAATCCATTCACCTTACATTCATTGCCGAAACAGCCTGCATGTCGCTTGTTGCCGGACTTGGCTTCAAACACTCGTGCAATGAGATCCGGACGGTTGCATGCTTTATCGGCCCCAGTGCAGCCTTGATTTCCGGTGAGTCGGGGTCGTACGTCATCGTGATGAGCAGCGGAGGCTTTCCATGTTTGACAACGCACGCCATCACATCCTGGTATCGCTGCGTGATGTCGCAATTTGATTCGGGGTCAAGCCTGAGTCAGTCGGTCTTGACTTGGGAGTACATCCGTAAATCACAAACTCCAGGAAGCGACGTTGGTTGCAATGCGGGATTGAGAAGTACTCGTCGCGTTTGGCAAGTAGTGTGCAAAGAATTGTGAACGCGAGACTCAACACCTCGACCCCTTTACTTGACCTGCGTCCTAGGTGTTCAAAAGTTCAATGTCAGTCTGTGCTTGCGCCTTAGACAGAATGGAGCCTCAGAGAAAGACCCGAAGACGCATACGTTCGCCATCACCATCCTCTTCGTCCCCTTCCTCGCCGTCTTCATTCTCATTGTCGCGGTCTTTGTCTTCCTGTTCGTCTTCGTCATCCAGACCAAGACCGGCAAGTACCTCGCGCAATTGGACACCATTGTCGATCTGCTCTCGGTTTCTGGCGACTGGCGGCCCGGCTTGGTGGAACCCGCAAAGAGGAATGTTGGGGTGGAAGCCATCCTCCCCTGCAGGAAAAAGTAGTGGGTAACGGAGAGGCATCGCGGACGGATGGAGCGATCTAACGACTTGGTACTTGGGCCGACCATCGGGACATCGATCATCGTGCACCTGGAGAATAAGGTCTTGCGGTCCACGATCTCCCGTGTTGGTGTCGGAATCGCAGATAAGCATCGCCGTTTCCGAGCTTGACGTAGGAAGGTTGTGGGTGCGTCGGTCTCGGCCTGGTGGCAGACAGAGGCGCAGGACCCACTCTTTGGCTGTATCCCAACCCGCGCGGCCTTTGGCCGATGCGAACTCCCTCACAAAGCAATTGCCGGTGCGCAACATGGACTCGAGCTTGGTCAGCGTTGATCTTTGTATGCGAGTCTCTGCGCTGTCGGGTCCTTGAAGTCGGGTGTTGGTGGCCTCGGCCGGGTCGATCAGCCATGTCTGGGCAAAGGCTGGGCATTGATTCACGGCAGGGATCAGGGCGCCGAGTCGATGGTAGAGGCGACCAAACACGCGAAACACGGGGGGTCCTAGCGTGCCCACTTGAGTTTGGTCCCAGAGGGCAGCGAGCGAAGTGAACGACAACGCGTTGTTGTACGACCGGGCATTCTCGCGGAATGCTTTAGCTTCTGTGTGGGTGGGTAGAACAGTTCAGCATGTGGGTCTACTGCAGACGAACGTTGTTGGACGGAGCAACTGACCGCTATCCGAGCCTTGAAGAAGCTGCCGATACTCGAGATTGGGCTGGGGGGGGAGGTAGCCGCACCTTGCCCTCCGAAAACGTGGGGCTTGAGGGGTTTGAGCGCGATTCGAGCCCGGCGCACCCGCCTTTGCGGAGGTGGTGGTGGGGCGAGCCCAGCGTCGAGTTGGCCATCGCGCTGACGACGCTGTCCGTTCTGCACAGCTGCACGGCGGGCTCGTATACGTGTCGCAATGCCAAGATCGGTTGCATTGTTGTCATGACGCGCGGGGGCTGATTCTGTTGATCGGAGCGGGACGAAGAGGAGGGTCGAGCCGCGGGGCGCCCAGCAGCGGGCGCTCGAGCTGGCCCATGGTACGGCCCATGGTACGGCGCTATCCTCGCGCCCAAGACTTGGCGAGGTTGCGATGGCCCTCCCTGGCGACCTTGGGACCGGGGCATTACACATTAGCGAAGGTTTGTTCTTGAATGAGTGTCACTAAAATTGGATGAGAGTGGGAGGGAGAAAGGAAAGGTTCGAGGGAGTGGCGCAGGATTATTTACGTGGTTTGATTTGTTGTTCAGCCCCTAATGCCGCTGGTCGAATGCCATACGGGCAAATTGGTTGTTCAGCCCCTAGTGCCGCTGGTCGACTGCCGGAATGACACTCCACCGCCGGCGCACCGCATCACGTGACAAACGCCAGCCCTCGCCTCGCACGTCAGGCAGAGCTCTGCTGTAGAAGCATTATCATGCAAAGCCACGCGCTTGCGGTTCATTAAATACCATATGAGTGGAAGCATTGTTTTATGTCAGCGAAAAAAAGGAAAATACTGGGAGCGCTGTAGCTTCGTTGGAACGGCGCGGAAAATACAAAAGTCACCACAGGGCTTGTACATGACTTCTGATCGGAACCCCGACACCACAGGCAGGTGCGGCAGACACAACAGTATGCTGGTACATCCACCACAGGCGGCCCGGAGGGCCGCAACCTAGTTAAAAACAGCGATTTTAGGTACATTCCTTAACTCACACTTTTTTTTTACTAGTTACTAGTTAGGGTAAAATCAGTCCCCATGTCCTCCAGTAGTCGGAGAACGTCAAGTTCCAATTCCAGACACACTCACGCGATAGGTCCCACCCCATCTCTGAACAATAGAACATACACGCGCTCCAACTTAGTTTCCCGGACACTTTGGCTTGCAAGCATCGAGGCACGCCGTCCAGCTGCATAAAAAAACCCCAAGTCGTGTCCCAATTTGGGGAAATAAGTCGCTCGAGCTCACTTTCGCAGGCCCTCGTGCGAGGAGGCATCGAGATGAGATTGAACGTACCCTGCTGTGTCAGCGTATTGGATATCGTTGCACTCTGCGATCATCATCACGTAAAATCTCGTTTCATCAATGAACGAACGGTCCTCCCTCCAAGCTCCCAATCACAACGACCCTATGCGGGCCCGCCTCTCGGCGTGTATTTCCGGGACTTACTCGCAACTGGGGTCGGAAAATTGTTCGGTACAGTTTTTTCCACTTTCGTCCGTAACGGGTTCCAAAACAATGATCAGTTATGGACCGTTTTTGATCTTCCTTCCCCGCACTGCAACGACAACCGACTCACCCGACCAAGGGATCAGAACTGCAATTCGCCAACGGCGACCCAGCGTCGCCGTCCATCGCCAGACCGATCGTCGAAAAGAGCACCAAAGCCGAAGCGACTTGTAGGAAGAAAGAGGTGCGCATACTCCGTGTTTTTCGTAAAATCGATGTGTTCAAAGTAAATGAGTAAGGTATGTGATGAAGCAAACCAACTTCCTAGGGCTTTCCCGCTTGAGTCGACCAGGAGAGACAAAGGGCCTCCTGGGCCCCTAGCTTACCACGTGGCCGGGGTGCTTGCGCGTGCTAAAGGCAGCCCCTAAGTCTATACCGAGCTCCGCTAGTTCAACTAAGGGTGAAACACCGGGGCCTGCCGGATGAATCTAGGAAAAAAAGTCTCCAAGGTCGAGTTGTGTCATGTGGAAGGCTTTGACCGGATCGATTTACCATTTCGAGTTTCGATCTCGGTGAGACAAGCCCGAGCCGGAGTTGAAGGTGAGACTTGCATAAATCCGGAGGAAAAGCGACGGGTTTTATATTGCAAGGTGATGCCGAACAGAGCAGGCCTATAAGTAGCCTTTCAGTATCTAATTCATCGAACCCTACTCTTTCATCCTGTTGTTCCAGCGGTCAAGAACGACAGATGGAGTCAAAGGTGGCGAGAACTGCTGTAATAGACGCTTGACGCTTTCGAGCTTTTCGGAAGAATGTCGGACTTGTGTGATTTTCAAAACGAGAAGAAATTTAGAGTCACTATTGAATGTTGCTTGCTATGACAAGTCCAATCACATAAGGAGAGGAGAGCTTGTCTCTCAGGTATGAGCAAGCCCCCCCCCCCCCCCCAGGTCACGTGGACCGGGTGAGATCACGTGAGCCAAGAGCGCAAGTCCCCACAAAATTCCATTTGTGACATTGGCGTTTCTGATCGCTCTAGTCTAGCGAAGCTCTAACGCCACACTTGCTACAGCATGTACCTCTTTACGGGAAGTCCCGTAAATGTGAGCTTAAAGCAGCAGAAGCGGCGAGAAAGGCGGGAGTTGATCTTGGACATACAGCAGTCAACCGCCCTGCTTCAGAATCTACCTCGGGAGCAGAGAATGTCGAACTCCGAAGTAGCAGCTACCAGCATCACACGTTGAACTACATCGTGCAAAAGGTGACGATAAATCCTTTGAGCTCAGCGAAACAAGACACGACGATGCACACGTCCTCAGAAGAATTGAAGTCCGCTTAGAATCATTAAACGGGTGCTGCGCAGCAGAACAACGCAAGCAGCCCCGCAGCTGGTTCTTCAGTGCGGGCTGGAAACTCTTGGAAGCCGTACGACAAAGTCTGGTGCAAAGCATTCAAAGGGTTAGGGTAAAGCGTTTTACGGTGAAGCAGGAAGGGCAAATGGAGCGCGGTGAATATTTCAAAAAGCCGTCCGCATGGTACGTGACACGCATGAACCGAGCATGCGCATGATGCGATGCGTAAATTCAGACGACAAGGAGTCAGATCCCTTAGATCCCCATTCATCGCAATCCAGGTAATGGGCGTCATAGCCTGCCAAGCCGCACGATTCAGAGCGAGCACCAAATTTGCCAAAACGCTGCCTCAGCAGAGGCAGAGCAGAAAGTGGCGACAGGTGCAGTGAAGCCCCTCTTGGTGGCCCAGCAGATATCTGAGAGTGTACACATCTTTACCAGGCCGAAGGGCGGCAAGCGATGATGAACCACTACCGTACCAAGACTCGACTTGGTGGGGACATCAATGCCTTACGTTTTCCGGGGCCACACCACGGTGAACTTCCGCCAACGCCGAAACACCGGAAAAAAACGCACAGGGGCCATCGGATGTCCACATGTCGAGGTAAAATGATCAATTTCAGACCATATCACCAAGGTGCTGCACCTGCAAGATCGTACTTGGCTTCGCACAAGTCAGCTGCAGTGGTTCCCTGACCTTCATGCGGATCCGGGCCTCGGAAATCCGACCCACTTCGACAGCTTTGCGTGAATCTACGATATGCCTAGGTAAGGTAGTGGTAGTTATGTAAACCATGGTGCGGGTAGCCAAAGTCCCCTCTTTATATTACGTAAGCTGCAGCAATAGCAGAATTGGCGGATCCGGAACGGACTTTGCCATGGGAGTGTCCCTGGCACCTTTAATGAGGCAATTCTCGCGCGCGCGAGTAAAGGCTCGGACTTAGAAGACCCTACCGTCCACAGATGACGGTACATCTACAAAGTTGAGCATTCCGCCTGGGGGTTAAAGACGACGGTCGAGAGACGCTCCAACACGACTCCTTTTGCATCGTAGTGCTCGCCGGCCGCGACTTCGTCCAGGTAGGCCGGGATCCTGCACTTCCGAATCACTTGATAGGCTATGTGCCAACACCGTCTCCCCCACTTGGAAATCCTCCTTGCTCTCGGACCAACGAAAAGGGCGCCGTCTTTTGTCTTTTGATTAATGCGAATATTCATGCCCGAACGCACGAAGAACCGCCTTCTTATTCGGCATTTTTCGTTTTTCAACTTGTAGTTACTGCTCCTCCATCACAGCGTTCCAAACCTTTACCTGTTCTCGCTCCCCGCTATCGATGGCCCGCTCGGAGGCGCGCTAAATCATTGAAACCTCGGCGCCAGCAATATCCTTCAGGATAGGCTTTATTGAGTACCGCGCGACAGCCGGATTGGACTAAATTCACCGAAGCTTTAACTTAGGCTGTTTTTCCTTTGGCTCCGGTATTGCAAGTGCTTCGATCGGATGATGACGTGAGGTCGGCGATCACCAGGTCCGCGGGGACCGAGCAGCCTGGGCGATTGGGGCGATGTTTACGATGGCGCCATCGGGGTCACTCAGTAAGCCTGGTAGTTGCATGATATCTGACATTGCCTATCTCCCCAAGTGAGACCCAACACCGCTTTCGATCATAATGATTCTGTCCGAAAGATTAAAGAGGACGAGGCATCGAGTGGGGCTGGGGCCCCGAAACCGGAAACCAGTTCCCGGAGCTGGGTCTCCGCGAAGGCCGCCGCCTAGCCGCCGCCTCCGCCGGCAGGCGAACTGACCCGGATCGAGCCAGATGGGAAAAAGCGCCCCACCCATTTCGACCTTTTCCTTTCCTCCCCTCCGATTATTTTCCGTTCTCTATTGTACACAGTCCTCCACCGCATGGCGGTGCCTTCAAGAACTACTTCGACTGAGTCGGCACCGCTGAGGATCGCGATTGTTGGCGGAGGTGAGTGTGATCGCTGGCAGGTCGATCGACCGCCCCACAACGAAGGCCGTTGGCGAGCTCGAGCGCCAAGCTCCAACTTGTGTTTCGATGCTGACAAAGCGCCTTCTAAACGCACAGGCATTGCGGGACTTACAGCAGCGATCGCAGTTCTTCACTACTCGAAGCAGAACCCCGAGAGTAATGTGCGATTGGATGTGTACGAGAGTGCAGCGGTGTGTGAGTTCATCGACTCGGCCAGGATAGATCAAGCCCGAACAGGTCTGGGGACGGTCCGAGCTTCCTACGGCAGGATCAAGGTGGTCTGCAGGGGCAGGGATCTTGCAGATACACTGCCTGTCTTGACGTTCCGCACCTTCTGGACCCACGCTTCACAAGAGTCGCAGCACTGACTTTCCCTTCTTGTTTCCCACCCTTACAAAGTCGCCGAGATCGGCGCAGGCGTTGCTCTAGGCCCGAACGCGCAGACCTCGTTGCGCCTGATCGGATGTGGGGAAGCGCTGGAGCGCGTTGCGGGTAAGCAAGGTCAAAGCGACGACGACCTCTGGTTCGACTTTCTCGTTGGGGCGAAAAATCATGCTCAATCGGGAAAGGACATCTATTCTCTTCGGGGAAAAATGGCCGGAAGAGGGAATGTGCATCGGTACGTCGATGACAACCTCAGTCGCTTTCTCGAGATCGTACAGTGCGAAGATTCTTCCTACTGACGCTAGGACCTCTTCAGAGCCGACTTTCTCGATGGACTCATCCAATTGCTCCCTACCGATCAAGCGCATTTCAATAAACGCTGCATCAACTATACTCCGCATTCCTCAGGAGTGACCCTCCACTTCGCCGACTCGACGACGGCCGAAGCGGACGTGCTCATCGCTTCTGACGGGATAAAATCCGTTTTGCGCGAGGCGATGTACGTCCGGAAAGGGTTTAGAGACGAGGCGTTGGAGATCCAACGAGCAAGGTACAGCGAATGGATTGCTTGGCGGGGAATGGTGGAGAGGGCCGAATTCGAACGAATTTTTGGGAAAGGAGCGAGTGACAAGAGGATGTTGTTGGGACAGGGCAGACACATCTTGGTTCGTTCGGACCCCTCCGCCAACGAAGAGTGACTTTTCTGATTGCGCTCGATCTTTACCCTCTTTAGCACTTCCCCGTCCGTGGTGGTGCCCTGATCAACATCGTAGCATTCGTCAAAGATGCGGCATATGCCAAACTCGGAGATCATACTGGGCCATGGTCGGAAGCTCGACCCAAGGCCGAGATGCTCGAAGATTTCGCTTCGTTCAACGAGACGAGTTTGGAGTTGCTCAAAGTGCGTCTCCTCGCTCTGCAACGGAACTCTCTGCGCTGATGAACGAGTACTGACTTGCTGATTCGCAATATGAATGCAGGCGATCAACGACCCTTCAATCTGGGGCATCTTTGAACTACCTTTGATTCCCCACGCCGTCGACGAGCGTATCGTCTTGATAGGAGACGCGGTGAGTACCCGCTTCCACCCGACTGCCCCTTCAATCCGGCTGATCCGACCCTTCTTACTCCACAGGCGCACGCCACTACCCCTCACCAAGGTTCCGGCGCTGGCCAAGCGATCGAAGACGGTCTTTTCGTCGCCCACGTGCTCACCCATCCCCTCCTATCTAAATCCTCCTCCACCTCATCTACGCGCTCCACCTCGCTCCGCACCGCTCTAAGTCTCTACGAAGCCGCGCGCCATCCGCGAGGTCGTCGCGTACAATCAACCTCGTACGAGGCCGGACTTTTGTACGAATTCCTCGATCCTATCGCGGGGGACGATATCACCAAGATCGGGCCGAACCTCTCTGAACGCATGAAGTGGATTTGGGAAATGGATCTCGAGAAGGAATTGTCCGAACTGGGGGAAGAACTAGGACGTCATTTAACTCAGTCTCAGTAGTCCACTCGGTAAGGGGGGAAAGGAAAACCCCCCATTTTTCAACTTTGCTTGAGCAACACAACTTCCAAATAATCAAACAGTTGATCTAATCCTAAAAGTATTGGCCCGCACCAAAATAATCTCCCTCCGTACCTTCTCCATCGCCATCCTCATCAGAACTAACCGCGCCCCCACCCGTCCCAATCCCCAATTCCCCAAGCTCCATCTCCAGTGCCCTCGGTGGAGGAGGGACGTCCATCGGTCCATTGTACGCCGATCTAGATTTGAATGCCGGTGATGGAGGGGTGAAAACTTTAGCTGAAAGGGCGGCTCGACCGGCTGGTACGCGTAATTGAAGTGTGGAGGGAGAAGGGACGGGCATGAAATGAACCTGTTTCCACGATCACAGTAGGCCTCAGTTTGCTACACGCACACCCACCTGACCCGGGTCTTGTTCTGGAACTGAACTGACCGAATCGTTAACCTTCTTATAAGCATTCAAGAACCTCGCCACACTTTCCACCTCTTCGCCAACTTTACCCTTCCTAACTTTACCCCCTTCCTTCCCTCTCTTGATCACCCCCCTCAAGCTCTTATTCACACTCTGAATCTCTTCCAATTCCTTCCTACTCATCCCCAACCAACCAACAGCATCACCGCACCTCTCCCTCCCTCCCGATTCACCACAATCGACTCCCAACCATTTCCAACTCAAAGCCAAAGCCAAAGCTCTTCCTTGGGAGAGGTACGTTCTCAAAGCTTGCGAAACCTCGCCGCTCGAGGTATTGGGGGCTTTAATGAGTGATCGTGCGGTATCGTAGAGTTGATAAACGTGTAGATGCAGTTTAGCGAGAAGGGAGGGTGAGGGATGGGTAGAAGAGAGGGGTGGTCCTGGAGTGGTAGTTGAATGAGCTACTGAAAGTGATCGTGAAAGTAATCTTCGTATAGCGAGGAGGTTGGCATCTGCTTCACATAATCTGGTCAAAAGTTTCCGACTCGAATCAGTGTACTATAAGCTAACCCTCGCTCAGAATTTATAAGCCCACTTTGCCAAACCCATAGTAACCTCTTTCGTCAATTCAACCGGTCTGGACTTGCTCAAATTATCCAACCCGACCGCGATCTCCCATCTCGGAATGACGACCTCTGATAAATGCGCCAACAATCCCGCAGCGCGACAAAGCATATCCGCTGCTTTTTGAATGACTTGATCATGCCTGTTCAAGTCGGTCTTGGAAAGCGTGTTGGATAATTCGTAGGATCCCAAAGAGGCGACGAGGGAGGCAGAGTTATTGGAGAGGCAAAGGGCGTGGCAGAGGAGCGTAGAAGCGAGTTCGTAGTGGCTGTTTCGTTTGGGACAAAGCGGCGTCAGTGTGGGAACTTTTTTTTTGTTGTTTGTGCAGGACTTAGGGGCCGATAAAGGTACTAGGAAGGAAGAGCGACCCTTTGATTAGACTTTTTGAGCGACTGAGTGGACAAGGTCATTCGCCAAGTAAAGACTGTGAGGGCACGGGCGGGAGGGGTGAGCGAGGGCTAGTCGGGAGGAGTGGTGGTTGTACTCACCCGGATCGGCTTTGAGGAGGAGATCATCGGCTTCAATGGATGCTAGGATCGCGTAGAGGTAGGGTAGGTAGTCGGTCGTCGCCTGTCGAGCCGGGATGGTACAACATCGTATCAGCACTGTGGTCTCTCTCTGCCTCTGCGGCTGCCCCCACATCGCTCGCTCGACCCAAGCGACCGGACTAGCCACTTGGCGATCCACGCACCTTGACACAAGCGCTCCAATCGGCGTTGTGCACGCCAAGCTTGTGGGCCACTTTGAGCTGACTCGTCATCGTCGCTCGAAAGGAATTCGCATCCGACAATTGGGTCGCATGGCCTCTGATATCTTGCACTGTTGAGGGGAGGGAGAGGGAGGATGGGATGGGTGGGGGTATAAGCATGGGGGTGGTGGTGGGGTGGGGTGAGGGTTGAGAAAGGAAGGGGGGAAGGAGGGTGAAAACTGAGATTGGGGGACTTGGCGTTTGAGTTCTTGGGGCGGGGCGGTGATCTGCGGTGATGGTGGGTGTGCCCGCTCGGAGCTCTCGCTCGGCGTCGGGGCGGGCACCAAAATAAGGCACCTCGTCGAGTCGGCTTCTCGACCACCACCGCCGTCGTATCCCAACATGGCGATCGACAGTGAGCACTCTCCCCAATTCAAGGAGGTGCGTGCCCTCACTCGTCGCCTGAGCAAACGTGATCGCTCACTGACATCTTACGCTTGTCGCCTCGCGTCGCGTTCTCACACTCGACTGGCTCACGACTCGTCCACACACGCAGGCTCTGATCCGAGAGATTTTCCTCCTCCAACTCTCCAACAAGACCAAAGGTGAACCATTCTCCCATCCAATCAATCTCACTCTCACTAACCCGTCATCGTGCAGTCAACGACGCGTCCATCGCGCTCTCGTCTCAATATCTACGCCTCCTAACGACCGAAGCGATCCACCGAGCCGCCGAAGTCGCAGAAAAAGAACGTGCTCTACTCTCTCCCGAAGAGAGGAGAGGCCCCGCCTTACTCGAGGTCAGTCATCACCACAGCTTAGTAGTCTTGATCCGAGCTGACGATCAGGCTGAACTGCATGAGGTGTACACACACAGGTCAGCCATCTGGAAAAGGTGCTCAGTGGGTTGTTGTTGGATTTGTAAAGACGACGACAAAATCGCTTTTTCATGTGCACTTGTTGTATTCCGTGTTTGCCGTGTTTGACACGGCATCCTACCCATGTCGCAATAGTTATCCCCTCCTGACTTTTACGTTCAAATCGAGCGGCTTCGAGCTTCACAAAGCCCGCCGCGGCTTCACACTGTTCCACCTCCTCGTGGATTCCGGAATTGATCCACCCAAAATCCCATCAGACGACCCTCACTGGGCTACACCATCTCTGCTCTCACCTTACAGCCGCCCCTCTGCGCTGCCCCACTTCCTCACCCCTCCCTCCTCACCATGGCCAATTCCCGCTATTCCTACGTCCGCCTACACGAACTACCCGACCCCCTCCTGCCCTCCACCTTTCTCATCTTACGCCTCGACGGCAAAGGATTCCACAAGTTCTCCTCCGCGCACAACTTTACCAAACCCAACGACCGTCGAGCGTTGAACTTGATGAACTCTGCTGCGAGGCGAGTCATGGCGGGGAGGGAGCTCATGGGAGATTTAGTGATGGGTTTTGGGGAGAGTGATGAATATAGGTCCGTCTACGAGATGGAGGGGTAGGGGGTAGGAACCCATGACCGAGAACGAGCACGTGGCCCAGTTCAAATTGGACCAGAACCGAGCTGATAACTTCCTCCGCATCTCCTCCCTTCGCTCATAATTCCCAGTTTCCTCTTCAAACGTTCGACCAAACTCCACGCTAGGCGGAATAGGTCCGTACCTTACCTCTCCCCCGACCTTTCACCAGGAGCGCTATCCCACTAATCAACCCCGATCGCCACCATAGCAAACTCGTAAGCCTCGTTTCTTCACTCTTCACCTCAGCCTACACCTTTCTCTGGCCGCAATACTTTCCCGATTCTCCGCTCGAAATGGATCAATTACCAATCTTTGATGGCCGGTGAGTTTGGTTACCTTTTGCGCGAACGGGACCGAGCGAATATGCTTGACCTGAATTCGAACTAAACCCGTGCGAGAGCTACCTTCATTATTTCACAGGATCGTACAATACTGTACCGAAACCGAAGTCAAGGATTACTTTAGGTGGAGACAGGTTGACAGTGAGTATCCTTTCCAAAGTTTCCCTTTCCCAACTCGTGCCAGTTGACGAATGTTGGGGTCTGACTTCACTCCCCCCCCCCTTCGCTCGCTCACCACCCCCTTTGCCGCTCTAGCGCACATCAACAACCTCTACAACACGTGCTTCTGGACCCTAGTTCAAAAAGGCAGTTTAACGACCCAAGAAGCGAATTCAGAACTTAGCGTAAGTTTATCCCAACCTTCTCTCGAATCGAACTTGGTTTGCTCAAGAGTTCTTACTCATTCATATTCGATTCACCATTTATGGTCGAGCAGGGTACGCTTTCAAGTGAGAAACAAGAGATGTTGTTTAGTCGATTCGGAATGAATTATAATCAAGAGGAAGAGATATTCAAAAAGGGTTCGATATGGATTTGGGTCGAAGAAGAAATTATGGTAGAGAACGAGGTCCAGGAGGTGAAAATCGATGATGGGAAGAGGAGGATAGAGGAAATGGAAGACGGTCTTGATCGGATCGCGCTCAACATTCCGTCGAGTCCCATTCCCAGCGAAAATCAATCACGGGAGACTTTGGAAGAACCGAAACGAAGAACGAAACCTACTAAACCGAAACGAGTCCTCAAATTGGTGCATGAGGATTTGATCAAGGAAAAGTTCTGGACCAGTGGGTATGGGAAAGGGGTTTTAGAGGGGTGATAGGGTTGGGAAAGATCGTGTTGGGATGTTGTAATTGAGTAAAAGGGTGGTGATTATCAAGTCGCCCTATTCGAGCATGATGTCTACAGAAGCTGGCGCGTCCTCGATCGGAGCTCGGTCTGCGCGTACGACCTCCTCTCTCTCTCTCGCTTCTCGTCCATCGTATTCAAGGGTGGACATTCTTGAATGTCATGGCGGGGTCGTTCGATGCGTCGTTCGACCTTGCCATTTAAGGTTTCGCACAGGGCCCTACCACGTGCAATTATCACCTCACACCCAGCTGCAGCAACCTGGTATGCGAACACGAATGTCAATTTCACGCTGTTAGAGCTCCGCCCTCAATCAAGCAACACAGCAATTCAAAGTCTAATCCAGCGGAAACCGGGCATCAATCGAGTGCTCCTTTCTGACCATGAAAGGTGACGAAAATCCTAAGAAACGTGCAAACCTCGAAGGGAAAGGCCGTGGCTCTGACGCCAAGCTCAACTTGAGTTCACTCGTCTCTGCCCACTCCCAGTGCAGTGGGAGACGGTTTCTTAGGATTCGGATGCGGGCCTGTCACGGTCGTCGACCGGCAAGTACGCCTGCGGCAGGACATCGCTGCTGCCCACCGTCAGTAGCACGATCAACGAAAATCACCACCAGACGTGGGGAGCGTACATGTTGATCCTGGACTAGTGGAATATTGAAATCGGGGTCAAGTTTCGGTAGTTGGATCGTCGCGATCTGTGGACTCCCTAAGAAGCGCGCGTGGAATAAGCCGGGAAGGAAATACCAAATCGGACCGTCAATTGTCCGCTTCCAATTTCCTATTCCGCGATACCGTGCATCCAGTTGGGAAAATACCGGTGAAGCAAAGAAAAGCCAGGTGGATGTCAAATCGAAACCGGCTAATGTTTTTTGGCTCCTCTTCAGCGCGTCGCACCTCGCGGCATTTCGCGTTGCCGCGCGCTTAAGTTCGCTGCTTCTGTCCCTCTTCGCCAACTTCGTCTTTTCTCTTCATCCATCACACTCATCGCTGATCAGTGTTTGAGTCCGACCTCATGTTTTCTCGGCCGGTGGCTACCCACAGCGTTGAGTTGACCTTGAACAACACCAACATTGCGCAGCGCCACTCGTACTCGCCGTTCCAGCTCGTCAACCGTGTTTACGGTAGCTACGAGTACACCTCAATCATCACCATTGATTGGTTTCCAGGAAATTGTCAGTTTTCCCTCAACGATTTACTATCTTACAGCGGGCACTCTCATTCTCAACCTCGCTCACCGTTGCGGGGGGCGGATGCGATACTCGGTTTCGAAGTCACATCGTTGGCCCGCACCGGCGAGCACGGTCCACATGGGCCACCACACATCTCATGGAGCACCAGTCTCGATTATGAGGGAAATGTCACTACGTCTCAACACAAATGGACGGTGGAAGCTTCCCACCTGATCCAAATCTTGGAAGACACCCCAGGACAGACTCTCAATCTCCTCATGACGATCAGTATCTACCATATAGATTCGAAGTTTTCCCCGACCTATATTAGCGAGCGAGTGAAAGACTACGAACGGTGTATCATTGCGTTCGGGCAGATCAAAGCTGAGCTTGCGGGTAAGTTGCAAGAATCGCGCGAAGCATACACCAGAAATCTCATCGCGTCAATTTTATCGGCCCTTGCTCGCTTACACACTTTGCAGATACTCGGCTCAAACGACACCCCCACGATCTTCGCTTCATCTTTCGCCCTTCGAATCGAATTCTTTATGAGAACGCGCAATATCTTCGTTCAAAGTGCTCTTACTTCAACGATCTTCTGAGCTCCACCTTCAATGAGGCGCAGAAACGAGTTGTCGCTGATGAGGAGACGCTGTCCGACTCAACGATGCCGGTCGCCTCAGAACCCACCTCCATCACGTGTCATGTCCCCATCCACACGATCGTGATCGACGAGGAGCGCAGCGATACCTACGCCTCGTACAGTACCGTCCTCGACTGGGTACATCGCCAACAAGTCTCTTTTGGATCAGTGGAAATATCCCGCGCGGAGATCCAAGCCCAACCCCTCGAAGCACCTTTGCAGAACAGTCTGGTCGACGACTCGCTCGAAAAAAGTTCAAAACGCGAGTGCCTTCCTTCTTCGGCGCCAGCGGTTCCTTCGGCCGAAGGCGTCTATAGGCTCAGCGATCGTCTAGGCCTTTCTGAGCTCCGGAACCTTGCCTTTGGCGCCTTCAAGACAAACATGAAGTCGTCCCAAGCCCCATACCTCTTGTTTTCAACTTTCTCGTGCGACTTTAAGGAGGTTGCCGATTTTTGTATCGAGTATTGCGCTACGCATTGGTCCGAGGTGGACAAATCGCCCGAGATGGAACACATACGCTCTTTGATCGAGCAAGACCAGTTGGCGATTGGGGCGGCCGAAGGAGCTCGTTTATTATCTCGCCTCTTCGTTCGAGTGATGAGCGGAAAATGAAGAGGAGGCAATCACTCTAATGAGGGGCCAACGATTTCCAAGGTTCGCACCTGAGGTCGGGCAGCCATATGCAGACGAGGTTGAATCTAGCTAGACGAAATACATCAAGGTTCAATGTACATTCGGGGAGATCTGCAAACGTCTTGATCCCCTATGACTTGATTTGAGCATTACGCATACGCGACTAGTAAGAGCGCGGCCGGGGTTCGGGTGCGCCGACGCCCGGAGGCATCGTCACACGCGTCGCGGCGCGCGTCCAGCCACCGTCACTGTGACGGTGGCAGCCCCTCGATACGTTTCGCCTCCTCGGACTCCAGCTCCCAGTTCGCGAAGCCGGAAAGAGCTGGACCCCTTTATGATTTGAATGCGTTGAGACTACTTCTATTTATGAAATTCAGCCAATTTGCACATTCATTCACCCACCCAACTGATGGTGCTCATCTAGTTCCAACGCGCGCGCCAACACACCTCCCAGAGGTGTGCTTTGCTTTCCAGAGGGGGCTGGCCGCTTTCCGCTTTTCGAATGTGACGAACGAGTCATCTGAACATCATGGTCCTCAGGTTTCTCTCACCTTCTCCCATCATCCCCAAAGCACGATATCGTAATGCTACACACGAGTGTCAGCTACACCTTCACTTTCACGTTGGACAAATCCAACACCTCAACCCCTATCACGACGCGCTTTGAGCTCGCTCAAGGACCGGGCCGTGCCCAACGTCTCACTCAATGGCGGCTCGAATGGAACCCTACTCCCCCCAGATTCATTCTCGTCGAAGAGGGATACCTCCATAAGAACAGTGAATTGATGCCCTCCAGTTGCTCCGCTGTACCTGACTCAGACAAAGGGTACGCGACTATCACGATCGAGCCAACGGCGCCAGCCCAAGCGCCGCAGCCCAAGCTCGAACTTTCGAGACCGATCGCTCGCGGCTATGGCTCGTGGGTCCGCGAGAAGCCACATACCAGCGAATGGGGTATCAAGCGCTGCGAAGTAAATTGTAAAGAGCTGTTCGACAACTTTCAGAAATCCGAGGCGTCCAGACTCGAGATGAGTGTGACTGTTCAGATCGGAGAGGACGAAAGGGCCAGTCACGACGCCACCGTTCGGTGCATGGAGGAGCATCGGGTGATGTCCGAGAAGATCGACAGTCTCCAAAAGCAATACAGAGGTAATCTCACCCTCATAATCTCACCCTCATAGATAGTTATGCTCATGCTGATGATCGTTCTTCAAGCAGAAACCCGTCTTCGTCAGCACGCACACGACGTTCGCTTCCTGTTCAGCCCCTCCGGTCGGACGCTATTCGCCAACTCGAAGACTCTATGCTCGCGCTCGTCATACTACCAAGACGTGCTCAACTCTGGCTTCATCGAGTCGCAAAAGATAACCAGCTCCAAATGCAACAAACACGAACACGAACACGCAAACTCGACGCCATGTAAAGAGGAATGGCACACCCTACACATTGACGAAGATGATCCCGACACCTTCGAGACCTACGCCACCGCTCTAACCTGGCTCTCGACCAACCTCATCAATTTCAACGTCGAAGACCCCTTCAGGACGCTCTCCACTGCCGAAGCGATCTATCGCCTCGCCGATCAACTCTGCTTGGACGACCTGAGCGCACTCGCTTTGGACGCCTTGCACGCTTCTCTCACACCAGCGAACGCCGTCACCGCGCTGTTCTCGACCCTTTCCCGCGATTTCACCGCAATTCGTCAGCTCTGCGTTGGGTACTGTGTAAAGAATTGGTGTTCGGCTATTTTTGACGAGGTCAAAGGGTTTATCGCTCAAGGAGATGGCTTAGAGATTGGAGCGCTCGAAGCGATGGATGTGATGGCGGCGTTGTCGGCGCGGTTGTTCGAGTCTCCCAGACGTACCCCTACTGAGGATTACTGACGTGCTGGCCGGAAGAGTAGTAAAACGACTGGCAAAATCTTGTTTAGGCGATGGAATACCAGGATAGTGCGAAATAATCCTGCAATGCAAATGCAATCCTTTCTACAGCTCATCAAACCAGTACACTCCTCAAACCGCTGTCACCCGCTTCCCCTCCATCAACTTCTCCTTGATCCGATCCACAACAGTCCCATAAGCGATACTCGCCGGACTCTCGGGATATTCGTCCAAAAACGACACCCCGAAATCACAACTCTTTCCAATCCTCGGATCAAGCGGGATCTTGCCCAACAACTCGATCCCCCATTCCTTCACCAACGCCTCGGCTCCTCCAGTCGAAGGAATGAAGATGTCCGACTCGCCTCCACATGCGGGACATACGAATCCGGACATGTTTTCAATGACGCCGAGGACGGGTACGTTAAGTTTGCGACAAAAGTCGAGTTCCTTGCGCACGTCTTGGAGAGCGACTTCCTGAGGTGTGGTGACGACGACGGCGCCGTCGATGCCTGATTCGGAGAGGTACCCAACGAGGGAAAGGTGTTCGTCCGAAGTTCCTGGCGGTGTGTCGACGACGAGGTAGTCAAGTTCCCCCCAGTCGACATCTTTGAGGAATTGCTTGATGATGCCGTTCTTTTTAGGACCTCGCCAGATGACGGCGCTGGAAGAGGAAGGAAGGAGGAATCCGATCGAGATGACGGAGAGGTTCTCCGAGACGGGGAGGGGGAGAATCCCGGACGAGGTGGAATGCAGCTTTTGTCCAGAGAGACCAAACATCAACGGCAAGGACGGTCCACAAATGTCGATGTCCATCAGACCCGTCTGAAACGTGTACCAAGATGTGCAACAAAGTCAGCAACCTAACTGAACCGTCCTCTTTCGGCCAATCCCGAACACCGCAACTGACCTGTGTCTCCTCATCCCTCGAAAAAGCCCACCCCAACATACCCGACACCGTACTCTTCCCCACTCCACCTTTGCCCGAAAGGACCAAGATCTTGTGCTTCACCTGGGCCATTCGTGCCCTCACCGCGGCGATGTCAGGATCCGGTCCTTTCGGTGCAGTCGCGCAAAGTTCTTGGTTTGCGCATCCGTCGCATGCGGAGGCTTTACCTGCTAGTTCGGATTCGGTTCCCTGTTTGATGAGAAGGAGAAGGTGGAAGAAGTAGCTGAGTTCAGTACAAGGTTCGCATAGGCAACGACGGGCTCGTTTCGCGAAGCGGGTGTCGGCTTACGGGACAGTGCTCCGGCGCATCTCTGTGAGCAACGTGCGATATACACAGGTCAGTTCGATGACTTGCAACGGGAGTTCCAACCTGTGCAGGACTCACTCTGGGATGTTGGAGGGTAGCAAGCTCGCGACGGGCGGCAGTGGGGGTGCGGGCAGCGTCATCACCACTTCGGTCACTGTCACAGACAGCGTAGAGCTCGGTAATCAGCGTCTGTAGATACTGCCGAGTGTCCTTTATCCCCTTGACTTACTGTTTGGATCCCTCTGTGGCGTGTACAACGTCGGACGAGCGCTCGTTTCGAGCTGGATGTATGCTGACTCAGCTGACCTGGATGGGCTCGGTGAGGCCTGCAGAACGATAGTACCGGTACAGTGTGCAAGTAGATGCTCCTGCTTTGTGGCAATCGTCGGTTCAAAACAGATGATTGCTGAAGGTGCTGTTCGGGGACGATGTTGTAAGGAAGCGAAAGAGCTGCCAAGTCGCTCGCTTGATCGCGCCGGTGGCGTGCGCACGGACCTTCTCTCGGACTCAGACTCGGGACTCTGGAAACCAAACCGGCGGCTCAAAAATAGACGAGCATTTTCGTAAAAGTGTCCTTTTAGTAAGAACGCTATTGCACAAATTAAAACACTTTTCCAAGCCTAAGCCCCATTAACCACTCTTCTCAACCTCCTTACCCCTTTTCTCAACCTCTTCACCCCTCCCCTCCCCCTCCCTCTGATCCCCCTCCACCAAATCCCTCTCATCTCCCAACCTCTTATTCTCCAAAAAGCACGACGCGACTAACCCTACAACAGCTAAACAACACCCAACGATGACGATGATCCGTTGTGTTTCGTCCTGACCTCTAGCAAGCGCCGTACGTTGAGGTGTACCTACGGGGTAGGTGCCGATGAAACTGATGGGATCTTCGTAGGCTTCGGCGGCGAGGTCGGCGGGAAGTGAGGCTTGGAGTTTAGCGGGGAGGAGGTTGGTCCAAATACCTGTAGTGGTTGGTGTGTTGGGCAAGAAAAAAAGAGTCAGTTCGGAGGAGGGAAAGAACCAGATTTTCCCCGAGGCACTAGTAGCCGAAAAGAACTGACCTCCACCAATCGCTGCGCCCACCCCACCGGAGAGATAATAAATGGTCAAATAACCCGCCGTGATCGCCGCGACATGTTCATGCCTCGCCGTCATTTGAATCGCTGCTTGAACGGGGAACCCAATGCACCCTTCCCCGAACCCACGAATAACTTGTACGATCGCCAATTCGGCTTGAGAATTGGTCGATTGACGCAACCGGACCATGAGACCGTACGAAAGCACATCGACGGCAGCACCAAAGACGACAAAGTACTTGAGGTGACGTGTGTAGCGTACCAAGACACCAACGACGACGGCACAGAGCGTTCCTGAAAAGGACGAAATGGAAGAGATGCGCGTCGCGGATTGGATGGATTGATTGGCGGCGACGTAGAGGAAGGTGTAGAAATATGACTGGACCGCTCCCGAAGCCATGGGGTGGAAGAGGGCGATAACGAGAGCGGCGATGACGGTTCGGTTCGAAAGGAGGGAAAAGGGGATCAGGGGGTGTCGAGCAAAGTAGCGCTCGTAAAGGACAAAGGCAATGCAGCATAGGCCGCCGACGACCAAAAGCGCGATGCAGTGAGCTGTGGCGAGTTTACCCGCCAGAGGTACGGATCAGCTCAATCACGCCGTGAACCTGTACATCTGAGCCAATTCACCCACCATCACTCCAGTTGGAGCCCAACCCGTTCGCAATCGTAACCGTCACCAAGACCATTCCCGCTCCAGCGACGAGCAACAACAACCCGATCAAGTCTAAACTCCAAAACACCACAACAGACTTGTTCCACCAACCCCTATTCTCCGCCAGACCTCGTCGTTCCCTCTCCTCACTCTCCTCCCTAGCAACTTCACTCTCGTCGATCGAAGGTTGGCGATGGTTCCTCATCCCGATCCCTAGGGTAAAGATGATCGGCAACGCCATGACGGGGATTAGAATGCAAAACATTCCAATCCCCCATCTCCACGAGGTGTGGGAGAGCACCGATCCGGAGATATCACCCGAGACCCAAACGTTGATGACTCCGGGTAAGGAAGGGAAGATGGACCAAAAAACGCGATTGCGAGTTGAAGAGATGTCGGCTATGATGATGGCTTGCAAAAGGAATAGGCCTGTCGGGTCGTACGAAGAGCCGGGCCGGGGCTTCGATCAGCGTTGAGCCCGTTCATATCCGATGCGTTCGACTTACCGGTGATTCCGAGAATGTGGATCGAGTCTCCGACGGCGTAGACATATACTGACGGGGCCGCAGCGACGATGGCATATCCTGCTCGAACGAAATGCGCAGTGTCAGAATATTCCTTCTAGCTTCGAAGCGGTCGGAAACGACTGACCGACAGCATATAAGAGCACACACAAAAGCTGACACGGATGAAGGAAGAAAATCAATGATGTATTCAGGGCATGAGATGCTTGATATTCACTACAACGCACATATGCCTCAACACGACCCGCGACATCGGCAATCTTGGCGATCGGCGGCTGCGACACGGCTTGGAAGACGGCTTGAATGGCCGAGATGGTCGCCAAGGTCGAGTGGGCATCGAAAGAGGTTGAAGTAGCTTGCGTAAGGTAGGCTCCGTTGGTGCTGCGAGATGGAAGCGAGGTCGGCAAAGTAGGGAAGGTGAAAGGTCAGCGCTCGAGTGCGAAAATTGTGTTGTTCGGTAATGAACCGATTCTCCACACTCACTATTGGTCTGTCAAATCACAATTCAATGACACTCAACATGTTAGTAAAACTTATCACCTTTTTGCACCAGAGCAACCACCCGACCGAGCGAGCTCATTCACTCTTCGCGAATAAGGCTCAAAACGCCCCTAGGGCGGTGGGGTTCACGCCTCGACTCGCACTAGCTCGCTCGCTCGCTCGCCCCGGGCGGGCCTCGCCGGACTCACCCAAACTCATCACATAAGCCAACAACGCAAAACCCCCATAGAGCCACGCTAGATACTTTGTGTTGATTCTCCTCGCCAAATGTTCCATCTTGACGACTCCTCGGGACTTGCGAGGTATGAGGACACGGCCTTTGTGAGCGTCGTGCGAAGTTACGTCATGGCTAGTGCGAACGCCGTGGTGCGTGGTCGTGGTTGGTGTCGTGGCAGGCGCAGAAGAAGAGCCGGAGAGGGTACTCGTCGAGTCTTGGTTCCGTGCGATCTCCTCTTTACTTTTCACAAACATCGTGTTCTGACCCGGTGTGGATGTATGAAGCAAGAGAGCCAGATTCGAGCGGCGTCGATCTACTTACTGATCGCGAGTGTGAGACCCGTTCGGCGCAATCTGATACGACGGAACCTAAAGGCTCGGGCGCGCTAAGTAAAGCCCCGGCGGCCCAATCGGCAGGCGAGAAGCGGCACAAGTGGCTCAAAGCCTTTCGAGGGAAGAAAACCGGCCCTAATACCGCGTGGCCACGACTAGGTGTTGCCTGTTCTCTTGCCGGGCAAAACACCAGGTGATTCGTGAGAGGATGAGCGATTTTTGGAACGGCCGCCGGAACTTTGAAGAGAGCGGGAGCGGGTTTCCAATTTTGGACGAGTGTGCGGCGTTGCATCCTTCGGTGAGCGGCTCTGAATTAAAGTCCGAAGATCCACCACTTTGAGAAGGCGAGCCCGAGACGACGGGCTTTCGTGGCCAGTTGGCCAAATCGCACAAAGTCACGTGATCGGCAACGTTCAAGCGCCCCACATGCGTGTTGCGAGTAGTCCATCTCGGTTCATTACATGAATCAGGTCTTCCTCAAAAGTCCTCATCGCTGTCAAAGCCTCCTTTCCTCCTATTGAACTATTTGGACAAAACCCCCCAAAAGAAGACCTCGGATCAGTTGCCCGTCCGCCATCTTCCCGAACACTGCTGCACAGCAAGTTGACCAAACTCACAATAATCTTACCCCCCGCATTGCCTCCACTATTCCCGTCCGCACTCGCACCCTGAGCTCTCCTCTCATTCGCCTCGACCTGATCCAACACGCCGATGAGTTGGTCCTCACTGACGCGACCACGGAGTTGGCCTGATTGGGCCATGCGCAGAAGGAGGGCTTCGATCGCTCGGGCCCTTTCGGGTCGGACGAGGGCTATTCTTGATACTGTGGTGCAGGTGCAGCGTGAAATAAAAGTGTTTGAATCGGTAATCTTGCCTTTGCAAAGCTCACTCGAAATCCGGCTCTCGTTCCTCCCCCGCGACGGCTCCCTCTCCCGAGTACTCACATCGTTCCCTCGCTTCAGGACTTAGGATCTGACTCATAATACCCCTCCTCTTCTCCTCTTCCTGCGCGAACTGAGCCGCTTGATCTTGCGCACCTTCGCCCGCTCCTCCTCCTGCACCAGCTGGTCCACCCACTGACGTCCCTCCTGATCCTGCTCCAGATTGAGTTTGTAGTTCGGCCATACGTTTCTAGGTAGAGCGAAATCAACTCATTCAATGTCCAATGCCTACACGTAGAGATTTGATGGCTGTAATGTTCACTCACAGCCCTAATGGCGTCCAAGTCGGAGGAATCCATTCCGACTTTCTTTTTGGGAGCTGGCGTTGACGCGGTTTGAGAGTGGGACGAGATCGTATCGAACGATTGAATTTCAACCCGGGCCCGAGGGTTGGTGTAGACGTATGGCGGAGTGTAGAGGCAGCTGGAATAGGTGGGGTGAGAAGGGAGAAGGATGAACAGAGAGAGAGAGAGAGAGACCGAGACGCTCGAGGAGAGCTGACACCTCTCCCTCTCTACTCGGCGCGACGAGGACCCCCGAAAGCCCAGCCAGAGGCGCATGCGGAAAAACGCCCTTTTTTGGCCTTGTTGTCAAAGTTTTTTACCCTATTTTGGCCCCAAAATGTCAAAATTTCGCATGCGCCTCGGAAATATTATCAAAATGTGTTCTACATGCTACAAACATTGCTCAAAAGTCCTCGAAAACGCGTTCCGAGCGTTTGCGGGCGCGCGGCGGCCTATCGAAAGTGGCTTGCGGCGCGCGTCGCTTCGGCTGGTGTTGCGCGTGGCTCCACGCTTCAAACAAGCCTTCCTTGCTTTGCTGGCTGGCTCGCTGCTTCGTGGTCAGACTTCCTTTTTGCTGAAGTTGAGCTCCTTGTTTCCGCGGTGGCATTTGTGCGGCTTGTAGAGGTTCTGCCTGTCATTATATGGTTGCATCGTCCTTCAGTCTACGTATAGTACCTGTTATGGTACTTCATCTTGAGCCTCTAGCGACTTCATGAATCCCTTCAGCACCTCATTTGTCTTACCCTTTTTTAGTCACTATTAGCTCTTTATTATCTCCGCTTATCATCCCTTCCTAGTCCTTCTGGAGTTTGTCCCTTAGCCTTTGGCCACTCTGTTCTCGTCCCGTTCCATTGGACTGAGTCGTGGTCTTCATCAGGTATGCATTCTCTGGAATCCTACTCACTCTGTTCTCGTCCCGTTCCATTGGACTGAGTCGTGGTCTTCATCAGTTACCACATGAGAACATTTTTACAATACTGCCGGCGGACTTGGCAGGCTGGGCACGCTCCGAAGGGCGGCAAACCTTTGCTCGGCATGTGCGCTCGTGCTGATTAGGCGCTCGTCCGGGTAACATGAGGTAAGGTCCGTGGTTGAACGATATGTAGTCGTTGATGGGCCTAATGACTCGATGACCTGTCGACCATCAATCATGCACCTTGCTGTAGATGTGTCGCACTGTAGGACACAAGACTTGTGTCAAACGAGAACTTCCTCAACTGCCACTCAAAACAACGTACCAATTCCGATAGACAGCGCTTCTTCTCCATAAACAGTTTGATCGCCGCTGAGTGAATGCATGCCACACTTGAGGCCAAAGCAGATCAGAGATCCAATCTCCAATGGTGTGGCAGCGGTTACAGCTCCGTCAAGCGATCCAAAATGAGGATAGCGTTGTGCTAGCGCTCCATACTGCTTGTCTCTCTCAGGGAGCTTTTCCTAAAAGTATAGGACCGGCAAAACATTAGATCCAGCTGCCTTCGTTCCTAAATTCAGCAACAACTCACTTGAATGCGGCCGTCCTCAATATAGGCGTTCTTCTGAATCTCGTTTGTTGTGAGCGCTCGGGCCACCTGGCCATCTCCAGTCCAGCGAAAGCTCCTTGCGGTGCCCGCAATGTCTTCGAAGCGAGATGGTCCCATGGACTGCACCAACCCTTTCAAGACGCGTGAATGTACTGCACTGCGTCCTTGCTCTGTATTGCTAATCTCTAAGCCTGCCTCTCCACGATTGGACGTAATGAGCTGTTTGCCTTCTCAATGGTCTCGAGTACGTAGCGTTCCTCAGCTTGTCTGTCAGCTTCGTCGTAAGCGATTTGCACGTCGAGTCTGGCCAATGAGAAAGGAGAACAATATGAGGTCCGGATTAAAAGGTAGAAGCACGCTTCAGCGCACGTGGCACAGTGAAGTGTCCACTCACAAGGCTGCCTCAACGTCAAAGTCCAGAGCTGCAAGCGATCGAATTGCACAGTCGACAGCTTCCCGCTCGTTTGCGTCCAGTTTCACAACACCTTGGCACGTGCTACGCCGCATGCCATCAAGAGCAGAATCCAGCAATTCGGTGCGGAGCAGACCTTGATCTTCCTTGGTAGGATGATGGTCTTCAAGATCTACTTCAAGTGGGCATGGTATCCCGTGTCAGATACGCATCACTTGTAAACCAAGTCGTTCGGAACTACCTTGAACTGTTGTGCCATGGGCGAGTACGTCCTCGACGAGTATGTCAGGTTGTGGGCCTTGGTTGCGTCTGTTGGACGCGATGCGTTGCACAGGCTCCCACATGCGTAAACCTGAAAGCAGTTCACGCGCAGTATTTGCCGCTGCAAAATTGGTGAGAGAGATGTCGCCATCACTGGGGTACGTTCGCATCGCAACAAGGTCAAGATCGTCGAGGTCGTTGTAGGTATAATGGTAGCCTTGACGTGATCCCGCCGCCTCGGTCTTAAGTCACGCAGCGCTTCGGACCGCACAAAGCCTCGCATTGATTTGCCCTTGACCATCCGATCGTGCTTGACCGTAGCCGCTTTCACCAATCCCTCCAAGATGTTCGCTCCGTCAAATTCTCCTGAGGCCACACCTTGCGCGAATCGTAGATACACGGTCCCTTGACCGTTGTCATCCAGGATCTCTTCTAGTCCGTGATGTCGCCGGTAGATGGCCGAGAGAAGTGTATCGCCCGCGACATATTTCTTGTTGGTGTATTTGCGAGTTGCGCCAGCAGCATATTGACGTCGAAGAGCTGCTCGACAGGATGAATTCGTAGGAAGCCTCGCGCATTCTTCACACGGTAAGCTTGGTCCGTCCTTGTTGATCGAATCTCGAGCGCTATACTTGCGACAATTCACACTGATGATGCGCGGTGCTCGATGATCGTTGCGCCACTTCCATTCATTCGCTTCCAATTTGTCCACCTCCTTCCTCTCGAGCTCCGTCATTGGTCGTTTACCAATTTTGGGATAGAGGCGCAAACAAAGCGTCCGTCGAGGAGGGGCCCCGCCACCCTGCGCCGCAGTTGATGAAAGATAATGTATCGCCGTTTCAGACGTAAGGCCGGGGCACGGTCCTAGCGAGGGGCTGGTAGCAGTTGAGCCAGAGGCGATAGGTCTGAAGAAATTGCTGATGGGTTGGAGGTTGACACACTTCTTATTGCCGAGATGTAACTGAAATCGTGCCTTGCACAGCAAGGCCGCCATTGGAACCAAGCCATAACAACGTCCACACCGCACGTACTTTGGATTGTTGACGTCGACATTCGATCCCGGGCAAAGATCTTCGACTTTTTCAGCAAACCTCCTGAAAAGAGGCGGATGGTCGCGAGCCCACGTCGTATGCTCCTCGGGGTGAGCTCGAGCTTTCGTCGGCTTCGATACCTTGGTGAAGGTCGTTTGAAGTCGAGAAGTTGGCGGGTTTTTTGAGGATGATGCGACTCGTTGATTTGTTGGCTTGATTGTCGCTGCCTTGCCGGACTCTGCCGACGTGCTCTTGCTGCTCAGTGTTCCGGCAGCGGATCCCCTCCCAGACTTTGCCTTTGATTTTGCGCCCGTGGCAACGATGGATCCGATCTCTTTGGGATCCTCGATAGCACCAGCCAGAGAGGATGAACGACAGAATTGACGGAGCCGTGACATGTGAGCGCGCGCTGCGTTGAATGACCCAATCCCGAGCACCTCCGTCTCCACTGCATTGATCGTAGCCGGCCCGCACGAGTAGCTGTCTTCCTGTTGTTCCGCCTTAGGATTATGAGGGAACTCGTTTTTGATGTCCAGCTTCAGAAATTTGAATAGCGTAAGGACGGCCGTCCGAGTAGCCGCGGCGATCGGAGTGGCGGAGAGTGGGTTGATCACAGACCATGTCCGCTTGTGCATGTTGATGCGGGCCAGGACCCAATGGCTGTCGGAGCAGAGGGGTAGAAACAAGATTGACTTTGAGATCGGCGTGTTGCGCATGCAATCGCCTAGCTCGATGAGATTCCGATACTGGTTTGGCGGGCCGAAAAAGCAGGCTTTGAAGATCGAATGAGGATCCGAGTCGGGAGGGCGAGCCATTACCAAGGAGATGACGGTGGAGGGTATAAGTCCATACGATGTTTCGAAATCGGGATTCTGCACTCGTCCAGCTCGAAGGACGCTTTCAATTGACAAGTTCACCGCGGCTTCACCGAGCCAATCATGACCTGGGTAGAGACGCGAATAAGCAAGTTGCCTCAGATACGAGATGAATACGAGTGGCCAGCTGAAGGATTGGTGTACTGACTTAAGAATCTCAGGAGATAAACCAAACACGTTCCACTTGCAAGAAGAGGCAATGGTAGAAGCCCGTCTTGTTCTTGCCATTGCAATCCGTTCAGTATGCGACGTGCGACAGCGATACGGTTGCGGTCAATTTCGTTGATAACGATGATTTTGTCCATCCATCGTTGAGCTCGTAGGGCCCAGCTTTGAACGTCTTTTGCTCGGTCGTACTCTGACCATAGCCGATCGGCGCCGAGCGGCAAACACGTCGACCCGACGGCCAAAGATCGATATCCTTTCTTGCGTGCATTGATCAGAGCATCGGTAGCGAGAAACGTGTCTCTGGTCTGAAGAGTCGGGTAGGGTAAGGTCGAATACTGGGTGGGCTCGTCTTTGGACAACTCGATGTGAAGAGACGCGTCGGCGGGAGCGACATCGAAGGCGAGGAGCTCGGCAACCGTCACGTTGGTGAGCGGCAATAATCGATCAAAGTCATCGTCGTGCAAATAGTAGTCCTGATCTTCGTCAAGAAACAAGCATGGAATCATTTCGTCGTGCTATGCTCCAGTGTCAGAACGAAGTGAAGCGGAACGGAACCTCAGGGGCCCCGTCATTTTTATCTTACTCGATAGGGGTATCTAATCCCTAATATTCTCTAACAGCCACTGAACTAAAGTGATTAGCGAAAATGGCTAGTGACTTGTTCAAGCGCGAGCATCGCGAAGCGCGTTTCGAAGCGAAGGCAAACGGGCCCAAAGCGATGCCGTAGGCTGCTCAGGGTAGGCCAAAATTGGGCCGACTCACGGGAAAATGTCAAAATCTAAATGTCAATTTTTTGCGATGCGCCTCGACGATTTTCAGGATTTTGGGTCCTCAAAATGTATAAAATAAAAAAAAAAAAGCGCCTCCGGCTGGGCTTTCGGGGGTCCTCCGCGCGCGGGCCGGAAAGGTCGCGCGCGCGCACACCAAGAGCGCCGCCAGCGCTCTGCTCCACACCCGCCCAGCCGCGATCCACTGCCACGCTTGATGGGCCAAGCTCTGACAAAGCTTACCGCAATACGAGCATGAGCCAGGCTGACCTTCTGCCTAGGAAAACGTTGGTACATGCATGGTATACCATCCTTCCCCGGAGGCAAGAATAGCGGCTAAAATTCGTGCATTTGTTACTCGCCTCCGCTAGTCGGCTCTTTGCCTCAGCACACACTGGCACCCCCCACCGCCTTGTACCCATTGACATCGCTTCAAGCATGAACTTTCTGCGCCACACACCGCCATCGCCACAACCAAATCCAGCGCCCTTAGTAGGGAAAGAGAAGGACAAGCAGACCAAGACCAAGCTCAAAAAGATCCTGACGAGACGGAGGAAGAAGAAGGCTACTAGTACTACCACCGTGACCACCGAGGATTCGATCGAAAACAGGGCCACCATGGCAACGGAGGAGGCGAAAGCGAAGGAGAAGAAGAAAAAGAGGTCATGGGCTGTACGAGCTCGAAGGGAGGAGCGCGCCGTCTTGTCCCCAAATAGCGAGCAGTTGGTGAGGTCCTTCGGCTACGTCGCCGGTATCAACTGTAGCCCGACCAGGCGGCGCCCGAAACGTAAACCAAACCCTCCTCCATCGCCAACGGTCCCTAGCCCGAAGCGTCATCGGACAGACCTCTCGGAGACATGGCAACCGGGGGCTTTCGCTGGCTTTCGGGTTTGACATGCTTGACCAGCGCTCGACAGGCGCGCCTCGACGCGGTTTGACCTTTTGCCTGAACCGTCGCTTCATCGCCGCACACTACATCGTCGCTATTGACACCCGTTATCATTGTCTTTCTACCCTCGTACGCCAATCCACTGGTTTGTGTGCGTCGTAGTACCCTCGTCACGTGAGGCGAGTCGACCCGCTGCGACGGCCGTCTCCCAACTACTACGTCGTTGCGTCGTGTACAGCATTCAATATTCAACATTCAACAGCTCGCTTCACGTTCCCCTCGTACTCAAAATGTCCCAGGCTCAACCCGGCGAGAGCCGCAGCAGCGCTGAACACTACACTGAACGGCGAACGCCCCCCGATTCTCCCAGTACGAGTCAACACAGCCACAGCTCGCCTTCGACAAGCCCATCGTTCAAATTCGACTCGCCCGCGTGCGGCGCATCCACCGCCGGGTCGGCCACTTGGTCCTCGCCCCCCACCGCAATGGGACGATAAGTCTCAGTCGTATGGGTCCGACCAAGAAGCAACGTCAGCGCCCAAAGCAGCGTTGGCCACGTCGTCCCCGGCTCAAAGCGACACCAAGCCACCCCCCTTTCAGGGTGTCAGTGGCATGGCTAGGCTCAGGTCTTTGGGCTCCTCATCCGACGAGAGTTACGACGGAGACAGCGAGATCCAATGGGCGGGATCAAAGGACTTTTTCCTCGCGCCGTTGACCGACGACATTGACACGACGGTCGTCCCAGAGATTGTGTGGGAAGACGGAAAGCCGACGTTGGTGAGTGCGTGCAGGGCACTTGATGAACATGGGTGTCTGGTGAACGTGCCCGAGCTGAGTTTGATCACCGAGTGAACAGAAGAGTCGAGGTCGCATCTTGAGCTTCCAAGCAGAGAACAAGGACAAGCTCGACCGCCCAGAGGCCCTCCCTGACCTCCTCGTTTTTACCCATGAGGCTATCAAGACCAACGAGAACATCGGAGCTACGTGGACCTCGGCCGATGACGACCAGTGGGGTGGTCCTTGTAGCGGAACCCAGCTCGCTGCCGTTGCCGAAATTGGCGCCCGCCCGGTCGATGCTTCACCTCGCTCCAACTTTGTCTACGGCGACGTGCGGCTAGAACGATCCCTTCGCATGCTCGTCTCGCATTCGATGCGATCCCACGTGTTTGGTTTCCTCTTGCACGAGCAAAAACTCGAAATCATGCTTCGTACTCCGAGTGGACATTTTTGCAGCCCTGCGATCTACTGTACCGAAGCGAGTGGGCACCTTTCGACTTTTCTGGCTAGATTGCTTAGCTTGAGCGATCGCGACGTTGGCATCATCGCGTCTCGTGTGAGGACGCCTTCCCCACCTCCGTCGTTATCCCTTCCTCGGCCCTGCCCCCTCGACCTGCGCCGTTCAGAAGGGGAGATCCCAGACTCGACGCCATCCAGATTCTTGAGCCGCTGTACTGGTCCAACTCCATGTTCGGACGTCGCAGCTCGGCCTACCGCGTTTCCGCCACGAGCGCAGGGTCGACTGCCCACACTGAGTACGCGATGACGGTCTCGTACGTCGAAGAAGCTCGCTGCGACGAACACGATCGCATCCGTCTCGCCATCGCCAACGCGTCACCCGAGGATCGGCAAGGGCTCACCAACATCGTCGACGTGTATCGCGAGAGTGACTTTGTCCTTGTTCCCCGTTTCCTCCCTGACACCCTCGACGCCAGCGCGTTGGGTCTCAAGCCGCGAGCGATGGAAGTCGTGTTTCACGAGCACTGCTTCGAGCCGATCTGCGTCGCCGATTCGACCGAAGCGTTGGCAACCGTCATTCTGGGTGCTGCTCAAGGTATGGATACCGCATGTGTCCATCGGCGAAGAGGGAGGGGTCTTTACACCGTTTGGCTGATCATGAGGCTGGTACCCACCCATTACAGGTTTGCGCAGTCTTCACCGCCTCCGCATCCTCCATCGCGACGTGTCTGCAGCGAACGTCATGGTCGCATCCGATGGTAGGGGAGTATTGATCGACTACGACACTGCGGTGTTTATGGACGGGCCAGAGGGTGACGCCGAACGAAGGAAGCTTGTGGTGGGTTTCCTTGAGTCTATGCAAACTAGCACACCTCTCTGGCGCGCACCCTTCACTGACTGGAACCTTCACCTACTTGTTTCCGCAGGGGACGTTCCCGTTCCGCGCGCGAGACCTGCTCGAGAACGACGCGGAGAACGCTCCGTTCTTCCACCAGTCCTGGCATGACTTGGAGTCACTCGTATACGTCGCCGTGTTCGTCATGTTCATCCTGCCCAAAGGAGCTGACGACCCAGCGGGAATGTATGAGGAAGCGAGAGACATATGGAAGCAATGGAATTCGGCCAGCGGCGCTTTCTATAAAACTTTATGGCTGGCGACGCCGCAGGGACGCCGGGAACTCTTCGAGCCCTACGAGGAGCATTGGAAGGGCTTGCCCGAGCTGGTGGCCATCGTTGCCAAATACACTGGGCTGGGTATGCAACGCCGCTTGTGGACCGACCGGGTTGACGAAGTCGCCGAACTCGATCCTTGCTGGGCAAGGGGCGATTTTTCACACGACCAACTGATCACTGACTTGACACAGTTCAGACGAGGCCATTCTTCGGAGGATTGAGGTGCGGCTTGAAAACGCTGAAGAGCCCAGTGAGGCACGAAAAGCTTCTTATTTGTAGCTCAGATATCGCCTTTGCATTGTCAATTTTCCGCTCTGTTTGGGGAATTGGCTGCGCTGGTGTACCCTCGTGAGCTCCTAAACACTAGATTCGACTCTCTCCTTCATGCGCCTGGCTTTCGCCCGCCCACTCTGCGCACTCATGCAACCGTCTGGATCTCATTGCACAAATGTTTGAAGCCAGTTTGAATCAACTATGCGATGACGTTTTGGGCAACACAAAGCAACGGGACCATGGTAAATATTCTGTTGAAGCGACTCGCACTCTCTCTTCGTCGATCATGCTTAGTATCGCCGTGTGAGATGTTGGGCGAACGGCGTCTACGGAGCAAGTTGACGGTGTAGACACCCGCGCTCTTGATCCTAACATCGTGGAGGTGCAAGGAAACGTTGTGAATAACTCGAAGTTCGAATTTGGACCTGACGTTCACCGGCGTCGAACTCTTCCCGTCTCGATCCTTCGGTGCGACCTGGTGCCGAGCGATCGAGGGTCGTCTTCGAGGATGCGCAGCATCAAGCAGCGGAAGCCGGCTGGCGTGGAACAGTCGATCGGGTCGGATCGAATGATCCCGGCGGCCATGTGTACGTACACTCGCAAATTGTTTACTACAAATGGTAAAGCCCATTGTGCATTCTTGGATAGGATTGGTGGAGGTCATCCGATAGAAACGGCGGAGCAGTTGCGCCTCTGCCTTATTGGCCTGGCGCTCGGATTCCTTGAGCTCCCCAACGACGACGACGTCGTCTAGGTGTCGGCCGTCGGGCTTGCTGACTCGAGATCGACGACGCCTTTTCCCCTATCAGGCGCTCGAGGTCGGTTCGCAGCCATTCTTCGATCGTTTCGGGAGTCGTAGCGTGCGGGTAAAGGCAGACTATGTCTGCGCAGTGGTCGTCGGAGGGCACCTGCCCCTGCGCGGTCGGGACCGTGTCGTTCGAGCGTCCACAGACGACAAAGGCTCGGTCTGTTGACTCGGAGGCCTGCAGTGCGGAATGGCGAGGTCAGTTACCCGCTCAAGACATGAACAAGAAAATAATGGAAAAACGTGGATGTGCCTCACCACGCCCATGATCGCTTTCACAAGCGGCACCATGTCGGCCTCAGATCCCCATTTGTGCGTGTGCGGCACCTCGATGGCCTCGACCCGGCGATCGCGCTGCAGATCCGCCTCCTCCAGGTATCTCTGCAGCGCCGGGGAAACTCGCACCATTCTAGTTGCACCAATTTTCCCATGTGACCGTTCAGTCGTGGGCTTCTTTCTATGGGTGGCGGTGTTCGCTGCGTGGATTCGGGCATACTTGCGTGGCAGAGCAAGCTCCGAGTACGAGTCGTCTGATTCGGGCACCACTGCCGCCAGCGGTTGGCTAGAAGCCCCAGGTGATCAGAAGTGGGTCGAGGCGACAAATTGCAGACCCAACTTACTGATGAGGCTGACAACTTGATGAAGGTATTTGAGGAGGGTGAAGCTGTCCAATCGCGTGGTACCAAGACAGCCGCATGATTCACAATCGCGTCAGATCTCACTCGGCAAAATAGCCCGAGGCGACAACGCGAGCCGTTTTCGTCGGGACGGAACGGCGACTCTCCCGTTGGCAGGACGACTTGGACGGTGAGTCTGCTGAGAATTGACACCGGACGCGAGCCGCAGACAGCCGTCGAGGAACTTGACAAGCTGGAGACGCTGTATCGTCGCTGTACCGAGCAGGAGCGTAGTGCGTTGCGCGGTGTGGCCAGGTGTGGAGTGAGTGTAAGTGAAAGGGGGGAGCGAGCGAGAGACTGGTTTTTATCGGCCCCAGGCAGGGACGCGTAGTGGACGCGTACTCCTCTCGCTCTAGAGCAATGGAAACCCACACCTTATTCCAAGCTTTCCCCGGGCCAAAGATCGAAAAAGCGGCCTTACCGCGCGCGCGCAACGAAGCTCTTCTTGGTGGGTTAATGGAGTTTAGTCTGTTTTAGTGGGACCTTAGTGGGACCTTAGTGGGACCCTAGTGGGACCTTAGTGAGACCTTAGTGGGGCCCGCCGATCTGGGCTCTGCGACGCGCTCCCCTTGCCTCTCACGCACTCGCTCCCTCGTCGTGGTACCGCGCACTCCACCACCCCTCCTGCCCACCCCGCCAAGCTAGCATGCCTTCCCCCAAGAGAAGACGCCTCTCACTCGACAACGATGACGAGGATCGCATCCCGCTCTTTCAGAAAACGGCCTCATCGCGTCAGCTCTCGTTCGGTGCGTACCTCGGGTCAAGCAGTCCCGAGAGTCTCCTATTCTAATGCTTGCACAATATCGAATGCACAGATTTAACTGCCTCATCCGGGGTTAGAGAGCCACGCCGTTCCTTCTCTCGCCCGAGTCGGGACTACGACCGGGATCGGGATGTGCTCCGTCGCAGGAGCAGCGCCAGCGAGGACGAGGTCGGTGATCGTGGGCATCATCACAAGACCGACGAAGACGACAACGACGACGAGGTGGAACACTGTGCAATTTGCTTATCCCCAATTCATAACAAGGTACGAACGCGGCACTAGGAGCGTATCGGCTGACTCGAGCTGTCCTGACCCCTGTTCCCCCCCCCCCCACCCCACTCGATCCCCCACATTCCCTCGCGCGCGCCTATCTATGGAGTATCTGCATCTGGTCTTGGCAGACCGTCATCACACCGTGTCTTCATTCACTTTTCTGCTGGGAATGCATCCGAGCTTGGTCCGATCAATCACGCAAGGCAAGTCACATCGAGCAAGATCTCCATACTCTCACCTCGTGCTTCTCCTCACCTCATCTACCACCTCGCACCACCTACCCCACAGTGCCCACTCTGCCTCGGCCCCTTCAAAGAGCTCATCTACAACATCCGATCCAACAAGGACTTCCAGACCCACCACCTCGTACCCTTGGGCTCCCCGTCCACCTCGACCGCCGCCGAAGATCACCGTCTTCTAGCCATCAGCTCCTCTCGCCCCGCCTCATCGACCTCGCACCGTCGACCGAGCGTCACCTCCCTCCCGCGCCATGCCCTCTATGGACGCCGAAACGAATCCGCCACTTCCCCCGCTGCAGGTATGGACGAGGCGAGCTGGCGCGAACAAGTCAACGAAAGGGCGTTGGAACGTCGTCGGTTCGTCTATCGTCAGGGTCTATTCGCCAAACACGTCGCTTCGAATCGGTATACGGGGTTCAAACCATTCGGTCCGGACAAACTCAACAACAATACGATCAAGAACAAGGTGCTCGTCTTCGTCCGAAGAGAGGTGAGTAAGACGTATAAGTCTTGAGAGACGGACAAACCCAGCGGAAAGTTGAGCTCGATTTTCGTTTCCCACAACCCAGCTCCAAGTATTTTCCTCAGTGGACGTCGCCTTCCTTACGACTTACATACTCTCCATAGCTTCGCAACTCGACCTTCGTTCTGCAGCGGCCATACGTCTTTTAGCTGACTTTGTACCGCAAGCACAAGCTGAACATTTGGCGCATGAGATTGTGACGTTCGCGAGAAGCCCGTTTGACAAGTTGGAGGATTATGATCGGTTCGTGCAGTATGGGAGGCCGGAGAAGGTGGAGGTGCCGAGGGGGGAGGAGAGGGACAGGGAGCCGAGGTTTAGTAAAGGGGTCGACAGCCGGAGGGGTTGGGAGGCATCGAACGGACGATATGATCGAGGTGACCACGATTCGAGATGGGCGAGGAGGGTTTCTTACGATAGACGAGGCGACGAAGGCTCGCATTATCGAATTCGTTCGAAAGATCGCCACGACCGAGGGAACGATCATAGAGATACAAGACGACGATCACCTTCTTCTGCGCCTCGCTCGCCGGTGTTGGCTGCTCGACCACCGCCTCGAGCGCCTTCACGCCAATCACTGAATCGACCTCCTTCTCCGAGTCGACCCTCTTCACGACACTCGAATCTTGACTCGACTCGTCCTACTGCGACGCTCGAACCCGGCGCAGACGAAGGATCCTCCGGCATCCTCTCACTCTTCGGCACGCCTCTCCGAGAGCCTACACCGCCATCACATTCAGTTCCGCCTCCAACGAACGGCGTAACTTTCTCAACCACGCACGAAGCTCCCGACGCTTCCGCCGGCGCTGCTAAAGTCAGTCTCTCGATTTTTGGCATCGCGAAATCGGCAACCCCTATGGTGAATACCATCGAACGAACGAAATCCAAGACGACTATCGATGAAGTCTCCCCCGTCTCCCCCGTCTTGAATCACTCCCCTGAACCCTCGTCAACGAGCGAAGTACGGTCCTCCGAGTCCCAAAGAAGGTCAAGTACGATCTCTCGCGAAGAGCTACAATCACGCCTGATGGCCGAATACCGCACCGCTCTCTCCAACAAAATTACCCCACCCCCACACGTCCTCGCAGAGGTTTCTCCCTCTTCACCTTCACCACCATCGCCACCACCGGTCGTAGGACCTTCTTCGCCCCCCCTCCCCAAGACGATAACGAATTGGGCCGCACGAGGACAACTCGCCGCTCGTGGATTAGAACTGAAGCAAAAACTACTCAAGAAACGTCTTCGAGTCGAATCGTCAATCACCAACTCTCAAATTTTACCCAAAACGAAAGACTCACTAACGATCGAAGAAAATTCTTCGCGGAACATCCTCTACGACGATCCAATGATCACGTCAAAGAAAATAATTTACTCTGAAGCGAAGCGTCAACTCATTCTTGAGCGATTGGAGCATGAGAAACAACTTATTACTCAAGCCGTTTTACCCTCACCTTCTTCACTCTTGGAACCTTCTTCCATCGCTTCCACGGAAATAGCGCTTGCATCCGAAGCTCTACTTCGTCGTACGTTGCAAGCCAACAAGTCAGAGAAGAGGGTGGGGGAGTTGAAGGAACGTTTGTACAAGAAGAGGTTGATGAGGGAGAGTAAAGGAAAGGTGGAGGGACCTTAACAGTGGTCAAGGGGTGGAGTTGAGGTATGAGGTTTGAAGAGCATATTGAAAAAATTGAAAGTATATGACATCAAGAGATTCGATTCTGGTGAGACGAAATGAGGGTGGCTGTGTTTTTCGGAAAGGCGCCTTTACCTTCTTCGGAAAACTTGACCTCATAAACCTCTGATCATGAAGGGGTTGCTCAAGTCCTGCAGTTTCCCTCATCTCCCTTGTACGGTGATCTTCATCTCGTATTTGAACATAGTGGTCGTGTGCGATGACATAAATGAACACAAGCAATACGCCAAACAGACTACCCCGACCGAGGCCCACAGCACCCCCTCAATACAACCTCCCGACCCCTCTACACAAATCGCACGTCTCTTCCAGAAAAAAAATACCCCATGTCGTACCGTCCCCACCACAACGATAACATCTCACACCTCCTAATCGTGGATCACCTGGTCGTAGGACTGCGAGGGGATACAATCCGCAATCCACCCGAATCAGTTCTGATTTCGAGGACTGCAAAAGGAGAAGCTAAGGAGATAATTTAACCGAACGTACCTACTGCCCCACCACCGATCGGGGGTTGATGAGTGACATGAATTCTCGAAGGTGCATTGAATGCCGCGTTCGGCTGACCGTACGTATTCCCCATCCCCATCCCCATCCCCATCCCCTGCTGTTGCATCATCCCGGGCCTTTGAGCCTGTCGATACACCGCACCTGGATAAACCCCCCCGGCGAATTGGACTCCCGTAGGAGGCCTATAAGATAGTCGTAGTGGTCTTTGGTAATTCGGGGTGTAGGCGTTGCTGTAGCGGCGATACGAATCGCACCAGTGAACGGTCGACCGAATTTCTCCCAACACTGTGAACAAGGGAAGGGATCCAAAATCAGGACGACGTCCACAACAACCTTGTTTCCGAACTCCTGCTTGAATAATTTGCTCACTTTGCGACACGGATGATTCGGATCGTCACCACCGGTTCCTACGAAAGGTTTATAACCCGTGTTGTGACACTTTGGACATGACTCTTTGCCTATGGGATAGACGAGGATATGGTTGTTACGGAGGAGCGGTTGGCCTGCGGTTGGGACGGTCGTGGGTTCGTAGTTCTTCGGGTTGAAGGAGTTGGGGTGGTTGTGGAATTTGGGGGGGGAAGTGGGTGGAGCGTAGGTCGCGGAGGTAGGTGCGGTAGGAGGGGAAGAGTGGGGGTGGTGGGGCGGCGGAGCCCAACCGTTGCCTTCTCTTCCTCCTCCTTGCTGCTGTACTTGCTGCGGTGGTGGGTTCAAAGGTCCGGGCATGAACCCCGTCTGTTGATGCGATAGGTTAGGCCCATTCCAAAAGGGAAAGTTGGGCGGCGGCAGAGAGGAAGGAGGAGGGGAATAAGGTCCTTGGCTTTGCTGCTGCTGCTGCTGCTGATGATGATGATAATGCTGAGGGTAGGGTTGGTGAGGCGTGGCATCTGCGGATTGAAAGGGTCGGGAGGGACCGTATTGCAGAGTTTGTTCTTGGGTCGCTGGGTTGGGTTGGGCCTCGTAGGCTGGCTAAATGCGGCAGAAGGGCGCCAAGTCAGCGCTCTCAAGTATATGGCCGTGCTCCGAGCGACCGTATGACCTTACCGGCGGTTCATCAGGCACGTCCGAAGCGGTCAAATCTTCGGAATCTGTCCGAGCGCGGGGTGGAAGCGGTGGCGGGGTACGGTCCGCGTCGTCGTCGTCGTCATGGTAGATGGTCGAGTTGGGGTTGGCGAGGTGGAGTGAGGAGAAGGGCGTTCGGTGCCAAGTCCCGGAACGCGATTCGGCAGCGGCTGTGCCGGGCTTTATATACTTTGCTCGTGAAATTGGGTAATGCGGGTTAGACCAGGCTAGGGACTGCTCGGGAGAAGGGACAGCATCTACGGCGGCTTTCATGCTCGTGTAGTCGAGCAGTTTTCATGCTCGTGTAGTCGAGCAGTTTTCTTGCTCGTGTCGTCTAGTCGAGGAAAAGTAGTAGTCAGCATTGAAATTTCTTGGGGGTTTCCTTGCTGCAAGTTAATATCGGCAGCTCGGTGCCGCGCGCAGGCTGTCGTCCGTCGGCAAGACCTGGCAAGACCGACTCGGAGCGCTCGAAGCGGGTCGCACCTGAACTCGTAGCCGCTTCTTCTCTGACCACCTCCCAAGCTCTGTACCTACTTTGACCATGCCCTCTCATCGACAGGTAAGACACCTTGCCGCTTCTCACCCCATACAGCCGACTCCGAGGCACCCTCCACACACCGTCTGCGCTTGGCAGCTGCGTCTCCGCTCCCCCCCACCAACGTCATCGACGTCACTCCCACTGATCTGACCCCTGACCCTGACTGTGACCCTGACTGTGACCCTGACCGTGACGCTGAACGCTCCCCTGCCCATCCCACCAGATCCTCGCCCGCTGCCAGCGCCTCGTCCCACCTCTCTCCCCTACACTCCACAAAGGCCAAGCAGGTCGTATCGCCGTCGTAGGCGGTTCACAGGAGTACGTCCACCTCGACAGTGTCCCGATAAGGCGTCGAGCTCATCGAGGACCGATCTTTGATTTTGGCGTGTAGTTATTCGGGTGCACCGTTCTTCTCTTCCATGACTACGCTGAGGCTGGTGAGTATTCGTTGTTGGAGCTTGTTGAGCTCATGCCATGGGGACCAGTCGACTGACTGTGAAGATCTATACCACCGCCCCCCCCCCCCCTCTCGCTCAGGGCGCCGATCTCGCCCACGTGATTTGTGAACCATCAGCCGGAAGTAGGTCCCTTCGGAAAAAGAAAAAACAATGCAATCCGTCTCTGAAAACGAGTGCACCTAATCTCATCCTCCTCATAAACCCCAGACATCGTCAAGACCTACTCCCCCGATTTGATCGTGCACACCGACCTCGTCCAAGGCTCGTGAGTGTCGAACCATCAACAGACCGCCGCCGACGAGATCAATCATGCTCAACTCAGCTCAGTGGTTATCTGATCCTGGACCTCACAGGACCGAAGCCTCCTTGACCAACCTGTTCGAATCGCTTTTACCGCGACTGCATGTTCTCGTCATCGGACCGGGGTGAGAGCGGAGACTTTCTTTCCTCACAAAGCCCACCCACCTCCCAGAACTGAATCCCCTTCCCTCACTGCACTGCACTTTTGCACCAGTCTCGGTCGCTCAAACCACATGCAACTCGCCGCCCGAACGGCGATCTCCCTCGCCCGTAAAAAAGGTCTCTTCATCATCATCGACGCCGACGGTCTTTGGCTCGTCCAATCCGATCCCAAACTGATTCAAGGTTACCCCAAAGCCGTATTAACACCTAACGTCGTCGAGTTCAAGAGGTTGTGCAAAGCCGTCGTGAGTCCTCCCGGCGAGCGCACCTCAGTTTGACCCACCCCAACTAAGCTTGCGTACATCACCCCCACCCCAAAGAACCTCGATACCGATTCTTCCACCTCGGACCCTTCCTTACTCGCTGGAAAACTCGCCAAGGCCTTGGGAGGTGTGACCGTACTCGAAAAAGGTACTGTCGATCGAATAGTCAATAACGACAAGGAAGAACAAGCCTGGATCAATGAGACGAAGGGAAGTTTAAGAAGGTGTGGTGGTCAAGGGGATGTTTTGAGTGGTGCGGTTGGGTGTTTCTTGGCTTGGGGTTTGAGTTATTTACAAAAGCAACAAGGCGAAGCTAGGGTAGGGGAGAAAAAAAGGTGAGGAAGTGGACGATTTCCCGAATCGAGTAGGCCTGGTTAGGGAGATTGATTGACTCTGGGGTGCGATCTCTTCTTCACGTTCCACAGTGATCCCATAACCGAATTCGAAATCCCTAGGCTCGCAGCTTATGCCGCGTCGACCATCACTCGTACGGCTTCCCGTCTCACGTTCGAGAAGAAAAAGAGGGCGATGCAGACTAGTGACATGTTGAATTTTGTAGGGGAGGCTTTCGAGGAAGTGTTTCCGGACATGGTCGTGGAGGAAGAGCAGCAGGAGGAAGGGGGAAAGGATATGCAGTAAAGTCTGAGAGGCGAAGATATAGGGACTGAGTTGAGGAACGATATACGAAAAAGTTCCCACTGCTTCATTGTTTTTATCATTTCATCCCACCCTAAACCAAATCAACCTCGGGCGTTGACCAAAGTTTAAAAGTCCTCGAATATTCACTCGAAGCGATGAATCTCGCATCGGGACTAACATCAACGCCCATAACTTTACCCTCCGAATCGGCGGTCAAAGTTTTAACCAATTGCCAATCGTCCGCACTCCAAATTTTGACCGTGCCATCGTAACCTCCCGAAACGAGGTACAACCCATTTAAAGGAACGTCCGCTATATCCTGTTCGCCTTCATTCGGACCCTTGACGTCCTTATTCGCCTCCTCGTTCCAATCAAACACCCCCAAAGTTTTGAACCCCCTAGGTAAAATCTTCCTTTGCCCCGTTTGACTCGCACCAGTTTTGAAGAAAGCGACCTCAGCAACTGCCGATTTATGCGCCGGTATCGTATAAACACTCTTGAGTGCCCTTAAATCCCATACCCTAATCGTATCATCATTCGATCCACTAACGATTTGATGACCATTCGGCGCAAAATCCATACTCAAAACGTCCTTAACATGACCATCCAAAACCATCGCCGATCTTCCCGAACGTAAATCCCATACTCGACCAATGGCGTCTAGACCACCTGTACAAGCTAGAGAACCGTCGGGTTGGAAAGCGAGCGAATAGACTTCTTTGGAATGGCCTTCTTGGAGTAAGAGTTCGGTAGACGTTTCGACGGACCAGAGGCGAAAGGTACCGTCGTAAGAGGCGGATCCTAGGTATTCGCCTGAAGGATGAAACGCGATGCGAGATACGCGCGCAGAGTGTCCAGTTAAAGTGGCGAGGGACTCGGTGCTGTGGAGGTGATGAGAGAAGGGGGCCCAGACACGGGATTAGTTTCGAGAAAGTGCAGAGAACCGGAAGAGCACTGCGCTCACTTTTCCAAATTCCACAATTTGATCTCCTTGTCCGCGCCACTGGTCGCGAAATTTACACTCGCGGTCGATTGCCCAATCGTCGCACTCGAATGCCAAGCAACCCCACCTATCCGTTCCTTGTGGGCTGTGAGAATTTCACCGTAGGCCCGAGAAAGGAGCGTCAGCTTTTCCGCTTGCCAGATCTGCCTCGTCGCCGCGATCCGAACGAAACGACGCACCTTTCAACGTCCGTACTTCTTTACAACTCGGAACGCTCCACAATTTAGCCGTCCCGGTCCAACTACTCGTCAACAAGATCGTACCATCGGGAGAAAACTTGAGCGGTCCCAGAGGTCGGGTATCGCCGATTTGTGAACCGAGGTTGGTGAATTGTTTGAGTTGGCCAAAGACGGCGCGTCGGACGTCCATCAGTCGGCCTAATTTGACGTTCGCTTCAAGACGTTGAGCTTGGATGCGCGATTGGGCTCTGTTTTGGGGGAAAGCGTACGACGAAAGAGTCAGTTTCTCCCCCCGTGATCTAAGAGTCTCGTTCAAGTCGACGAACGGACCTCGGCAAGGAATATTGCGCGATCCTCCTCCTCGCCTCTTTCAACTCGATCGACCCCTCTGTATAAAATTCTTCCTCCTCCTCGTGCTCCTCACCGTCCTGACTACCCTCTCTCTCCTCCTCGTCGCTGCTCTCACCACTACTCCCAACCCAACTACCCCTCCTCTCTTTCCTCCTCCTCTTCTCCTCCTCCCTCCTCCTCCCCAAAACCTCCCTCAACCTATCCCTCCTATCCTCCGCTCTCTCCCCAAACAAACAAACAGGTTCCCCTACCAATCTCAACTTATTCCTAACCTCTAAATCATTCGTGGGTACGTAAAGTGATCGATTCGATTTCTTACGATCCAATTCGGCTAGTAAGAGAGCCGTTTCAGGATGGGATTCGTTCACGTCTGATAGGTCAAAGGGGATTGATTCGAGCGTGTCGAAATCGAGGGAGTTGGGAGTGGGGTTCGTATTGGAGTTGGACATGGTGCGAGGGGGGGAAGAAGGGGGAAGAGAGGGGAGAGGGGAAGATGGAAATGGGTTGGGTTGGGCGTGTTAGGTTCCCTTCAAGGGGGGTTGGTTGCAGTACGGCGGTGAGCTATGCTTGGGTCGACGACGGGTCAAAAGTATGTTTGCTCCGGTTAAATAGCGGTGTAGCAGAAGCAGAGCGTGCGGATGATCACCCGAGCGAAGAGACGGAGACGGCGAGCGAGCGAATAGAGGTGATGGATGAATTGGGTCGCGGTAAGCGGACAATCTCCCGTGTCGACACGAGTTGAGCGTTGTGCTTGCTTGTCGTTCGGGCTTGGTGTCGCTTTGCTCAGTCCCAACCCGTCTCGAGCGACAAAGATACGCGCTCACAGTTCGGCGCCAGCAGGGCAGAGTTGTACTATTAGCGCACTACCAGCTACTAATACCAGCTACTAATACCAGCTACTATCAGCGCGGTCGAGCTGAGCCCGTGTCGCCGCCGCGGGAGAGACTTTCAAACAAGTCATTCTTCCTCAGGCTCAGGGGGTTTCATTTTGTCGAAACGTGTGGGCATCCTAGCATTTTAGGACAATCATGTGCAGTGTGGACCTGCTTTTCTGTCGACTCAAAACCCAGCGCAAGTTGGCCTCCTCTGAAAAATATATACACCGGACGCAACTTGGCACTTATCGAGCAAAGTGTCAATCAGTCAATGGAGACCCATCGCAGCCGTGGCACCTCTACTGGCGTCGCACATCTCTCCGACCCATCCCGTCGCCCTTGATTACGCCCCCTTGAGAATGCCCCTCAAACACCATGTAGAAAGCTCAACTCTGATCCCAGGAACGTTCTCCCTCCTCTCCTCCTCCACGAATATGGATTTCACCCCTCAAGACCAACGCGATGCCGAAGCTCTCATCACCGCCTGCTTAGACATCATTTCCTCCTCCGATCTGAACCGTATCAAACTCTTAGTCGAGCAAAGTCAGGTGCATAGTTGGGTACAAGATCGACAAGGTTGGACCGCCTTACACGCTGCCGCAGGTGAGTTTCAATAGAGGGTCGAGGTTCCTAGTAATAAACAGGTGTCCGAGTCGGCGACTCAAAAAAAAAAAAACCCTCGGCCCCCTTTCTTCCTGGCGCTTGTGTACTAGCTTCGGGTCAGGCAGAGTTGTGTACGTTCTTGTTGAGGAAAAGTAACGCGGTTTGGAATATGGTCGATCATCTCGGTTTCGTGAGTCGACTCACTTTCTAGATAAGATTTGCAAACGAACCTGACCACCTTACTCCTCCACTTATAGACCGCGGGTGATATCGCCTACTCGATGAACAATGCCGAAGCTTACCAAGTCCTGTTAGCCGAAGGAGTCCGAGCCGAACTATTGAAATCGCTAATGACTCCAAACAATAACAATATCGAATCACCCGCATCCGAAACTGCTCCCAACGAGAATCTCCCAATAGACGATTCAACAGTTTTTGTGAAGCCGGTTAAGAAATCCACCGCTTCGGATAACGCGACATTTCTCTCATCTCGTCTCGAATTCACCCATGATTCTAAAGGTCAAGCCGTCGCTTTGGACGAGGAAGGGAATGGGGTTATGATGGGATGGGAGGAACCCATCATGAAGAGGACGGCTGAATGGTTGTGTGAGCCGTTTGAGCATCGCAGGCAGGGGTCTGGCGGGAAGGGGAAGCAGAAAGCACTGGAGGAAGAGGAAGAGGAGTTGGTGGTGTTAAATGTTGGGTTTGGTTTAGGGATTGTAAGTGACCGTAGGAGACGGCCCGCAACGATCAGACCAACTGATGCCTTATATCCTTCACCAGATCGACACCTATCTCCAAACCTATCGCCCCACCACACACCTCATCATCGAACCGCACCCCGACGTCTTAGCCTTTGCCTCTTCCCAAGGCTGGTTCAGCAAACCCAACGTCCGTTTCTTCCACGGCACCTGGCAACAATACCAACTCGCCCTATCTAACGAAACCGAACCTTACCTCGCCTTTGACGCGATCTACTTTGACACTTATTCCGAACACTACTCGGACCTACACCAATTCTTTGACGTCCTCCCCGATTGGTTACGCGATACCTCTTCTCGTTTCTCCTTCTTCCATGGTCTAGGAGCTACCTCCCGATCTTTTTATGACGTTTATACCGAAGTGAGTGAGATTCATCTCAAAGAGATTGGGTTGGATACGCAGTGGGAGGAAGTGGAGGTGGGTATCGGGGAAGGTGTATGGGAAGCGACGAGGGAGGGGAAGAAGTATTGGGGGGATGTAGGGCCCTTTAGGATGCCGAAATGTCGACTGGGGGGGATGATGTAATCTGGAGACCGCTAGAATGGATATCTATCTTCGTTCTCTGTAAGAACAACTGCTCGCGGTGGGCTCCCAAATCCGTCCCCTTCCCTGTTCAGTCTGTCTCGGCTCTCTGCCTCTCCCAACCCAACCCAGCCTCATGAGATATTCTGAATAAACGGATTCGTTGCACCCCAACATTTAAACGAACTCAAATCTCCTCCCGTTCCCTGTCCTGTCCTGTCCTCCTAAAAATCAACGACCCAATCAGGAATGCGCTTCCGTAGTACTGGACCCATTGCCTCCATCTTTTAACTTATGCGGACGCCTCCTTCAACTTTTGTTGCTCCAAGTACCTATTCAAAACAAAACGCCCAAACCCAAACCCCACACTGAATTAGTTGTCCGTATAATTCATTCATCGTGTAAAATGCTCCTCGCGTTAAAGGGTGACCCATCTCCTCCCTCGCCTACTGGACGGGGGTCACTTGGAAGACGCAGCTGCAAAGCGGGAGTGGGGTGTGTGTAGAGAGAGAGTTTACTTGCCATGCATCACGACGAGCTACTTTGGGTACATGAAAGGTGTACCTATAGCATTGAAACCGAGAATCAGTCAATAGTTCCTCAGTGGAGGGGGCAAGAGTACGCCTAACAAGTAATCACGTCAAGGCTCGGCCTAGCGGATCCGTAGAACCTCCTTCGAAGGGGGGAATATCGAAACAGAGACTGACCACCATGCGTAACCCGCAACCGTACCACCAGCAATTGCAATAGAAAGATGGGTGAGCGCCTTATCGAATCGAGTCGAGTTGGAGAATGGAATAGGGTGGACGCGGGGGGGGCGGGAAAGAAGAGGGTAAAGTCTCGGGTGTCAGTTCCTCCTTTTTGGTAAACCTCTATATAGCGATTGGAAGGGTGTAGAGTTACTCACGTGCTTCTTGAGCATGCCTTGGATAACGGGAACGGCCATTTCGAATAGGGTTGCTTTCTTCCGGGGGGGGGGGGGGGGAATGAAGCGGACGCGCGGCGACTCGGAAGCGGTCGTTTCGGGTTCAATCGGAGCGTACAGAGGCGGGATTAGAGATGGGCAGGTCCGAATTCAAGGTTTGGTAAGGCGACGTAATAGGGTTTGCAATTAAGGTAATTTCTAGCGACGGATTACTAGATCGACAACAACCGCCTCTTTCGGTGAAAAGTCCTTCATCTCTGAATGGAGTGAGCTTTGTCAGCGACATGCCTTTGACGTCTAGGCAACGAGGTAGGCAAATGATCTAGGCACCTTCTGGCACGTTTCGAGCAGTTTTTTTTCTTGTTGGCGCGGATTTGGCAACCGCGATCCTTGCGATTTTGGACACTACTTCAACCACAAGTCATAAGCGCGTGTGACACTCTCATTTTAAGTCAATCTCACCTCTAATCTTGACCCTCACGACCTCCCAAGAACCATTGCACGAGTCCCCAGAGGTGCCGAAGCTACTACGATCACTAGGCGCCGGCAAAAGCGTCACCGGCGAGACCTTGCCACCACTGCAATCGTGGAGCATTATTGACCGCAGCCCACTCACTACCTTAGATTGGTCGGTCCAAACTTGATGGCTATCCCGAGCACTGTTCTCAGTCATCGCCGACTCTTTGTGGGTGTCAAGAAGGAGCTGTTAAGCCAATTCGCCCGCGAGACGAAACCGACGAGAGTTCCCGCCCCTGCCGACGAGAGTTCCCGCCAGGGGCTTCAAATTGGTCTTGAAGCCTCTACGAACGCAGGCCTCGATCGACGGAAAGCAAGTGTGGGACTCAAACTGCCCGCTTACATGAAACTCCCGAGGTCTCGAGAAGGTCCGTGCTAGGCCCGGCCTTCCCTGTCGAAAAACGGGTTTGTCCACGATTTGGTTGTTCAGGGGGGCGGGCTTAATAGGTACGATGTCCTCGGTCTATTCCACTAGATCATCGATTACCGGTGTCGAAGCAGGAGAATTCACCGTTGACGACGTTGAGATGGGATCTCCTATCCCCCTAATTTTCGCCTTCCCCACTACTGCAGCTTGTTCTTCACTAACGGAGTTGTAATTCCGATCCGATCCGTTTACGATTCGGGCAACGGTCCTGAAAAAACGTTGGAACGTTTCTTGACTTCACATGCCGCGCGGCTGGGCTGCTTTGCGGCCATCGTCATTTGGCGGCTCGGTCCTTGTCCGTCCCACACGATCGGGCGCGTTTCGAACTCCACCCACTGCCGGGCACAGATCATCGTTGCAACGGTCCAGCCTTTCCTAAGCATCCGACTTTCACACGGTGTGTGCGTGTGTGTGCAATCATGTCGCCGTTCCAAGATCCAGACCAAGACGAGGCGAGTGATTTGTACAGCGACATGTCGGATACAGGAGGAGGAGCAGCAGTAGACGCGGTCAATGTCCCCAGTGGTGGTGGTGCGTCTACCAGCGGGAGCGGGCTCAACAAATCGTCGTCGCTCAAGGGCAAAGGCAAAGCCCCCGCGACCAGCAACACCAAGAGCACCGGCGGCACGAGTACGAGCAGGAAGGATGCGCTCGCTCTGACTGCGGAGGAAGAGAAGGACATCAAGAGGAGGAGTAGTAAAGCCTGTACGTTCGCCTTGACCGCGGCATGTCCGGGACGAGACCGGCGAGTGGTGGCCCGCTCACCACCGGTCATTGCGCTTGGCTGATCGATCCCTCGGCATCTCTCTTGCTTCGACAGGTGACAAGTTAGTACAGAACGGTTTGGGCTATCTGGGATGCTTTACAGCTTGCTGACTGTTCCTCTCGTTTTATCATGTGCTACCGAACCTATTGCTCCGTGCGCGCGCTCCGTACACCCGCACTTTTACCCCGGCCTGATCAACCCCACACACGGAAATCGACCGACCAACCGACCGACCGACCGACCCCCTCCCGTACTCCGATCCCCGGCCAACCCCACACAGCTGCCGCAAATCGAAATGCAAGTGCGCCCGACCGATTGACCCCGAGACGGGCCATCCGGTCGGCGTGTGCGAGAATTGCCTCCAGGCCAGCACCGAATGCACTTACAACGGCGCGTCGCGTAAGCGGTAAGTCCTTCCTCCCTACCCGCGATCGAACGTTCAGCTACGCCCTGCGCTCAGCTCCCACGGGTCAAGCCGCGGCTCGGCTGGGGTATGCGCATCTTGGCGATGCGAAGCTGATCATGCGTTTTATTTGATTCCGATAGGGGTCCTCCAAAAGGATGTGCGTCCACTCGGTCCCAATGTAGTCACTAGGGTGCTTGTACCGAGACGCTTTGAAAACTGACGCGCGAGCGCGCACACCCACAGACATCGAGGCGATCGAGTCGAGGCTGCATCGCATGGAGGCGTTGCTGGGTGGATTGTTGCAAAACGACGATCCGAGGGCACAGACTTTGTTGGGTGAACTGATAGGTGCGTGGGTGGAACCTCGCGTGGTTTCAGGAGCTGTCGCGTCCCCCGAGCGAGCTGACGAATGCACCCGTGCGCTCTCTCTCTCAGGCGACGAGGAAGCCCGCGACGTCTTGACCAACGACCTCAAAGCTGCGTCGACCGCAGCACCGGGTGCGAAACCGCGTAAGTCATGGAAGAGAGCCGAGGAAGCCGCACCCGCTGTATTTCCCGCCTCGACATCGACCGCGGCTGCCCAGACTCCTGGGCTCGATTTCAACACTCGACCTTCGTGGTTCCACGACGACGATCTCGCGTTCGGGACGAACATGACTGGTCTCGTGGGCGGTGGAGTCGGCACGTCGCTCGCATTGGATCCTTCCGGCTTCGGTGGGCCGCGGGTGAGCAGCAAGGCCGAATCAGAGGAGAGCGGTTCCATCCACGGTGCATCGCCCGGCCCGTTCGGTGCCGGCATCGACATGGGCCAGCGACCGGTCCTTTCCACGAGCGCTGGTTCGCTCCCCATCCCCATGCCCCACTTGACCGAAGCTGGTAGCGCCGGCGCAGCGGGTGCCGCCGGCGCCGCTTCTTCTCCTCGACAACGTCGTCGTTTGAATCACCAATCCCCGCTGACCGGCACCTCGAACCTCGTCGGTGCCAACGTCGACGAGCTCAAAAGCTTCGCTTTTGGTTTCGGCCAGCAAACGAACCAAGGTCATCTCAATACGCGCCAAGTCGGACATACGGGCACAGCATCGTACAGCTTGAGCGCGGATGCCGAGCTAAGTCCTTCGGGAGGGGCCAATCCGGGCGAGTCGGAGGCCATGTCGAGCATGTCGGAATTGGCAGATGTCGTCGGGCAACTGAGTTTGAATGAGAATTCAGAGGTGAGGTACCATGGGAGGTCGAGCGGGTTGTATTTGATCTCCAAGAGTGCGAGGTATAAGGGTGAGTCGCCCACTTTGGTGCTACTGCGCCTTAGGGCACACGAATCCTCATCATTGTTCCTCGGGTGCTCCGTGCAGACTTTTTCTGGTCCTTCCCCTCGGCCGGTGTATGGCCGCCAGCCGATGGCCGCGTGCGCAAGACCGAACGCGAGATCCTCGGCCTCGACATCGCCGAAGATGCCTTGCCGGACAAGGCTGCACAACAGCACCTCCTCGACCTGTACTGGACCTACGTGCATCCTCACTTCCCCATCGTGTACAAAGTTTCGTTCCTCCGAGGGTACCGTCATCGCATGTCCCATCCTGAAACGGATACTCGACCCGACAATACCGGTATCAATAAAATCCCTCTCGTCCTCTTGCTTTCCATGTTCGCTCTCGCCGCTCGATATTCTGATCTGGACGGTGATCGAACAGAGGGCAAGTACTGGACAGCCGGGGATGTGTACTTGGAGAGGGCCAAGAAGTTGCTCGATTACGATTACGGCTCGAGTAGATTGGTGACGGTGCAATCGTTGTTGTTGTTGGCGTACCGCGAGATTGGGACGGGGGCCATGTCGTCCAGTTGGTTGTATACTGGCATGGGCGAGTTTGCGGTTGGACTGGGCTGCATGTTCTTGTGAGGTAGGTACTGATTTAACTTTACGTTTCTCAGCGATCCGCATGGCCCAAGACCTGGGTCTTTTTCGCGACGTCGAGAAATGGTTCCTCCCCGTTCAACGCTTCTCGCACGAAGAGAAACAGACCCGCAAACGCGTCTGGTGGGGCTGCATCATCCTCGATCGGTACACGGCCTCGTACATCGGTCGGCCTGGGACGATCCACGAACGCGACTACGACACCTCCTTCCCAAGCGAGGACGAACCCGACGAGCATGAGCAGTTCGTACCCTTGCGGCCGGATGGTACGGAATGGACTTGTCCGCCCAAATCGCCGGAGAGCGAGGCGGTGCCGACTAGGGCTTATCCGCAGGCCAAGGTCCATGCCATGTCGTGCTTCAGTGCGGCCGGTGCATTGGCCGTCGTCATCAATCGGGTAAGTGCGAGTTTTCGTGAAATGTGGGTTGATGACCCACGAAACTGATCCGTTGCGCACATTTCGCCTCAGATCATCGCCAACATCTACGCGATCCGCATCCGAGTGCTCGGACAAAGTTCCGAGACGTTGCTCAGTCTGCTCGACCAGTCACTCGCGAGTTGGTACCTGGCGCTCCCTCCACAGCTCGTCTACAGCCCCGCGTCAAAGAGAGTGCCGCCGCCGCACGTCCTCTCATTGCACCTCCAGTTTTACTCAGCCTTAATCCTGCTCCACCGACCCTTCATCCCGGGGCAAAACAGCGAGGTCTCGCCCGGCAATTTCCCATCGCATTCGATCTGCTCGACCTCGGCGATCGCAATTGCCAACATCATCCAAGTCTTCCGCAAGACCTTTACCCTACGTCAATGTCCACCCTTCTTGACGTACCCTCTGTTCAGCGCGGCCATCATCTTTGTCTATAACGCTTCGTTCGACGAAGCGCTCGCGCGACCGGCCAAGATGTACCTCGCGCAGTGCATGGACGCGTTGAAAGAGATGGAGTTGATTTGGGGTAGCGCGATCCGCCAATGGGAATTGTTGTACGGGCTCGTCGACTTGAGTGAAGTTGACCTCAGCGCGGACTTGTCGATGATGCAGGATGAGGCCGAGGCGGCTCTGAGGGGGACCAAGCGACCGGCTCAACCTGATTCGGGGACGGCAACGCCGACGCGATTCATTGCTCGACCGATGGGAAGGACACCAGCTACCGCGGCGGCTATGGTGCCTAAACCTAGGAGGAAGAGTAGTTCGGCGAGTCGGGGATCTCGTACGACGTCTTCCGGCGCTCCGCTTGCTTCCTCACCTTCGATCCCGGAAACGGCCCCGCAAACGATCGCGTTCGATGTGCTGCATCCGAGTGCTACGAACGCGACTCCATCGACGACGGACGCGATGATGACGCAGGACATGCACGGCTTGTTCGACCACTTGCACGCTGGGGTGGCATCAACGCAACCCTCGACAACGGTACAGACCTCGTCCCCCACTTTACCTGCCGAGCCGACGACGGGTCAGACGCTTCAGCAACATGCGACGATGCATACCGGTCAACAACATCATCACCAGACGTACGACATCATGTCCCCCTCGGGGCAAATGTTGGATATGTCGCAGTTTCGCTCGCCCGAGGGGTCCAACTCGACGACGAATTTCCAAGATTTGTGAGTCGGAACTACGTGTTCATCACGAGGCTTTCACAAGCGCTTACAGAGCACTAAAACTTCACAAAAAAAACTACCCAAAAACAACTCACAGACTGAACTCGTTCCTATCGCCGACTGAAACGCCTAACGAATTAAGCCATCTCCCCAACTCGCTCCAACCGCTACAAGGTCAATCTGGTAGTGGCGCGACCTCGCGAGGGATGTTCGAATCGACCGATCCGTCTTACGCAGGCGCGTTTCAAGGTTTCCCGATGGGTGTGCATATGTCGGAGAATTGGGCCGCTTATTTACGCAATAATTTCTTCTCGTCTTTGTCTGAGGGCGCTGGGACGGATATCACACCGGGTTATCCAGGGAGGGGTGCGGGGCCAGGAGGGATAGCGGGGCAGGGACCGCTGACGGGGTCCGATATGTCGCCGGAGAATTGAGGGGGTTGATTTGGATCGTCGTGATGGGTAGGAGGGGGATGAATGCTAGGAGTGGGCTCGAGTAGGGGCTTCCTGAAGCGATGTTCAAAAGCACGATGTTTTTCGGGAAATGGGCAATGTTCGTTCTTTGTTCTTTGACATTTGACATTTGTTCTTTGTTCTTTGCGTTTGTGTAACAGCTCTCTTTGTGCGCTTTCTGGCTCCTTTCAGTTTTGGATCTTTCTCGGATATTCTGAGATCCCCGCGTCGGCTGACACGGGACTGTTACCCCACCCTCCGCGAGAAACGGTGGTGCTAGTAAACTGTCTCCTGGGTAGATCGGGGGCTGAGAAGAGTGAAGATACTGGAGAGCCGTACAGACGGCTTGAAGAACAACTGAGCCACCGCCAATCATGATCGAAGTATCCCACGCAAACCGTTTTTCCCTCAACTTCTTGCGCAAACCGTTTTCCACTCAACTTTTCGTGCAACCCGGGTCGCGCACCGTCCAAGCTTAAGTTGCCCCATGATCGACTCGGAGGCAGAGCCTGAGTTGTACGACGTCAACAGATGCCCATTACTGTCGGCCGAAGACTGGCAAGTCTTGTTTCACTCGTGGCACGCACAGCATGTGTACTCAGCACTCCGACATACGATTGAAGATTGAAGGACATACTGCCACAGCGGCGACCGGACCGAAGCGCTCAAGCCTCATCACCAGAGTATTCAACTCGGGTGGTTTCATTGGTCGGACCTGTTTTGTAACATCGCTCCTCCAATAAACAGTCAAAGTCGCCGAGCTCGGTGAGCATGGTCCCATCCTGGTGAACCAGCAACAGATTCGGAGGTAGGTTTGCTCACTGACAGCAAAACTACTGTGGTCGGTCTTCTGATATCGATGGCAAGAGAACTACGCGGTTAGTTGTGCGGTGCGCTTTTCAACTCCACTCTTCTCTTCCCGACTGGGTCTTCGGCTTCCGCATCGGCGCTTCGGCCTCGACATATAGCTCGACTTGGACATCTGATTCGACTTTGCGAGCGATTCCCGACCAATTGCAAAGAGGCCTGATGGAAAACGCCGAGACGCCTCCGCCGTCTAAACGAAAGTCCCGAACAGTTTCTGAAAAAAGCCAAAAAATCACAACTATTGTCATGCAAGAACGGTATACTGACGTCCTTCCTTTTGAGCCCTGCACAGAGCGAGTGTGGTGCTAAAATCTCGTCTCGACGGACGATCTCGCTCTCAACAGGGGTGATTCCTATCCCTGCTCGAGCGGGATGCCGCGCCGCGTTCTGGGGCGATCTTGCCCGAGGAAATGAAAACTTGAAAATTGGCTAACTCGCACTCCTCATTCTGCAACAACTGACGCTTTCGTTCGGGACCCTGCACAGTTTGCGGCGCTCAAGCGGGGTGTGTGAGCTGAACATCCGGGGCTTTCGCTGAAACGGTGTCATGAATATTATTTCCCTCCAAAACTCGAGGCTTTCTTTGCCCCGTGTCCCATGGAATGCGATGGAGATGGTGTTATAGCACGGATAGCTCGCGCGTACATTGAACTTCTCTTGGTTTCCGCCAGGTCACTGACCCGAGGTTCTAGACGTCAATTGCTACCATTTGATCTAGTCTATCGTTCTGGAGACACGGCTGCATGCGGTGCTTCCATTTTCTTTTTTGACAGGATCAAATGGAAGCAGCTCTCCGTTTGATCCGTCGGGACTAACTCTTCGCGGCGCACCTTCACAGGCTCGGGGCGTGGAGACTCCTAAGTAGAGCTGGCCTGACGTTTCCGGCCGAGAGCCTACTAATGTGTGGAGCCATACCCGACTAGCTACGCGCCACAGTAGGAGGAAAACTTGGAAACACTCACTCTGATCCCGTTGAATTCTACTGTATCAAGTCACTCGAAACTCATCAGATCGGGTGCAAAGGTCGGTGACGGCGGAGCCGGATGACAGTGCAGAATTTTCCGAAAAAGAAACTTGATTTGGGCGATGGAGATTTTTTGTTTTGAAGTTAGGCAAAATTCAGGGTTGATGGGGTGATACCTTCTGTGCTTGGCCAACGCCTGAGCACGCTCAAGCTTGGTTAGTTCACTAACTACGCCACGGCAAATAGTTAACTAACTATCCCAACTCATACTGAGACGTAGTTGATAGTTAGTTAGTTCTGGCATGACAAAAAAACTCGACTCCCTGGACCGCTCGCGCGACGTGTAGCGGTAAAATGAGTCAAGTTCCAGCGGGATTACCGCCTCTTGATACGGGACGTTTCTCAGCTAGCCGCCACTAGCTCGTCCGAATCCTCGACGAGGCTCTGTCCTAGAGTAACTCGGGTGATCTTGCCAGTCCTCAGTCCATTTGCCAAACCCCTCTTGCTCGAAACGCAGCCTCTGCCTGCCTCCGCCGCACCACAGAGTTCCGCTTGTTCTTGCAAAGGTATGCTGAGACGAAGGTAGCTATCCCCACTCTCACCAGTTGCAGCCAACTGATATCACCCTGAGCTTGTTCTTGCAAAGCTCCTTCTGTAGCCGCGAAGATCGAGGCGATCACCTCCTTCGTGCACTCGAAAGTACTGGGAATCGCTAATTCTTTTTGCCATTCGGGGGGGGGGGGGACGTAGTCGTCGGAAAGATAGTTTGATGGTCGATGCGACATCGGGCAGTGGAGCGGCGACTAGGAATCGATCAGAAGCTTTGCAAGAACAAGTGAAACTCTGTGATGCGGCGGAGGCACGCAGAGGCTGCGTTTCGAGCAAGAGGGGTTCGGCAAAGGACTGCTGAGAGATGCAGGGCGTGCGAGTCAGATAAGTGGTCCAACAAAGACTACCCACTAGCTTCCCGTACAGGACTGGCTAGATCACTGTAGAAAACAAAGTGGTAAGTTCACCGTGCAACAAGTTTGGGTGACCAATAACGCTTACCCGAGGTACTCTAGGACAGAGCCACGTCGAGGATTTGAACGAGCTAGTGGCGGCTAGCTGAGAAACGTCCTGCAAGATGAAACGTTCGGTCGGCGACTTCGTCAAATGTGAGGTGATCTTGGGAGTGAGGAACGCACCCGTATCAACAGGTAATAAACGCAGCGGCAGAGGCTGGTGGAGACGTCGACGGTGCAGTGAAGGCCCTGAAGGGAACGTGCAGTGCGAGTGACTGCTATAGCTCAGCAGGGGAGAGAGGAGAGGGGAGCTCGATCGGCGCATCACATCCTTGCAGCAAAGGCCAAAAAGAAGCACCTCAGGCAGACATAGAAAGTACCGTTGGTAAGGCGCGCGCTGCCAGACGGCACACAGACGCACTTTCAGTGGGTTGCAATCTTGCTACCAAGGGTAGCAGAATAGGCCCAGGTTGCGCAACTTGCCGACTTCACTAAGTCATTTACTATGAGTTCGATAAAGAGTGAACCATTGGGTTCCATCGCGGGGTAATTGTCTAGATTTTTGAACATTTTTTGAAGAGGCGCAAATGTGTCGTGGCATGCTGTACACGGCCAACACGCAAAAATGGGTTGCTCGGGTGAAAGGAGCCTTGGACGCGCCGAAGGGATTCGTAGGACGCGAGAGGACGCGTCGCGCTCGCGCGGGGACTTCGACTTTGAGCCGGTTCACGTGCTCTTCATCCTCCCTCGCCCAACTTTATACTCAAGCTCGTTCTCACTACACGAGTGCACAAAATACCTGGCGACCCTTTTTGGAACTCTATCGAACCAGCTCAACTCCCTCCATCTTCGTTTCTTTCTGTATCATGTCGCAACCGTTGGCAAATCACGCGATGGGTCCCTCTAATTACCTGCGTACGTTAGTCTCTGCAAGCTCACCTGCACCTGTGCCAGCGTTGGTGAACATAAAGCAGCTGCTGAGGACCACATCTCGTATCCAGAGCCGTACGACCTGCAAGCAGACGACAACCACGATCCACGTGGCCAGCTCACTGACTCCCACATAACCTCCATCAGCCGCGCTGTCGGTACGTGCGTTAGACGGGCTTCACTTGTCGATTAGCTGCTGGTGCGCCCTGGTCTCGCACTAACGTGCCCCCGTCTGCCATTACCACATTGCACTGTTAGCCCCAACCGCCTCGGTTTCCACCGCGACATCAGAGCAGAGCCTGGCTCTTACGCCGGCGAAGAGGGCGTTGGCGGAGGAGCTCTACGAAGAAGCACATTGCGCTCCAAAGCGTCATATCAACAAAGACGAACGTCTACAGCATGAGAAATGGGCGATGCAGAGGCTTGCCGAAGAGTTCCATTATTGCATTAAAAACAAAATTCGACCGCAGCAGTTGCGGAGCTTAACTTCGCCCACCACCCGACTAACTACTTCGACGAACCCGTGGAACGATTTTGTTAAAAGCCGATATTTTGAGTCGCGGGTAACCAATAACGGCGACGAGGGTAAGACCCGACTTTTGTCCGAGCAGGATGTTCTACGGTCGCATCATGATTGCTGAATTGCTGACGATTCGTACTATACTCTTTATATTCAGTCCCAAAAGATTTGATACTCCGACAGAAGGTGGCGCGTACGTATTGGCGCGAGATTTGCAGTGACAATGCCGAGAAGGCCGCGTGTCTTGCAGCCATGGCCATGGAGCAAGCCGAAAGCGATCAAGCCGACTCAGACCGACCCACGCGGCACGCCCGGCTCGAACGCGCAAATCTTCGAATGATTCGAAAAGCGAGAATGCGATTGCAGGCAAGCTTGTCTACATTGGTGAGAAGTCCGCGGCTCGAGGTCCAGCTCGCGTGTAGATGTCTCCAGCTCATCCGCTTCAAGCAACAAACATCCAGGCAACTACATTTTCCCAACAATACGGCATTGAGATGTACGCTATCGCTTCCTCAAATCTGCCGGAAACCAGCAAAGAGCGCTTTATTGTTGCTTCGCCCGGGGGTCAAGCCTTTATGGGCCGACGCAAGCGGGCCAATGAGGACTGGCGTCAGGCGCAACTCATGGACTTCACTGACGCCGTCACAGGCGAGGCGTTCTTGGAGGAGACGAGGGCCAATGCTGTCAATGCTGGTGAGTTGCGCCACCTCCCCCCCCCCCCCCCCCGCCGCCTTCCAAATCGAAGTGGCTGGGCCTATCTAACCTCGCACCCCATTCAATGTGATAGCTTGGACCGAAAGCTTGGACGACAAGAATCTTGCGACCAAAACCAAGTGGTATAGTGCCATTCTCAAAGACCTCTTTGGTGAGCGCGCAACCCGCTCGCCTGATAGGCCTGGATGGCTATCTCACAATTCTCTAAGCTCGCTTCCGTCTTGTGCTTTCAAGACGCTGCCCTAGTGCGACGTTCCAAGAGGCAAGGCAAAGACATCGAGACGCACAGATTCGTTTACAACACAGCAATGCTTAAGGACAAGGCTAGAATTATTGTCAGACTCGGTCAACATCTTCTGCATGACGACTTTCGCAGCCCTACCGGCAAACGCAAATTTTCGGTGAAGGACCTAGATCGAATCATTCCTTTGCTGCGAGCTGGCGAGTTGTCATTTGATTTGGAAGAAGAATTGCCGGGTGCGCGGGCAAACACTGAGAACAGCGACAGCGACCGTAGCGACGAGGGCGAGTGACGTGAGGCAGTCGGACGATGCCAAAGTGACATCAGAGCCTTCACAAAGGCTTATTGCCAATTTACACCGAGGGCGACCCGATGAGCAAAAGGTTGCTCGGCTGCAACGTATTGCCCAAGAGTTCATGTATGAAGGTTGAGGTACTGAACTGAGAAGACTGCTGGTGGCTTTTGGGCTAATTTTGTCACCTGATACATTGACTAAAATGATAACTCCAGTTTCAAAGAAAATCTCGATATCCTACGGTAGTTGGTAAGACTCACGCAGAGCCGCCGGCCCCCCTGCCACGCCATGCGCCCTGAACGATGCACCCTGAATCCTGCGCCGGCGGCGGCCGGAAGCGCATTTGGCTCGCACCGACGGTTCACTGGGTCGGTACTGTCTTCCTCTTGTCGACAACCTAATATGTACGCTGCTGGGCGACTATGCCACCCTCTTGATTTTACATGGATATAAAATCCTATTGCCGCTACCACGATTACTGTCACGCAGGGATCGTATCCGTCACAGGTGCCTTGCACAATGGCCCTGGCTCGGAGCACTGCCCGTGCTCACGGCCGAGATGATAGAGCCTGTTGTATCGACATCCTGGCCCTGTGTTTAAGGATTGCAAGGGCCGCTCAGAAACACCAGTACATAGTAATCGAAAAACCAAAAACTCCGAATGCCAAAGAGCTGTGTACGGCTCTGTTACTCGGAATCAGCTACTTAGTAGTAGGTCTCCGTCGAGGTCTCCGTCGCCGGCAAGGTGACCCCAAAGTCTTGAAGAACGTGACACATGCATTGCCGTGACGAGTGCAGTTAATGAATCCGATGAAGCTTCCCGCCGTTTGAATTGAATTCTACATTGTTACCAGTAGGAGCGTCGTACTGCTTGCTCTGTTAAATAGCGCGACTCTCTCGGAGAGGCGAGGGTAAGGGAACCTGAACAAAACCACGGAGCACTGGGCGAGCACGTATGGGACCGCGGCACGTGTGGGCTAGTACAACGTGTGCTCTTCATATCTCCTTAAATTCACTCACAAGAATCGCCGGGGTCGATACATTGCATTCCGACGACATGCCTAGTGAACAAACCCGCTAAAAGGGTAACCGCCGAACCGCACTTCCCGGAAAAGGCGCCTGCCGGTACATCCGAAATTTGCGAAACGACCCTTTCCGATGACGTGAGATGCATTGATGACCTAGTAGAAGCCAGCTTAAGGACTTTGAGGAGGAGAGTACCTTGTGTACCCGAGCAGTCACATGCGCTTTGAGCCCGAAAAGTCACTCAGCACGGGCGGGGAGAACTTGCGAGCCAACTTGTTGGAAGAAGGCGCTTGGCGGGACATCCGAAATTTGCGAAACGACCCTTTCCGATGACATGAGATGCCTGACCTATTAGAACCCAGCTCACCGACTTTCCTTGTCACCAACTTTGAGGAGGAAAGTGTGTTGTATACCCGAGCATTCACATGCGCTTTGAGCCCGAAAAGTCTCTAGCTTGAAATTCACTCGGTTCAGATGCGCAGCAAGTATTCACCCCGTGAGTATTCGTGAATATTGTATCAAGATCTGGTGGGTACAACCGATCAACTCATGATCGTTTTCAATGACATGTATTATACACCTTTTTTCATCAATATCCCTCAAACATTCCTCGAGGTCTAGGGCAATCTGCTGTAGCTAATAGCAATTCTAGATTTCTCGGTTATAGGCCAAGGCTCTCGTCTTCCACGCTCAGGTCCGAACAGTAACCGTTCTCTTGGCGAGCGACTGCATCATCGTAATTTTCGCCAGAAGAGCTTTCAGCGTAGCCATCTAGATCATCATTCTGTTGAAGCAAGAGCGTCGTAAGGGCCTCCACCTCCTTGGCCTCTTCTGCACGCTGCACGCCATCCAGTTGCGCCTGGATTATCTGCGCCTGTTGAATGTCGCCGGGCGATGGCGGACTCGGAGATTGTGTCGGGTCGCGCAAGCCCAATGGCCCCTGTACCCGCAAAGCACGACGCTGTGCGTGGAGGCGAACACCTGATCGCATGTTGGAAAATGTGGTCACCCGGATGGAGTTTTGCCGGTGATGTAGATTCCGGAATTCGACCAGCGCAGGTGGCATCGACTCGAGGGCGTCGTGGGTATCGCGAGTCTTCCTCCAAACGTCGTAGAGATGATCTTGGGAAGACCACGCAAACTCTCGCTTTCGAAGATCATCCATTCGATGATCCAATGAGGATAGCGCGAGCGCGAACCTGTCCAATATCACGACTGCCGAACAGTCCTGATATGGTCTAGCTCGATCGTCGCAGGAACAAGATCTGGAGGAGTGGAATGATCTCAACAACCAAACGCTTCGTGGGCTCCTCAGGTTACATGCGCACCTGATATGCTTGTCCAGAGTGCTTGCTGGCTGGAACTTAAATACGGTCCTTTTCGTCCTCGAGCCACGCCAGCGCTTGACGCACCTCGGTGCCAATCCGGGCAATTTCCACGAGAGCTCGATACTTTGCGCGCACACCTACAATCCCTCGCTTTACCCAAGAATCGGTAGCCCATGCGACTTCAACGTGTGTGAAGAAACCATCTTGCCAAAAGAGACACCAAACAAAAGTATGTGCACGCCTTACCAAGCCCCGGCGGTTGTTTAAATTGGGGTTCGCATCGACAGTCGATTTTCGTCTCCTTTTCTTCTCGCCTTTGTCAATGATGGTTTCAAAGGGCTAGAAGTGCAACATCAACTTTCCTAGGTACCTACTGTTCGACCAAACAATTAATGTAATGTATACCGCCCGCTTTCACATACACTATACTACTACACTACCATAAGAGGGTACATTGAGAGGTGAGCGGCTCTCAAAAGTCGGTAGCAAAACGCAAAGGATCAAAAGGCTCAATACAACCAGACAACTGTTGTATACTGTTGAGTGGAATGGGGTAATTGCGTTGAGTTATAAGCCCTCACGGCGTGCGCCATCATTAGGGGCCAGTTTCATAGTTTCATAGTCCCAACTATATTTAGTTTAACTAAGCATGATTTGATAGTTATGGCCGAAAGGTGGGAACTCACACATAGTTATCTAACTAACTATGGACCAACTAAGCTTAAGCGTGTCCGGCAGCACTGGCAGGGCTGTCGACGTCGATCGGCCGAGCGCGACGTGCTTCGCAGCCAACGAGCTCCAACGAAGCGCTGCGAGGCGCGGTGAGTGGCGCGGGCCAGGCCAAATTTCGGTTCGCAGCCGGTCAGCACTGTCAGTCACAGTCGGCTGCTCTCGTCTGGTTCGCTTCCTCGCATTCATCTCCACCCCGCTCGCCTCCACGAAGCAACACAGTTTGATCAGTACGACAACGCCACCAGTGGGAATTTGCCCCGTACTTTTTTGACGACCTCGACTGTCTGAAGCGCTCGCTGCGAGCTCATTGATCGCGCCACACGACAACGGGTCTCAAAGTCGAGATCACCACCGAATCGACTCGGCGCAAAGACAGACCTTCTACAACTTCTCTCTCTCTCTCGTCGGACACTCTAACTGAAAAACTAATAATATGCAGTCCGACGACGTCATCTGGTCAGTCACCAGTCGCACACAGCGGGTCGCTCGAAAGGCTGATCAGCTGACTGAACTCGACTGCTCGACCACTTGGAACGCCCTGAATTGCACCTTTACAGGGGTATCATCAACACCCAACATTGCTCATACAAAGTCAAGTGCGTACTGCTGTATCAAACACGAATATGACCGTATCCCCCGTACGCTTGCTGACTCGTCGTCCTTTCACTCGCCACCTCGTCTCCGCTCCTTCTCCTTTCCATCCGTTCGGTTCGCCAGGACAATCACCCAAAACTTTTGTCGCAACGAATACAACCTCACTGGTCTCTGCTCGCGTCAATCATGCCCATTGGCCAACAGTAGGTATGCGACCGTTCGCGAGCATGCCGGTCAGTCCATCAAACCCACCTTTCTCTAAAGGGAGACATTCTCGGAATTCGGTCCATCCCACTGAGACGCTGGGTCACTTATTTTCGGCTCAACAGGAACGGTGTATCTGTACACGAAGACGATCGAAAGGGCTCATTTGCCGAGCAAGATGTGGGAGCGAGTGAGGCTGTCTTCGAATTACACAAAGGCGTTGGATCAGGTCGGTTTCTTTCTCTCTTCACCTTCTCACTATGACGGAACGGATACAATCTGACAGTACGCGATACTTGTTTTCTCTTGCGAACAGATTGATCAACACCTCATCTACTGGCCTGATTACCTCATTCACAAGTGCAAGCAACGCATGACCAAGATCACCCAATACCTCATCAAGATGCAAAAGCTCAAGCTCAAGGATGCGTAAGTCTTATAATTTCCATCCAAGCTCAAACTACAAACTCAAAGCTAAATCCTCACCTCTGTTGTTGATTACACACGCAGACCTCAACTCGTACCGATCAAGCAAAAATTGGAACGACGTGAATCCGCTCGTGAAGCCAAAGCGCTCACCGCCGCGCGACTCGAAAAGTCACTCGAAAAGGAATTGATCGCTCGGTTGAAATCCCGAGCGTATGGTGACGCCCCTTTGAACGTTAATGAACAAATTTGGCAAGCCGTCTTGAATCGTGAGAAGAGGGATAAGGAAGGTGGGGTTGAAGGGAGAAGGAGAGGGAGAAGGAATTGGAAGGGTTGGGGATGGAGTCCGATGATGAGACTGATTACGATTCGGATGAGTTTGAGGAGGACGAGGAAGAGGAGGATTATGAGACTGGACAGGCTGAGTTTGTTAGTGATTTCGATGAGAGTGATTTGGAGGATTTGGAGGACGTGGGTGGGGATGAAGAAAGGGTTTGGTCCGAAGATTCGGACGAGGATGAGCCGAGTGGAAGTGAGGAGGAGGGTTCGGAACAGGATGGATCGGATGATGAAGATCAAGAGGTTCAGGATCTAAAGGGGAAGAGGAAAGCGACCAAGCCCGAACCGCCAACGCCGAAGCGAGCGGTCAAGAAACCTCGCAAGGGAGGAAACATCAAGAAGGGGCCGAGGGTCGAGGTCGAGTACGAACAAGAGACCGAGAGGTTGGACCCGAGAACAGTCGATTCCTGGTAGATTGGGGGTTGGGTCTGCTTGTGCTGTTCTGTGGTGTGCAATTTTGTATTGAATCGCTTTGTTTTGCGCACAAAGCTCGAGAGAAAAACGACTTTGCTTGTCTCGTGAGCACGGACTAGCTGAACAGGTCTGCACAATCGAAGTAGCACGGAGATTTTTTGAATCTCTGTCCGCTGACAGAGATAAAGACGACGCAAAGTAGGGAATCCTGCATCTTGTACTGGCTCACATGAACTGGCCGAGGTCGAGGCTCTCTCGAGCTCGCCCGCTCAGCGCTCGCAGGGCGATTACCCCGGATGAATTGGGGATGGGCCCCGACGGGAGTTTTCCGTTGTCCCGCGCCGGGTGGTATCGGGTCGAGCGTATCCGTGCTAACCTGGGCGCGCAGTTGGTCCAAAGTGTTTTACATAGTCGGAGGATGGGTACAAACTTGCCGAGCCAGTTTTTTTTTTTTTTTTTGTAGGGAAAAGAGAAAATTGGCCGGTTTACCTACGGTGCGCCGGCTGAGGAGGAAAAAAGAGGGCAGACTAGTGCGTAATTGAGAGCGTGGGGGACCGGTGCTAATCGATTGGATAAGACAGAGGAGATGCATGCCAATGGCAATTGACCCCGTGCCAGCCCGTGCCAGTGCACGCGCTTGCACGCGCAGGTCCCGCGCCCGGGCTTGCTGGCCGTTGCCGTTGTCTCGTCCCTCTTAACCGCTTAGCGACCTCTCCTCCTTACTCATCAACTGCTGTGGTGCCCGAGGAAAGTCGCCTTACCTCGGAGGAGTCGTTTCGCTGTGTGTGCGTGCGTGTGTGTGTGTGTGTCTTTCCCATCTGCTTGTGACTTTGTGTGAGTGCTTTTGGCCAGGTGCGAATCCTCGTTCGGGCGTCTCATGATCTCATGCGCTGGTGGTGGTAGTGCGGCCGCCCACGCCCATGCCTCGTGCCCACGCCTAGGGCCAGGCGCCACTCCTGGCCGGCCACTGGTGCGCTGACTGGCGGACTCGAGAGTGCGATCAGCTGACGTACTCGAAACCCCGAACCCCCCTCGAAACCCACGCCCGCTTTCTCACAACCTTGTAGTTGTCATCCACCTTGGCCACCCTATCTGCGAACCCAAGTTCGACCACAAGTGATCTATTCCTCTACCTGCGCTCTGGAGTCGGTGCAGCTGCCCTGGCCGACCTTCCGCGAACGCGCTTCCCGCTTGCGCTGCTGCTGCCTCGCTCGATCCGTGCGGGACCCGGATCCGCCGGTGATCCTGTCCCGCGGGGCAACGGTCCTCCGCACCCCTACAGCCTAGTACGGCTTGCGAAGGCATGTCACCCCAAGTCCAATTCGGCTCGGTGTCGACCTCGCCTCCCCGACCTTCGAGCCCGACGCCGATCAGCTTGCCGAGGAAGAGCGCCAGCATGAACTCGGCTGACCCAACCGCCGTAGCCAGCCGGGACGAAGCCGTCGCCGCGGTGCGCAACCCGACCAAGAACCATGTCGCCTTCACCGCTTCTTCGGCGACGGCCACTTCCGACGATGAGCAGAACGTACTCCCCGCCTCCTCCCTCTCGACGTCGCCTTCGTCGGTGGCATCGTCTTCCGAACCCTTGACGCCGACTTCGCTCTCGTCGAGCGGAGGCGGCAGCGCCAGCTGCGATCGGGGCCACGGCCACTCGTTCGTCGTGCCCATGTACCCGTACAACGTCGCGATGATTCCGCAAAACATTTCTGGTGGACCCATGCCTGACGATAGCGGCATCACGACCCGCTTGCCTTCGATCTGCGTCGACTACCTCTCCCACGATTGGGCCGAGGACGACGTGTGGGCGAGCTGGAAGGCCATGACCAAGCACAAGGCCGAGATCGCGAACGGCGTACGCCTCGAGAACGCCAGTTGGCGCACTTGGGCCAAGCAACGTGGAAAATTAAAGACGATATCCCCCGAGACCCTCAACTGGTAAGTCCAATCTTGCTTCGCGGTCGCTGTCGATGCGATGGCGCCTCCGCGAGGCCCGGCATCGCTTTAATGCCCATTCAGCATTGCAGCAAACTGATTTCGATGACTCCTCACCTTCACTCGCCCAGGCTAAAAGACTCGGACGTCACCTGGCTCTACGGCCCGCTGCACACCTCTGTCGACGCTGTCCCCCCACCCCGCGTCGCGACCGCGAACGAACGGCTAGGTCTCGAGCCGCTGCGTTCACTCAAGGACGAAAAGGCGACCGAAGACAAGGCCAACGCCGCGACGACGTCGAAAGGGATCGACGGGGCCAACTCGAAGGCCGCAACGGCCGCCGCAACAGGAAAAGCGCGAAGGGCGGTGGCGAAGAAGGTGCAGCGACCGGAGATCAAGACCAAACCCATCCTCAAACATCGCTCGCTGTCGGACATTCTCCTGCCGGTGAACGCAACGTCGCCGACGCTCGAGGACCTGGGGATGGATCTCACGGACCTGTCGACGATCTCGATCCACCACGCGCGCTCCGACTCGCACCTCGTGCGGCTCAACAGTCTCAACCGGCGCAAAAAGGCGTCGCCGCTGCATTCCCCTCGCGGTCCTTCGCCCGAACGCGGCATGTCGGATTCGTCGACGAGCTCGGCCACGGTTCCGTTCAAGACGCGCAAGAGCGAGCACCGTCACATCTCGTTCAACCACCGCGTCGAGCAATGCATCGCTGTCGACTCGACCGAAGAGTCCAAACGGTACCCGATGCCCCGCAGCGGGGGTGGCCGCCACACAGGCATGAGTTTCGACGAACAAGACGAGGCGGACGACGACGACGAAGAGGACGACGTTCTCACGTTCCGGTCCAGTCCCCGCATCGGAACGTTCGGTCCCGCGGCCCTGACGGCTCCGCCGCCCTCGTCGTCGCAGTTCGATCAAGAACCCCACACGATCGCACGGTTAGGGCCGACGACGCTCAAGAGCGTCGAGCAGTGGCCCGCACCGAGCCCGGCCGTCGTGTACCCCCACGATCCCGCCGTCGCGAGCGCGACCGGCGGCCCGAGCAAGGTCTACAGCTACCAGACGACGACGAACGATGCCGCCGTCGCTTCCGCTTCGTACCAAGCCCAACAGTCGCGAACAGCCGCCGCCGCCTCTTCCTCTTCCTCGAAGCGAGGGGGACCGTTGTACGACTACGCCAACGCTGTGTCGTCGCGTCAGCAACAGCAGCAACAGCAAAGCGAGTGGGACCCCGATGAAGAAGACGAGCATATCATGGGGATGGGCCTCGTGGCGTTTGACTACTTTAGCGGCCCCGATGTCGGCGTCGCCGACGAGTACGACATGGCGCAGTATGGCTCGACGCACCTCATCGCCGGCACCCACAACAACTATGAGGCTGGTTCGCCCTCTTTCCACCACGGCACGGGTAACAACGGCCACTACCCGCCGTGCCACAACTCGGGCAGCGCCGGTGGCTCGAGCACGAGCTCGTCGGTCGACTCGTCGCCAAGCCACTCGCGGCGGTCGAGCAACAACTCGGATTGCAGCGGGACGGGGAAGAGCTCGACGTCGTCGTCGCCGTCGTCGACGGGCTACTACATTCGCGGCCCCCATGCTCCGGCCGCGTCGTCGAAGGACTCGCCGACGCCGAAGCGCAGCATCCTCAAGAACTCGGCCGGGGCCGCCGCCAGCAGCGAAGGGGATTCGCATGTGCCGCGTCTCGTCTCCTCACCTCCAGGGCAGAGTCCACCCGGATCCGCAACAACGACAAGTCCCAGCGGTTCGTCGTCGTCTTCCCCCTCGGCCTCGCCGTACGGTTCGTCCAACTCGCTGGGTACGGTCATCGCGACGGCGATTCCGCAGCACGTCCGACCCGCGAGCCGTCGCTCCAGCTCCGATGATAACAACGGGAGCAGTCCGCGGGCAGGCAACTCGGGGACGTTCGAGACGCGAGGGCGGAGCACGAGTCGGGGTTCGAGCTCGTCGCTCGAGCGCGCCGCCTCGGCCGATCGACGCAGCAGTTCGACGAGCATCTCGCCGTCGTCGTATTCGCCTCCCGGCCCCTCGATCGCGACTGGGGCGCGACCGAGCACGATCGTCTCTTCGCGGCGCGTCGGCTCGTACGAGTCGCTCAACGCTTTCGGCTCGGGCTCGACTGCGGTCTCCACCCTCGGAGCGCCGTCGACGGCCACCGGTGCCGCCAGTGGGGTCTCGCGCCAGCTCAGCGACCTCGCCGAGGAGCAATCGAGCGAAAGCGAGACCGAGACCATCATCGACGGCGACAAGAACTCGTCGTCGATCACGATCCGCAAGACCTCGCCCGGTCAAGTGGACTCGTCCACCACGTCGACGCCCCAGCCTGGATCTTCGCCAGCCGCGGTCATCTCCGTTTCGCCTTCGCCCTCACCTTCGAGCGTCGTCCGGTCGCGGAGTCTGAGCGGGGGAGAGATCGAGACCGTCGAGGACGTCGCGTTCGGCGATGCGCGTCGCGTCAGTTCGTCGTCCAATTCGTCGTCCTCGTCGTCGTTGTCGTCGTCGTCGGGGGTCGCACCGGGGGCGATCAAAAAGACGATCTCGCCCGAACGGTCGGCGCTCAGTCGGCAGATCAACCCCGACCCCGTGCTCGATGGCATCAAGTCGGCTTCGACGACTTCCGCTGCCCCCGCCACCAGCTCGGCAGTGGCCCAGCCGCCGACAGGTGCTCGTGGTCGACCGAGCCCCGTCGTCACCACGGCCAAGCCGGTACCTGGTCCCGTTTCGCCGCCGCTCGTACCACCACCGGCAACGACACCAGCCGTCGCAGGGGGGCGGACGATGGTCGCCTCGAGTGGTGCGGGTGCGCCTCGGTTCCGTCAGCCTTCGCCCTCCTATGCGACGACATCGACGTCGACCGCTGCGACCGTCGAAGATACAACGCGCCACTCGTCGTCCGACGACGCGAGCTCGTTGATGCCGAGCCTGTCGAACTCGCCCGCGCTAGATCCGACCGACCTGGCGGGGACGCAATGGTCCGACGAACAGGTCCCTTCCTTTGCTCGACGGTCTTTGTTGCGCGCCGCTCGCGGGAGCACCGGCGGCGGTAGTGGAGGAGGAGGAGCAAACTCGTCATCGTCGTACAATGCGACGCAGCACCGATCGACAGGCTCGGTTGGTTCCTCTGCCTCCGCCAGCGGGACTAAGGACGGGCTCGGTCCCTCGTCGTCCTCGGCCAAGTCTACCGATCGATCTTCGCTCGACAGCGGCCGCGATTCGACGCACGACGACTATGGCTTTGGCTACTACGACGACGACACGGCGAACGAGTCGGGGTTGTTCGGACGCACGCTCGAGGTCGCCGGTACGGCCAAGGGTCTGCTCGGCGCATTGAGCAAGAACATTTGGCATTTTGGCCGGCGTTGAGCGTTCTGTGTCTTTGTTTTGTCTCTCCTCTAACCCCCCCCCCCCCCCCCCCCCCCACATTCAACCATATAGATAGAACCTCTTCCTTTTTTCCGCTACCCCATCGTCGCAAATCTTGCAACTTGTCTTTTCCCTGTTTTCACCTTTTTTTGTCTGTTCCCCCCCCCCCCCCCTTCTCTTTCTGGAATTTTCTTCGTGTTATTTTTCCTTTTTCTTTCTTTTGTATTTTCGCTCCCACAACAGCGCTCCTACTTAGCATGAATGACCCCCCAAAAAGCAATGTAACAGTATCTTAGGCCTCTAGTTCTTATAGGGGAGTGCAAGCCGACGCTCTGAGACGACTCTGCGAAAAGAAATGCGAGAAGGACTCAGCAGCGCAGGAAGATTGAGATGGGTTTTGGTTCACATTGCACTGTACATGTAAGTGAATTCTCCAACTGGTGATGTACAAAATCTTACGGTTATTATCTTTCGACGGCATTTTCGAAATGCGAGAAGGTCAACAATCGACCACGAGACGACTCAGAGGCGTCGCAAAGGGTTCCATTTCGAGACCAATCTCAAACTCTCGAGATCGCGTTCGTCAACCTCGGGATTTTCTTGCAGGACCAAGGAGGTACTGGACCTCCAAGCAGATTCGATCTGTGGGTGGGCGACAACTTCAGTATGGGATTTTTGTAAGTGGATTTTGAGAGGTTCGAAAAGGGTACATTGCCCGAGACGCGATCTGCCATGTCGCCGTCGTCGAAAAGGGGGCATGAAGCAGATGGAAGTTGCCAGTGCGCGTAGCCCTGCAGTGCACGTTCCGTAAGGACCAAAAGTTCAGTCGGTTGCGCTCGACGTTCAAGAGTAGGACATTGGTCGTACCTTGACCTGCAAGAGATGAGCATGCGGTGAAGTGTGGGATCAGCCGGACGTCCCGTAGCGAGTGGTTATAACGAGGCAGAAAAACCCACCTGGACCCCGCAGACGAAGCATGACTCGGTTCGGCACGCAATGCAAAAGATGTGCTTTCGTCGGATGGTCCATCAGCGAGGGAAGCGTTGAAAACGAACAAATGTGGCACCTACATTGCAACCGTCCTCCTTGATGAAGGTCTTGCCGCACTTGGGGTTAGGGCAACGACGAATCAAGGCGTCGCTCATAGCCTCTGTGGCAGTCACGTGAAGCAGCAAAGGTTCGTCGGTGGCCATTGGAACTCAACCGAAGAAGGAATCAACGATGCTGACCTGCGACTTTGTGGATTGCTTGCGCAGGCTTGTCTTCAGCTGCTTCTTTACACGTCATCGGGCTGTGATTCTCCTGCTAGCAAAGCAAACGTTCTTCAGTATATACCCAGTTCATTAACACAGTGCTTGGAGACGAACCCTCATACACCGGCGGCACGAGCTGATGGCGCAGTCAGGCATCAAGCACTGGAAAATTCGTCCGTGATGGGGATCCAAGACGACCGCATAAGGACAAAACGGACACTTCTCCAGTCCAGGAATCTGCGCTTGCTCAATCTCATAATCCTGTCGCAGTTGTTCAAGTCGGGCGAAAGACGTCCGGGAGAGGAACAGAATCGCTTCTTTGTCGGTGAAGAGCCCCTTGCACGCGGTGGTCGACATGCACGGCAAGGTGTGTTGACTTTCTTCGATGCGCGTCTCGGCGTACTTGCGAGCGCAGTCGAGGCAAAAGACGCAGCCCTTCGAGCATTGGGTTGTCTCGAGCAAAGGATCGTCGTCGAAGCAGCAAGCACATTCGAGGGTCTTGGGGACATAAGGTGGGGGCGGTTCCGAGCTCGCGGTTGTAGAGGCCGATGTCGACGCCGATGCCGTCAAGGTGGACGTGCTGGTAGTAACCGACGATGAGATGGAGGGGACGCTCGAACTCCCTTGCACCTTGCTGGATCTCTCTTCGATATCTGGTACAACGAATGCACACTCGGGCGGTTGGGCGATCACGGGTGATGGATTCGATGGCTCTGGAACAATTTCCTCTGCGATGAAAATGGGAGCTCTCGACTGAGCAAAGTGTGGCGCGATCGGGATCAGCCATCAGTGTTCTGTGTCCTTTGTGTCCCACTTTTGGAAGACAGAAGAAAAACTTACCTGACCTTGCTCCCAGGTACCACACCCCATTGAACAAACCAGAGATCCTTGCAGCCCATACTCGACGACGGTGGCGAAAGGGCAGAGCGGGCACCACTCGAGCCCCTTTATCTCGGCTGCGATGACGCCTTTCATTTGCGCGACGTGTACCAACATCATCTGCTCATCGAGTGCTTGGTATCTGGGTAAGAACTTGCCCAAATCACCCTGCGACAAGCGTCCCTGACACTTGCCCTCGGCGCAAATGCAGCCGAGCCAGTACTTCGAAGCGCTGTAGCCGAGTCGTGCATGTTGACGAACGCACGTTCGACAAAAGTGGCACGCATTCGAGCAGTGCACCAGCTGCGATAAAGCCGTCTTGTCCCAACAACGTCGACAGAGCGCAGCTTGACCTGCTTCGAGTTCGAGAAAGACGATTTGCGCCTCCTCGGACGCTTCGGGGTGCACCATCATCCCGGCTGGGAAGTCGAGGTCATCCATCGCCGGAGCTGTGTCTATGGGTCGATGAGAACGTTCAGAGGGAGGACAAAGAAAGCACGCGTCCGGCCCCTGACGCAGAGACAGGCTCCCGATTCGAGTCCCAGCCCGAACTTGTTGCCAATGACGAACTTGAAGAGTGCGGGCGTCAGTCACAACAGTCGGGCACGTTCGAAATCCTCACGCAGCATCAACGTACCCCAGTACGACGAGGTGAATCACCACGAAAGGATGGAGTTGCAATGCGCCTGAGCAATCGATGACAAGGCGAGCGTTTGCGAGTACATACCGCACAGCGCATTTGCCCGTGTGCGCCGGGCACTTGGCATGCCGCCAGATTTCCACCAGGGGCCAATCGATCAGGTTGCTTAGTGAGGAGAACTTTCGTCGGGATATCACAGTCCCATGATAGGATTTGTCCTTTAATCGACGTCTTTTTCATTGCTTTGAGGATCGTCATGCTTGAGCGCTTAAGCCGATCCGCCCCGTCAATTTTGCCGCCACGCCAGTCAAGCTCGGGAGCGGTCGGATCAGATGTACTAATCGAGCCGGGTAGCGTCTCCTCTCCGCTTTGGCCTTTTCAAGGTGCCACGTCCACGTGCAGTCCTCCGATCGCCTTCGCCGTATCACGTGGACTGGTTTCATTCGGAAGTGTAAGATCCCACTGCACGTTCACTTGTCGAACTCAACTCGAATCATGTCCGGAATGTAGTCGCACGCTGGGGCGTCCCATACGTTCCTGCTGAAGCTCGACAAGACGACGGTGCGTACGACGCCCGAGGCCTCGCCCTGGTTTTACTTCGCCGATACGATAGCACCCACGGGACGTACCTCCTGGTGGCGTGTCAAATGGAAGGGTGACGAGGCGTTGTTTGTGATCCATGAAGAACCTCTGACGAGCACGCACAAGCGGGACCGGTGCTCGGCTTGCCAATTCATCAATGTTGGCGCCAGTTCCTACTTCACGTTCGAGCTAGCTCTCGTAACGCTTTCATTGACATCGCCTGAGAAATCTCAAGTACTCTGCGAAAAAACTCTCAGATCCAACGAACGCTCCATCGATAGTACGCAGAGCCGCCACTGGACCGTGCTCGTACGTCAGATCTTCGAATGCGTCGACAGCTCCGACACTGGCAGCTGCTTCTTTAGGATTACACTACGAATCGGCGATGCGATCAGGCTGGCCACGGAAAGCGCGCGAATCAAGGAAACAAGGGAGGAAAAGCTTCGGGCCTTTAGTGTACAATACAAAGGTGAGCACCGGCATCTGGGCGGATCTGCCACAGCGACTGACATCGTACGCCGGCCTCGACCGCATAATTTCATCTGCGCAGGCACCCCTACGACCTCCGCTTCCTCTTCACCAAGACCGGACGCATCCTTTACGAGTCGTCCACTTTTCTGAAGAACGCTTCAGGTTACTGGGAGGGTCTCTTGGGGAATGGCTTTCTGGAGGCGGAAAAACGCGCCCCCGATCCACACGGCGCTCCGGTTCGACCCCTCACCGCCGAGGACACCCGAGGCGACACTGTAACGCGGAACCGTGAAGCGTCGCGTGGATGCAACGAGCCGATGCACACGATCGAGGTTGAAGAAGACGATGTCGGTCTTTTTGACGCCTATTATGGTATGCTGCAGTGGCTTCGGGGATGCGATATCATATTCGGCCCGGTGCTCGAAGATGACGTTCGAGCCATGTTGTCAAATTCTTCGGTGGCTGCAGAGGGAATGGCCGTAGATTTGGACGAAGATTCGGAAGACGAGGATTTGGAAGGCGAAGCTGCCGAGGAGGAAGCTGTCGAGGACCAGCCTGAAGGGGACCAGCATGAAGAGGACCAGCATGAAGAGGACCAAGGGGAGGCGACGAACCGTCGACCCTGTACCAGCGGTGACGGCGAGCATCCGTGCCCTCCACGGCCCGTCGCTCCCGAAGTCTTGTATCGTCTCGCGCACCGCTTCCGGATCCCCAAATTGTGCGCATTCACTCGGAAGACAATCGTCTCTCAACTCAGCGGGCGCAACGCCGCGATCGTGCTCTTTTCGTCATTGTGCAGCGAATTTCCCGCCGTTCGAAACAATGTGCTCGACTTTTGCGTCAAAAACTGGAACGCGAGTGTCGCAACTTCGGCGGGGATGATCGAGGTGCGCCAGAGGATCGGCCGGAACGCGCTCGACATTGGTGCCGTCGAAGCGAGCATCATTCTTTGTGAGCTCAATGATGGATTGTAAGGTCTCGTGCCAGCTTGAGGATCACCCTCGGTAAATTAGATTCATGTGCTTCCACAAATTCAAGTATCACCCTCAGTGAATTAGATTCATGTGCTTCCACAAATTCAAGTTCTTTGCCGAAGAATTGTGTTGCAATCGATGCCATGGTACAGAATTGGTGCGTCGACACGATTCCTGAAACATCGAGAAACTCGAGAGCTTGGCAAGTGTTGAAGGAAGTGACGTATCAGAGGCGTAGAAAGAGGTGTTCAAGCGTTGCTTGCTTTTGGCATAGTATGCCACCTCAAGTTTGTCGGCTGCCATAAATTTTGTCGTATGGTTGACGTAGCCCTAGTAAATGCCCACACCGTGGAGCCGGCGGGAACTTGCAACCAGGCCCCGCTCCAAAAGCTTCAAGTTGATCAGTCCGGGCAGCGATGACGTTCGGCCGCTCAATCTGAAAACTCCTACCAGCACAGCACACCGATGAGGTAATTTACGCGATCGAGGAAAAGTAAACGTTCCGGGACACCGAGACACGGCTCTTTTCGCTCGCTCGTCGAGGCCCTAGGTGGTCCGCGCGGGACCTCCTTTCCAAGCTGTCGCGCTCGGGGATGTTCGCGCTTGCGATAGCTGAATTTGCGCGCTCCAAGCGAGGACGAGCCCCCCCGTGTGTCAGTCCTACATTACCTCACTCGATCGACTTTCGCGAGCTTGCGTGCTGACTAGTCGTCTCCGCTTTCTCCCGTCCAGCCTCGCCCCTTTTTTCCAGACGGCGGTCGTCCCACGAGCGACCCAAATCCCCTCTTCAGCCCCATCAGCCACCGTCAGTGTCTTCGAATTCACATTGAGCGTGCTTGAGCAACCCCCCTTCCACGCCCAAACCTGACGGTATGATTTTCCTATGTTGCTCTTTCATATGCCACTCAAGCCATTCCCTCCTTGGCCGCACGATCCGCTCCTCCGCTGTCCCTACGACCCCTGAACGCCAGTTACTACGGCCTCACTTTCGACGACTACTGGCCCCCGTGGTATACTACCGAGGTCGAGCTCTTCACGGCATCGATACCGAGCATACCTGGAAGATAGGTGATTTGATACGTGCTTGTCTACATCCCACCCTGTTTCATTGACCCCAAGCGGCGGCGGCGGCGGCGGTTGGCGCGCTTGCGAACATCAGGAAAGGAGCTGACCTCCACCTCGGTGATTCGCCGCGTAGTTTTCCGTGGGACGGAAGCGGAGTTTATGCGTGTGAGTCAAGCATAGCTTTATGATGCGACGCTTAACAATGCACCTGATCTGATGACTTGTACGTCCTGCCCCAACTTCGGCGCATTGCGCCACCGGTCGTACTCGGACTGGTGACCCAACGGTTGGGAGAGGAGGGATGTTGGTCAGCGAGTCTGATCTCCGCGGGCTGGGGAAGAAAATGACCACGGCTCCTCTTCGTCCTTTTCTCCCTCGTCCCATTGCTTCCCCCCACGATGAGAGCGCCCATGGTCATTTTCTTCCTGTTTTCTTGGCAGACTTTTTCCCTTTTTTGTAGAAGCAAGCTTCACAGTGCCGCGCTCAACTGTCAACCAACATATCGAACCAAGTGTTAGAAGTGGGGTCTGAGAGCCTAACTCATTGCTATTAGTCTTGGTTAATACTTTATTCTGCGCGCGTGCCTACCTTTGTCTTTGCGTCTTTTGCCTTCTGGGTTCCTTCTCCACGCTATTCTCATCATCTCACTCGTGTATCTCGGAGCTGAGTCGTGGAGTACCTCTTAGTCCTTGTTGCAATAGGTTATGAGCTCAACGGGCGAATCCGACTTCCCCAACGGGTCAGGCAATCGCTTGTATCTCAAGGACACACAAGGGTACAAGAGCTGGTCACAACGTGCGTTTATCAATCTTCGAGCTGGCAAAGTATGGGATGTCGTCAATCAATCCATCAACTCCCTTGTCGCGGACTATCGGTCCACGCTCGTTATCGCACATGCAACTGCGTCCGTCGCGCCAGTTGAACCAGCCTCCTCCGGCTTTAGCGGGCTTGGGGGGGGGCTCTGGTTCTGCGCACTCGGACGCCTCGCCCAGGCTCACCAGCGTTCAAGTTGCGGACAAGGTCGCGGAATATCGCGAACGGGCCATCCGCCGCAACGATTTGGCATGTAAGTACATCGCCAATTCGATCTCTGAGGAACAGATGTCTCACTTGATTCATCTTACCTCGGCGTACGAGATGTGGGACAGCCTCCGTGGTCTCCACTCTCACGGTCGCCCGAGTCGCACTATGGACCTCCTCAACACTCTAGCGCAACCTTACTCTGGGGATATTCCTTTTAAGGAATTCGTCAACAAGGTCAAGATCGCCATGACCGATTTTCAGAACCTCGGAGCTCCGCTTCCGCATTGGCTGTTTGCAGGCATGCTCGTTCGGTCGCTCCCAGCCCAGTATGACTCGATCGTTGGGAACCTTGCCTCCGACATCGACATCCACATGGATTGGAACACGTTCTATCCGAAACTCCTGATGAGCGTCGAAATGGCTGATTCCCGAAACAAACAAAAGGAATCGTTATCCGCTCGGATCGTTGACGATACTAGCCTCGTCGCCCGTATTTCCACCACGGCGCAAAAGGACCACTCCAAGTCGTATTGTTCGCGCTGCAAAGCACTGGGACACGAGCGTGGTTGGCGTCTCTGTCCAAGCAGGAACAAGGATGCGAGCGCTCCCGCTTCCTCGGACTCAAATTCGAACGTAGCTGCCATTGGTGTAGATGAATCTGCATTGATGACCTACACTTTCCCCTATTCGCGAACGATGCCACGTTTTCCATGGATCATTGACTCGGGTGCTAAGGTCCATTGCGTTGGAGAAAAGTCGGTCCTATCGGACGTTGTCTCTGAGCCTCTCAAAATTTCTGTCGCCGATCAATCTCAAATCGAATCTCCCGGTCATGGCTCAGTGACGTTTCTTACCTCATATGGCGCTCGTATCACCATTAAGAGGGTCTACTACATGCCCGGTGCTCAATGCGATTTTATCTCCATCGACCGTCTGTTGGAATCGATGACGTACGCTGTTGGTCCCCAAAGCAATCTCATTTTCAGCATCCGCGGCAAGTCGATTCTGCGCTCGCTTCCTGGTCGGGGGTTTGTCATGGATGCAGCTCCCGTTCAGCCTATCATGTCATCCTCACCGCCTTCAATGGTCGGAGCCAATCGTCTCACTGGAACCTGTACGTTGATGGAAGCACATCGGAAGTTGGGCCATCAATCTCCTGCGGCAATCGTTTTGGCTGTCAAATCCGGGGCTATCACTGGCATCACTCTGAAGGACGAAAAGGTTACTCCTTGCTTCTCGTGCATCCAGGCCAAGTCAAAGCGATCACCCTTCTCCAATAAGAGTACCGAAGCGCCTCATGCACTCTACCGCGTCTTCATCGATCTCGGGTTTGTCGAACATCCCAATCACCATGGCGATACTATCTATCTCGCTATCGTGGATCAGTATTCGACGGCTAAATGGAAGATCGTGCTAAAGGACAAGAGGGCTGAGACGATTATCGAAGCATGGTCGAAATTTCAAGCCGAGTCCGAGCGTCAAACGGGTCAGAAAATCAAGAGGGTCAGATCGGACAATGGTCGTGAATTCGACAACTCATTGTTCCGGGCTCTTCTTGAAAAGCAAGGCATCATCGTGGAATTCACGGCCCCCTATACTCCGGAGCAAAATGGTCAAGTAGAGCGACTCAATGGATCTCTCATGGGTCTCGTTCGATCAATGCTCCTCGACTCCGGTCTTCTCATGCGATTCTGGTCAGATGCTCTGGCCGCGGCGACATTTGTTCTCAATCGTCGACCACATCCTCGTATTCACGGAAAAACGGCAATCGAAGTTCTTCTCGGCAAGAAGCCTAGTCTTGCTCATCTTCAGCCATTCGGATCTACGGCGTTTGTCCACGTTCCCAAGGAGCGTCGCTCCAAGCTTGCACCTCGCTCGATTCAGGGAGTTTTCATCGGGTACTCCGGTGAATACAACTACCGTGTCTGGGTCCAATCGTCGAAACAGGTCTACGTTTCGCGTCACGTCACATTCCTTGAGACTCCTTCCGTCGTCACTTCGTCTCAAGATCGTGCGGACGCTTCTGATCCCGTTCATCATTCTCAACCTCCTCATCCTCCTCATCCTCCGCCAGATGTGTTGCCGTCTACACCAACTTCACCTGTTGTGGATCCAACTTTGCCGGATCCACAGCCTCCTCCGGTGGTTCTAATTGGAGTTGGTCAACAGGGGGGGTATCTTGCAGTCGTTCCTCGTAAGGATGACGACAATGACGACAACGATGGACTCGACGATGGACCTGATAACTATCATGACGCAGAAGAACCACTCGACGGTGAGGCGGAAGTCGCTCTCGCTCCTCGTGAAGGTTACGCCATCGTTCGCACTGGTCCAAATCCTGGCCAATTCGAGAATGTTGATCCTTCCAACATCCTTCCTGCTGGTTCTCGTCGTCGACCTCAACCTCCGGAAAATGTACTTCCCATCATTTTGGCTATCATGGTCGATGTCTTGGATACTCCACCCATGTTCCACGACAAGCTTTCCTACGATGCCTACTGTGCTGCCGTGTTCGCCGAAGAAGACATCGAGATACCCAAGACATTCGAGGAAGCCATGAAGTCACCCTATCGCAACCATTGGAGTGCGGCAATGGTCTCAGAACTTCTACAATTCGATCATCATGGAGTCTTTCAGGAAGTCAAGTGGCACGAAGGAATTCGGGTACTCGGCACGATCTGGGTCTACAGTATCAAGCGCGATGCAAACGGCAAAATCATTAGTTTCAAAGCTCGTCTCGTTGCTCAAGGATTTGCTCAACGCCCAGGCATCGACTACCATGACACCTACGCTCCTGTCGCTCGTTCTTCGACGATTTTGTTCTTGATTGCTCTGGCTGCTGCTCAGGGCCTGTATCTCGAACAGTTCGATTTCGACTGCGCCTTTCTCAACAGCAAGATGACCGAGGATGTCTATGTTCGATACCCAAAAGGATGGAATCGTCCTCAATCCCCTGGCAAGTGCCTCAAGCTCGTGGGTTCCATGTATGGCACCAAACAGGCGCCCCGTGAATGGTATCGAGCCGTCAACGATCTCATGGTGTCTCGAGGCTACATGAGGGCAACTGCCGATGCTTGCCTCTACATCAAACATTCGGGCACTTCGTTTGCTATCATCACTCTCTATGTTGACGACGGTCTCATCGCGTCCAACAATCAGTCCTTCTTGGACTCCGAGCTCGGATCGCTTCACAAGGCCTTCCAGCTCAAGCGTCTCGGACCCGTCTCCTACTTCCTGGGCTTCGAAATTCATCGCACCAAAGATTACATCCTCGTTCACCAAAGCAAGTATGTCCGCACTATGCTCGAGAAGTTCGATTTCGCTTCTCCATCCAAGCGCCGTGCAGTCACGCCCATGGACGATCGCCCCTCGCTTCGAATCGATGCTACTCCGTTTGCCGATGTGTCATTGTACCAATCGGCTGTGGGTTCCCTGCATGTCGACCCGATATCGCGATTGCTGTTCGTGCCGTTGCTCAAAAGAACTCCTGTCCAACTGTCGACGATTGGGCCGCGGTCAAGCGTATATTTCGCTACCTCAGCAGCACCATCGATTTGGGAATTCTTTATCGAAACAGTTCCACAACTCGATTGATGGTCTACTCCGATGCCTCGTTTGCGGATGACCCGGAATCTCGCAGATCGGTGGGAGCCTATGCATCAATGCTCGCTGGCGGGGTTATCTCCTGGCAGTCGAAGCAACAATCTATGATCGCTACATCCACTACCGAAGCCGAAAGCCTCTCTGCATCCTCAGCCACTCGTGAAGCAATCTGGCTCCGTCGTTTGGCTGGTGATGTCGGCATTCCACAAGCACAGCCTACTATCATTCAAGAGGACAACGCCGCATGCATCCAGATCGCCAAGGATCCGGTCGATCACATGCGAACCAAGCACTTCGACATTGCTCATTTGTTCGTTCGAGAACGGGTTGCTTCTGGCGAGGTCGAACTTGAATACTGCCCTACCCACGTCAATGCCGCGGATATTATGACGAAGCCTTTAGGATTTCAACGCTTTGATCAACTTCGTGCGCTACTTGGAATGGTCTCGTTAGTCTCTTTGACCGGTGGGAGTGTTAGAAGTGGGGTCTGAGAGCCTAACTCATTGCTATTAGTCTTGGTTAATACTTTATTCTGCGCGCGCGCCTATCTTTGTCTTTGCGTCTTTTTTCCTTCTGGGTTCCTTCTCCACGCTATTCTCATCATCTCACTCGTGTATCTCGGAGCTGAGTCGTGGAGTACCTCTTAGGTTAGTTACTGCAAAGCCACGCTATTCTCATCATCTCACTCGTGTATCTCGGAGCTGAGTCGTAGAGTACCTCTTAGTCCTTGTTGCAACACCAAGTATTGAAACTCATGAGGTTTTGTTTTTATTTGTTTGTTTGTAGAACATGTTCATCGCCCCCCATTCCTGCTCCCCGCAATTGGCCTACGGAAAAACTAGATGGAAGCGGACAATGATAACACAAACCGCCCGCAAGATGCGAGAAACGGGCCAAGTCCACCAATCCGATACTTCGGATTAAAGTGCCCCCCCAGTCAAGCGGTTGCTCCCCCCCCAGGAGACGAATGAGAGAGAGAAGGAGAGAGAGAGACAAAGAGAAAGAGTAATGAAACGATTTACTAACGACAAGAGGCCCACCCCCGCACCCACTTCCCAACTCGGTCGAGACAAAGACAGGAGAGCGACTGCGCAACTACCCTGACTCACGAAGCCCCAAGTCTATGCTCGGTCACAACAAGACGCGGTGGAGGCCCCTCAAAACCTCTACCTCAGCAGTCCCTGGCCCCTCAAAGCCGACTTTCTGCCTGTGTCTGCTGATCCCGCCCTTGACTCAGAACCCCGAAGCCAAAGAGCGCGAGCCACCGTCGAGTCAATCCCAAATCGCGAGCCGGTCCATGAGCAACGAAAGCAGACCTGTAATAGATGAAAGATGAAAGCAAGATATTTAGTACACAGTTTTTTTTTTTCTTTCTTTTTTTTGAGAGAGAGGAAGTGTGATTTGATGTGTGTGTGTGTGTGTGGGATGGTGGCGGGAAATCGAACCCAGCCTCTACTGCCCTTGCCCGCCCCTTGCTCCTCCCGCCCTCAACTTCATCCTCTCCTCCAGTACCACCCTCCTCCTCTCCACGCTTTCCATTCTCGTCCCGTGCTTCTGCATCCTCCATCTCCCACTGCTGATCATCTCCAAAACCATCCCCGTGAAGATCTTGATCGTCCTGCCCGCACCTTCCTGTTCGCTGAGCTTGGCCTTGAGCTTGGGGAGGCCAAAGAGCCGTTGCAATGTCGTGTACTGGGCGTCCTCGATCGTGTCTCACCGAGTGCAGTGCGTCGCAGAGCACGCCCCTTGCCGCGATCCAGACGTTCCGCGAGTCAACGCAGCCGAAAAAGTAGTGGTCGGTGTCGTCCACCGGCGCTTCGCAGACGAGGCACGCGGGAGAAGTGTCGTGGTTCTGTTAGTGTTGCAGCTTGCGCGTCGGGGTGAAGCGGAGAATCAGCTTGAACCAAACTTCCCTCTCCCTCGCCGTCAGTGCCTTCGAGTTGACCGCCTTTCAAAAGCTCCTGAGGTCGTCCGGCTGCGGTGGTCCCTTGAGCCCGAGCGTGTTGGTAAAGGCCTTCGCGTTCAGGACCCGGCGGATGCGACGGATGGTGTACGGTCGAGCCATGTTCAGCAGCTTGTACTGGCTCGCCTGCTGTGGAAGCACCGGGTCCGGAAGGCGCTGCTCCATTCCGAAGCGGGCCACGGGCTTGGGGAGAATCGCCTCGAGCGGTGCGCTGGTGCCGATCCGGGGAGGCACGTTGAGCCGTCCTGCCGCCACCGCCACCGCCAAGGGCGTGTTCTTGTGTCGATCGACAGTGAACCGGTACCAGGCCGCGATTGCCAGTCGCTGCGGGAGCCCGCGTCGATCGTACTCGCTGTTGTCGCCGAGCACATCCGCCGGCGGCGTCCAAAGGTGAAACCCCCCACCCGCATACAACTCGCGCCGGTAGAGATCCGCCACCTTCGGGTAGCCCTGGAGACGAAGGTAGTCAGGTATATGAACCGCGTCGATGGTCTGTCTCCCTCTGATGGGGGTGTGGAGGCTGCCGAGCAAGGTGGGAAGCGCGAGCAGGTTCGCGGTGGTCAAGGTCCTCGGGTTGACCTGCGCGCCTTGCTGTTTCGGAACCCCCAATGCTGCTTGCCATCGGGGATGGAGGTCGCTGGGGATGGGAGTGGATGGATGTGGCCAGAGATCGGTGGCCAGGTCGAGGTCGGACTGAGCTCGCTGGAGAGCCGCGCGCGCAAGTCCTTGCCAGATCGCGCCCGAACCGCCGAGAAGAACGTCCCAGATCCGTGCCGCAACCGCGTCCACGACGTCCTGCATCCTGATCACCCCGAGTCCCCCTTGAGCTTGGCTGTGAACACGATATCTCTGCCGTAGCTGGTCCTGCCCTTGCCCCCACGGACGAAATCGACGAGCATGTCATCGAGCTTCTTGACGACTTCGGGCGGCGGGATGTCGGCTGCAAGAAAGTGCAGGATCTTGGGGATGGCGTACCGATTGACGTAAAAGGCACGGGTGTGGTGTGTGAGCCAGCGATGCTGAACCCCCTCCAGCGTCGCCTCGAGGCGTTCGATGAGATTCGCGTAGGCGAGTTCGGTGTCGCCGCTCGGGTCGAAGGGGAGGCCGATCCACTCGAGCGACTCGCCTGCGGCCTTGACGACGAGCGGGCGTTGCCCCGGGTCCCAGCGGCGTCCGATCGGTAGGACGACCGTCTTGTCCGTGTTGAGCCGGCCATTCGTTGCATGCCTCCAGTCGAGCGCCAGGTCATCGAGCAAGTTGAGTGACCCCAAGCCCGCGACGGCGACGACAACGTCATCGGCAAAAGCAAGCGATGTAATGGCGCGGCTCTGTGGGTACGGATGAAGTGCAGGTATGGAGAGATTCAGCGCGATGTTTCGACGGTGTAGAGCATCCAGAAACGGCTGAAACACGATGTCCCAGACCGACGACGACGCCGGGTCCCCTTGGCCGAGCCCACACGTCAGTCGTACCGGCGCCGTCAAGAACCCATTGATGATGTAGCGGGCCGAGGTCGAGTCACCCGAGTAGAGCATCCTCAGCACGCGAAGAAAGGTGGCAGGAGCGCCCAGAGCGTCAAAGATGGCAAAAATCCAGTCATGCTCGACGAGGTCGTAGGCGGACGATTGGTCAAGAGATAAGAGTGCGGCCGCGGGGAACTCGGTCCTGCGCGCGCCAACTTCCTCGATCAGGAGACGAAGGTGTAGTGCAGCGTCAGCCGATCGGCGGTCCTTGACGAATCCGTGCTGCTGCGGCGGGAGGAGATCCGGTAGAATCTGGTTCAAGCGGGCGACATAGACCTTGGTAAAGATCTTGTAAGCGCACTCGCGCAGGGTGATCGGCCGGTACGACGAAAGTTCGGCGCGATCGGCATTCTTCTTGTGTCGCTTGAAGATGAGGCGCACGAGTCCTTGGCCCTGCTTGGGAGAGAGTGAGCCTCGCTCTATCATCGTGTTGTAGGCCTTGGTCAGCACCTTGGCCCACGCCTTGGGTGCGGTCTGGTAGAGTTCGTAGGGCACGCCCGACGGTCCCGGCGATCGCCCCGGGTGCGTCGTCCCGATCGCGGCCACGACCTCGTCCTCGGTGATTGGTCGCTGGAGTAAGTCGATCTGCGATTCCGAGAGTCGGCGCAGAAAGAGAGGATCCGAGCGCGGGTCGTCGCAAGTCCGCGCCGCCCTGATCGGCGCGAGGAATTCGTCCCGAAGTCGGTCGACGCGGTCCGGGTCACGAGGCTCGATGCGGTAGAGGCGCTGGAAATGCGCCTGCGTGTGGTCAAGAGCGACATCAATGTCATGCGTTAGCTCTCCGTTGCTCAAGCGCAGTGCTGTGATCTTGGAGTCCGAGTTCCGCGCCGCGAGCATTTTTTATTTTTTTTTGTAGAAAACGTTCATCATATTGCCCCCAGTTCCTGTTCCCCCTGTTTTGGCCTACGGAAAAACTAGATGGAAGACTACGATGATAACACTTTTTTTTTTTTTTGTCTAACTGGGCTCATAACATATTTTTTGTCTAACTGGGCTCATAACATATTTTTTGTTTAACTGGGCTCATAAATTACGATCCTTCGGGTTGGCTATAATCGCTACAAAAAGAGCTAAAAGAGGTAATAAAGCAACGACGACAAGCAGCTGGGTGAAAATCAAACCCCTGCGCGCAAAGAGCGCTGCGCAGATCAAAGCCCGCCGAGCACCTAACGCGGACTCCAACGGGCGGTGAGTACTGCTGCCGCTTCACGTCCCAAGCGCGGGAGCGAAGATACTCGAAACCAGGGAAGAGCTTGTAGATTTCTTTTTTGTAGGACTTGTTCATCATATTGCCCCAATTCCTGTTCCCCCTGATTGGCCTACGGAAAAACTAGATGGAAGTCGACGATGATAACACAAACCGCCCGCAAGATGCGAGAATTTTTTTATTATTTTTTCGACTGGGGCTCATAAATTGCAATCCTTCGGGTTGGCTGGGACCGCTACAAAAAGAGCTAAAGGAGGTTATAAAGCAACGACGGCAAGCAGTTGGGTGAAAGTCAAACCCCTGCGCGCAAAGAGCGCTGCGCAGATCAAAACCCGCCGAGCACCTAACGCGGACTCCAACGGGCGGTGAGTACTGCTGCCGCTTCACGTCCCAAGAGCGGGAGCGAAGATACTCGAAAACCAGGCAAGAGCGCCTAGAGAAAGAAGGGGGAGAGTATACAGAAAGTCACGACTGGGGATACGGAGAACCAGGAATACTAAGACAGAGAGGAGGGGAACACACCCGAGGGGCCAAGGTAGGGGGTCGAAGCCGGAGGTAGAGGTCCCCAGGGACTAACAGGCCGCAGCCAAGCCCCAGCTACTCGTCACCCCGACAGCGCCTGATGTCCTCCCTTGGCTGAATCTCGAGTGCTGGCTGTTGAGCCGTCGGGGCCGAGAGAAAAGCGATCCAGTACAACGAAACGAGCCTCGCGTTGACGGGAGGATATTGACCAGAAACGAGCGACCTTCCTTCCCGAGCCATGCCGTAGATCTTGACCAACGCGAACGAACGAACCATTCAACGGAATCCAACACACGGCTTAGGAGTAAAAGGAGAAGTGGCTGAAGCGTAGTCAACAATTGAGCAACAGGAACGAGAAGAGGAAGGGAAGGGAAAAAGGGGGGAAAGGAGAGGGAAAAACTTCACAAAGCCTTCAACGCAAAGACAATCGACCTGGCTTGCCGATCCATCCAAGAACAAAAAACCGCTACTGCGCAAAGTAGAGAGAGAGAGGGAGAGGTGCGCAGCCTTCCACTGCGCAACAAGTTCCAAGACAGTCAGCTTCTAAAAGAGGAGTCGACCTCCGAAAAAGAAGGGAGGAAAGGAGGGAGGAAAATGGGAAGGAAGGACTTAACTCGGTCATCACACCTCCCAATCTCGAGCCCCAGGCACAAAACCCGCTCGAGAGAGAAAATCTCGCTCGAACGCTCTGAGTGCACTGGGGAGCGAGGGAGGGGCCACGACCTTGTCCAGCTCGAACCGCTGATGAACGCGCCAGCGGAGCAGGTGCAGCCGCTGGAAGCCGATCGCGCAAGCCAGCCGAACCCACATCCATTTCGAGGTCGTTCTCCCACGACCCCGCAAAAGGGGGAGCCCCATAGTCAGCTGCTCCGGAGTGAACGTCGACGGATCGACGTCGGTATCCTCGATGCCCAGCTTGTCGAACAGAATGCGAAGCACCCCACCCCAGAAGCTGGTCGAGTACGCGCACTCGAAGAAGTAGTGCGACACCGTCTCGATGACCGCTGCATCGTTGCCGCAGAACAGACACGTCGGCGAAGAGGCATGACCCTGAGTATGCTGCCTCTTGCGCGTCGGCGTCACGTCGTACATGAGCCGCCAGTGGGTGTCCTGCTCCACAGCAGGCGCAAACCGGGCATGAAGCCATCTCCAGAAGCGCTTCCTATCGCTCTGAGAAGTCCCATCACGGAAACGCTTGACACGATCCTCCCTCCCTGGGAACCGAACCACGTTCACAAGCCGACGAAGCTTGCGAATAGTGAACGGTCGGGTGAGCCCAAAGAAGTTGAAGCACCGAGGACGGGGAGCCTCCTTGAGAGGTATCCGAGCAGGTCGCAACGCGGTCTTGGGCAGCAAGGCTTTCGCCTTGAGCAACTGACCCACGCGCGACCACACGTGCTCGTGCTGCAGGGCTGGTTCCTTAGAGTGCTGCCAGAAACCGCGTCGATGACCAACCAGAGCCCAGCCCTTTCCTTCGTCCCTCCAGTACAGGTCCGCGATCTGCGCAAACTTCGCCACTGCGTCCGCATCGTCATATGCGTGCTTGGCACCTTCAGCATAGAGTGAAGGGAGGCGAGGCGGAAGCGAGAGCAATTCGGGGAGCGTAAGGAGTTCGGACTTGATGGTTGGTAAGGTGACCCTGGCCGCTGCAACGACTGCCCCCCAGCGCGTCGAGTCGCGATACAGCTTCTCGACCCGAGCCGTGCTGCTGAAGAACCCCCACGGACTGAAATCGCGGGTCGCAGCGACGAGGGACCTCCAGCTCTCGCGAGCTAGGGGCGCCCAGATCGCCTCGTTCGAGCCCGCCACAGCATCCCAAAATCGAAGCGCCACCGAATGAACGATGTCGCCGATTAAAATCAAGCCCAAGCCACCGTCCTCCCGAGCCTGGAACACGAAATCGCGAGCGACGGTATTTCGCCCTGCTCCTCCCCAAACAAAATCCGTAAGTGCTGTCTCCGCCGCCTTAATGAACCATTGAGGCGGTATGTCGAAGGACAGCACGTGGAGGACCGTCGAGATGATGTGAGCGTTGGCATAGAAGACCTTCCCACTCGGCGAAAGTGTCCGGTCTCCAGCGGCGCGGGTCTTGGCTTTGATCCTGTCAAGAACATGGGTCCAAAACAGTTTCGAGTCACCGTGGCGAAAGAAGGCATAGCCGCACCACTTGAAGCTCTCCCCCTCCTGCACCGTTGGCAGCGCCTGCGCAGTCTCGTCCCGAAGCCAGTTCGGTCCGAGTGGTAGCACCAGCGTCTTGTCCGTGTTGGTCTTCCCGTTGGTTGCCTCGTACCACGTCTGCGACAGCGTTTCCAGCTTCGACAATGCCGCCGGTGACTCCACCACCACCACAGCATCGTCGGCAAACGCCAGATGCGTAAGCTGCGCACGTGGCCCCCCTGGCCACACCTTCTGCAGGTCGAGCGCGATCCCGCGCCGAACGAGGGCGTCGAGGAAGGGCTGGAACGTGATGTTCCAAACCGGGCACGAGAGGGGATTCCCCTGACCGAGACCACACAGCAACCGCACCAACTCCGTGGGGAACCTATTGATGAGGTAGCGCACCCCCAGAGTCTCGGGATCGTACAGAGCGCGCAGCAGGGAAATGAAACGCTCACCAAAGCCAAAGGCCTCGAAGACGTCGAAGATCCATGCGTGATCGACCCGATCGTACGCGCTCTGCTGATCCAAGGACAAGAGGGCGCCCTCTGGGAAAACATCAGTACCGAGTGATCGGAGTTTTTCGAGAAGGAGAGTGAGATGACTTCCCGCGTCCGCTGAACGTCTTGATGGCATGAACCCGTGTTGCGCCGGCGGCAAAAGCTCGCCGAGCACCCCATTGAGTCGCGCCACCAAGACCTTGCTGAGGACCTTGTAGGTTGTCTCGCGCAGTGTGATCGGTCGATATGCCCCCAGTGATTTCAGATTGGCCCCCGGTTTGTTCTTGGGCAAAAGCCGCACCAGCCCCTCTGCCAAGGACGCCGTCATTTTACCCCCTCCCAAATCGAGTTGAACAAATCCAACAGCTTGGGACCAAAGTAGGTTGGCAGCGCCTTGAAGAGCTCGTACGGAATGCCCGAGGGCCCCGGTGATCGCCCCGAATCCGTCTTCTTCAACGCCGCTTCAACCTCGAGGAGGGTGAAGGGCTCGTCAAGCGCCACTCTCGCTTGACGAGGCAGCCGACGACCGAACGTAGGGTCCGAGCGGTCGTCATCGTAGCATTTCGCCGCGCGAATAGGGTCGAACAGGGACCGACGTGGGTTCGTCGGGTCGCCACGAGCTGGGTCCGGCGTGAAGAGCGACTGTGCGTGCCGTGAAGCAATACCCAGCGCCTCCTGCATGTCAACGGTCTCGGTGCCATCCACATCCTCCAGCGAGACGATGCTCGTCTGGCGACTCCGGCGGTTGAGACGCGTGCGAATGCTTGCCGATTGACCTTCCCTCGAGTCGACTGACGGCACATGCGCACGAATGCGCAGCCACTGAGCCTCCTTTACCGCCAACTGGTCCAACCGCGACTTGGCAAAAGCATACGCATCGCGCTCGGCCTCATTCATGTGCTCACCGCGTGCCTCCAAAGCCTCCATGACGGATTGGCTCTCGGACCGCAGTCGGCGCATGTCGGCACGAGTCGAGCGGTATCGTGCATGGCCAGCGACTGCAACCGCCCGCAGAGCGGCGTCATAGACGTCGCCGAGCGGAGCGGTCCCCTCGAGCCTTCGATAGACCTCGTCGACGACCCCGGGAATCGATGCGACAAAGTCTTGATCGTCAAAGACCGTTGGGTTGAGCCTCGAAATGAAATCGCTCGTAGAGGGAAGAGAAAGGGGGGTTCGGCATCAGCGTTCGACGTAGGCAATGCGAAAGTCGCAACTACAGGTCTGTGGTCCGAACAGGGCGCGTCGAAGAGCGTAGAAGCGCTCAACAACCGGTTTGCCCAACTGCATTGGACAAGAATATAGTCGATCCGCGACCACGAGCAAATCTTTCGCTCCTCCCCTCTACCACGGTAGTGAGGACGAGTGAATGCGGGGGTGCAAGAATGGACATGTCGGACCGTGTCGAGTGCCTTGAACGCGATCTTTGACAGCAAAGTCTGCCAGTGCGATACAGGAGTCCAAGCGCGATCGGTGATGGACACTCGGTCGACCGATACATCCGGACAATCATTGAGATCGCCGGCCAAGATCCGAAGAGTCTTGGGTCTCGGGGCGTTGAAATGCAGGAGCCCGAAAAAGTCGCGACGATCGTCCTCCTGTACCGGCGCGTACATGTTGATGATCTCAACATCGAGCTCCTCAAGACGAAACACCGAGCGCAGAATCCGACCGTCGAAACGAGGAGCTCCTGCAAAGACGACCGGGGTAGAGGAAAGGAGATGGCCCGCCAAAGGTGAGCCATCGGGTATGAGGGTAAGGACATGAGGAGTGAAACGAATACAAGCCCCTGGCCAAGCACTCTCGAAGCCTTCGCGCGACGCGTTGTAGCTGAGGTGGTGCTCTTGCAGGAGAATGGCCGCAGGGGCCGGCCGAAGGGTTTTGAGATAGCGGATGATTTTGACTTGGTTGACTGCGTTCTTGATCGATCGGACGTTGAACGTCAACACGGTGAGAGACTCAATCATGAATAAATTGGATCAGCGCCGCCCCCTCGAATTCGGTCATCTCGGACCTGTGACCCCCTGAGCCGTCACCCCCTGATGCACCGAGGATCATGGCGGATTCCGCCCGGGTGACACGTCGGTTGCCGGGTGCCGAGCTCGAACGAAGGCGTCGAGGACTCGTCGAGGCTATCGAGGTCGTCGAGGTTGCCGATGATTCCGACGTGCCACCGGACAAAGGCGATGCCGGAGCAGAAGCAGAAGGCGAAGGAGAGGTCGGGGTCGAAACGGGCGCCGCTGTCGTCGTCTGCGTCTCCTTTGTTGGGCCCGTGGTCGCACGGGTCAACGTCTCTTTCCCAGTGTCGCCGCCCTCCGGTTCGGTCGAAGCGACCGATTCGCCGTCGTCGTCGTCGTCGTCACTGTCGCCGTCGTTCGCATCGTCCTTGTTGCCGGTCGCTGCACCTGCGGGGTTAGCACGAGGTCCCAGCTGGATCATGTTCGTGCCAGAGGCACGAGAGTTCAATGCGGCGGGCCCACCGTGCTTCCCATTCTTTCCAGCAACTCGGAAGCCGGTGGTCGAAGTCGAAGTCGAAGTCGAGGCCCCCGGAACAGGGGCGGCGGTGGCCGGAGTCGAAACCGGCTTCCTGCAAGCCCCCACTGGTGTCCAGCGCGATCGCACACGGCGCAGTAGTGCGTCTCAAATTCGTGTCGCAAGCCGTACTTGGCGCCCAGGATCTCGATCTCTTGTGGCAAGGCGGCGTTGAGCGCAGCCTTCTGCGTCTCGGTGGAGCCTTGGAAAAGATCAGCATGTAAGCGAAGGTACGCGCAGTGGAACCCGTCTTCGGTCATGGCCATCGGGTCACCGTTCGGATCGACCGCGAGGCCCCGCTGTAATTGCATGAGGGTATACCCTTGCGTGAAACCAGCGTGGCCAAAGGAGGAAGTGAGAGCATCTTCGAGAGATTTTCGGAGCACGGAAGCGGGAATCGCGCTGGAAGAGGAGGGTAAGGTGAATCGCACCTGGACGATGTGGTTTAGGGGGGAAACACTCGGGAGCTCGGTGACCATCTCTTTTCCGTGATAGGGGAATGGACCCGCTGCAGCGGCTTCGAGACAGGCCTGGTCGGATTCGAACACGAGCTCGTACATATGACGAGCAATCGGGAACCTCTTTGTTGCCTTCGTCACGATCGTGTTCAGCTTCACACATTTCGAGAAGAGCTTCTCGACCTCGGGGTCAAGCTCGGCGCCCTCGGGCCGCGCGAACATGAATGGCGTCTCGGCCAGCCCAAAGTGCTTACGCAGCGCAATCTGTACAGGGCCTCTTGGGGACCCAGTACCATCCATGATGACTCGGATCACGTTGGAGGCCGGCATCGCGTTGTTTCGTACCGCCCTTTGAGCAGCTCGTGCGAGAGCCGGCGCCTGCGAAGGCGGGCTGGAAGGGTCATACAACAGTACCATCAGCCGGCGGGTCGACTTGGAGGATGGTACGATGCCAAGGGCTTTGAAAGCCTTCTGCATCGACTTCTCATGGTCCAATCGAGCCCGAGAAGCCTGGGCAGACCAGGCTGGAGGATTAACGGTTCCTCCAGTGACCGTCTCACGGGTTTCCGTGTTGAGTGATTCATCTCTCAACACGTCACCAGCCCACGGAGCGTTGGGCGGGTGCGGGGGTGGGCCGGGCGGATCCGGCATCACTTCTTGTAGTCGTGCTGTAGCTCTTGAAGCGGTTGGTAGGCGACTGTACACGATTTTTTTTTTTTTTTGACTGGGGCTCATAAATTGCAATCCTTCGGGTTGGCTGGGACCGCTACAAAAAGAGCTAAAGGAGGTTATAAAGCAACGACGGCAAGCAGTTGGGTGAAAGTCAAACCCCTGCGCGCAAAGAGCGCTGCGCAGATCAAAACCCGCCGAGCACCTAACGCGGACTCCAACGGGCGGTGAGTACTGCTGCCGCTTCACGTCCCAAGCGCGGGAGCGAAGATACTCGAAAACCAAGCAAGAGCGCCTAGAGAAAGAAGGGGGAGAGTATACGGAAAGTCACGACTGGGGATACGGAGAACCAGGAATACTAAGACAGAGAGGAGGGGAACACACCCGAGGGGCCAAGGTAGGGGGTCGAAGCCGGAGGTAGAGGTCCCCAGGGACTAACAGGCCGCAGCCAAGCCCCAGCTACTCGTCACCCCGACAGCGCCTGATGTCCTCCCTTGGCTGAATCTCGAGTGCTGGCTGTTGAGCCGTCGGGGCCGAGAGAAAAGCGATCCAGTACAACGAAACGAGCCTCGCGTTGACGGGAGGATATTGACCAGAAACGAGCGACCTTCCTTCCGAGCCATGCCGTAGATCTTGACCAACGCGAACGAACGAACCATTCAACGGAATCCAACACACGGCTTAGGAGTAAAAGGAGAAGTGGCTGAAGCGTAGTCAACAATTGAGCAACAGGAACGAGAAGAGGAAGGGAAGGGAAAAAGGGGGGAAAGGAGAGGGAAAAACTTCACAAAGCCTTCAACGCAAAGACAATCGACCTGGCTTGCCGATCCATCCAAGAACAAAAAACCGCTACTGCGCAAAGTAGAGAGAGAGAGGGAGAGGTGCGCAGCCTTCCACTGCGCAACAAGTTCCAAGACAGTCAGCTTCTAAAAGAGGAGTCGACCTCCGAAAAAGAAGGGAGGAAAGGAGGGGAGGAAAATGGGAAGGAAGGACTTAACTCGGTCATCACACCTCCCAATCTCGAGCCCCAGGCACAAAACCCGCTCGAGAGAGAAAATCTCGCTCGAACGCTCTGAGTGCACTGGGGAGCGAGGGAGGGGCCACGACCTTGTCCAGCTCGAACCGCTGATGAACGCGCCAGCGGAGCAGGTGCAGCCGCTGGAAGCCGATCGCGCAAGCCAGCCGAACCCACATCCATTTCGAGGTCGTTCTCCCACGACCCGCAAAAGGGGGAGCCCCATAGTCAGCTGCTCCGGAGTGAACGTCGACGGATCGACGTCGGTATCCTCGATGCCCAGCTTGTCGAACAGAATGCGAAGCACCCCACCCCAGAAGCTGGTCGAGTACGCGCACTCGAAGAAGTAGTGCGACACCGTCTCGATGACCGCTGCATCGTTGCCGCAGAACAGACACGTCGGCGAAGAGGCATGACCCTGAGTATGCTGCCTCTTGCGCGTCGGCGTCACGTCGTACATGAGCCGCCAGTGGGTGTCCTGCTCCACAGCAGACGCAAACCGGTCATGAAGCCATCTCCAGAAGCGTTTCCTATCGCTCTGAGAAGTCCCATCACGGAAACGCTTGACACGATCCTCCCTCCCTGGGAACCGAACCACGTTCACAAGCCGACGAAGCTTGCGAATTTTTTTTTTTTGTAGAAAACGTTCATCATATTGCCCCCAGTTCCTGTTCCCCCTGTTTTGGCCTACGGAAAAACTAGATGGAAGACTACGATGATAACACAAACCGCCCGCAAAAGTGCGAGAAACGAGCCAAGTCCACCAATCCGAGATTCGGATTCAAATGCCCTAGCCAAGCGGTTGCTCCCCCCCGGAGACTAATGAGAGAGAGAAAGAGAGATGAAGAGAAAAAGAAAGAAAAGAAATGTACTAACGACAGAAGGCCCACCCCACAGCCACTTCCCACTCGGTCGAGACGAAGACAAGAGCACGACTGCGCAACCACCACGACCCTCGACGCTCCAAGTCTCTGCTCAGTCACAACAAGACGCGGTGAAGGTCCCTCAAAACCTCCCCCATCGGCAGTCCCTGGCCCCTCAAAGCCGACTTTCTGCCTGTGTCCGCTGATCCCTCCCTTGACTCAGAACCCCGAAGCCGAAGAGCGCGAGCCACACCGAGTCGACGCCAAATCGCGAGATGGTCCATGATCCGCAACGATGAACCTGTAACAAATGAAAGATGAAAGCGATCTATTTAGTGTACAGTAGGAGAAAATGATGTCACGAGAATTTGGTGTGTGTGTGTGTGTAGTGGTGGTGGGGGGAAAGTCGAACCCAGCCTCTACTGCCCTCTCCTCCCCCAAGCTCCTCCCGCCCTCAGCTTCAACCTCTCCTCCAAGATGATCCTCCTCCTCCCAACACCCTCCATCCTCGTCCCCACTTCTGCATCCCCCACCTCCCGCTGCTGATCATCTCCAAGACCAGCCCGGTGAATATTTCGATCGTCCTCCCCGCTCCTTCTTGATCGCGTAGACTGGCCTTGAGCTTCGGAAGTCCGAACATGCGTTGAACAGCCGTGTAATGCGTGTTGTCGATCGTGTCGAGCCCCAGTGCGTCGCAGAGCACGCTCCTTGCCGCTATCCAAACGTTCCCAGAGTCAACGCAGTCGAAAAAGTAGTGGTCGGTGTCGTCCACCGGCGCTTCGCAGACAAGGCACGCGGAGAAGTGTCGTGATTCTGTTGGTGTTGCAGCTTGCGCGTCGGGGTGAAGCGGAGAATCAGCTTGAACCAAACTTCCCTCTCCCTCGCCGTCAGTGCCTTCGAGTTGACCGCCTTCCAAAAGCTCCTGAGGTCGTCCGGCTGCGGTGGTCCCTTGAGCCCGAGCGTGTTGGTAAAGGCCTTCGCGTTCAGGACCCGGCGGATGCGACGGATGGTGTACGGTCGAGCCATGTTCAGCAGCTTGTACTGGCTCGCCTGCTGTGGAAGCACCGGGTCCGGAAGGCGCTGCTCCATTGCGAAGCGGGCCACGGGCTTGGGGAGAATCGCCTCGAGTGGTGCGCTGGTGCCGATCCGGGGAGGCACGTTGAGCCGTCCTGCCGCCACCGCCACCGCCAAGGGCGTGTTCTTGTGTCGATCGACAGTGAACCGGTACCAGGCCGCGATTGCCAGTCGCTGCGGGAGCCCGCGTCGATCGTACTCGCTGTTGTCGCCGAGCACATCCGCCGGCGGCGTCCAAAGGTGAAACCCCCACCCGCATACAACTCGCGCCGGTAAAGATCCGCCACCTTCGGGTAGCCCTGGAGACGAAGGTAGTCAGGTATATGAACCGCGTCGATGGTCTGTCTCCCTCTGATGGGGGTGTGGAGGCTGCCGAGCAAGGTGGGAAGCGCGAGCAGGTTCGCGGTGGTCAAGGTCCTCGGGTTGACCTGCGCGTCTTGCTGTTTCGGAACCCCCAAAGCTGCTCGCCATCGGGGATGGAGGTCGCTGGGGATGGGAGTGGATGGATGTGGCCAGAGATCGGTGGCCAGGTCGAGGTCGGACTGAGCTCGCTGGAGTGCCGCGCGCGCAAGTCCTTGCCAGATCGCGCCCGAACCGCCGAGAAGAACGTCCCAGATCCGTGCCGCAACCGCGTCCACGACGTCCTGCATCCTGATCACCCCGAGTCCCCCTTGAGCTTGGCTGTGAACACGATATCTCTGCCGTAGCTGGTCCTGCCCTTGCCCCCACGGACGAAATCGACGAGCATGTCATCGAGCTTCTTGACGACTTCGGGCGGCGGGATGTCGGCTGCAAGAAAGTGCAGGATCTTGGGGATGGCGTACCGATTGACGTAAAAGGCACGGGTGTGGTGTGTGAGCCAGCGATGCTGAACCCCTCCAGCGTCGCCTCGAGGCGTTCGATGAGATTCGCGTAGGCGAGTTCGGTGTCGCCGCTCGGGTCGAAGGGGAGGCCGATCCACTCGAGCGACTCGCCTGCGGCCTTGACGACGAGCGGGCGTTGCCCCGGGTCCCAGCGGCGTCCGATCGGTAGGACGACCGTCTTGTCCGTGTTGAGCCGGCCATTCGTTGCATGCCTCCAGTCGAGCGCCAGGTCATCGAGCAAGTTGAGTGACCCCAAGCCCGCGACGGCGACGACAACGTCATCGGCAAAAGCAAGCGATGTAATGGCGCGGCTCTGTGGGTACGGATGAAGTGCAGGTATGGAGAGATTCAGCGCGATGTTTCGACGGTGTAGAGCATCCAGAAACGGCTGAAACACGATGTCCCAGACCGACGACGACGCCGGGTCCCCTTGGCCGAGCCCACACGTCAGTCGTACCGGCGCCGTCAAGAACCCATTGATGATGTAGCGGGCCGAGGTCGAGTCACCCGAGTAGAGCATCCTCAGCACGCGAAGAAAGGTGGCAGGAGCGCCCAGAGCGTCAAAGATGGCAAAAATCCAGTCATGCTCGACGAGGTCGTAGGCGGACGATTGGTCAAGAGATAAGAGTGCGGCCGCGGGGAACTCGGTCCTGCGCGCGCCAACTTCCTCGATCAGGAGACGAAGGTGTAGTGCAGCGTCAGCCGATCGGCGGTCCTTGACGAATCCGTGCTGCTGCGGCGGGAGGAGATCCGGTAGAATCTGGTTCAAGCGGGCGACATAGACCTTGGTAAAGATCTTGTAAGCGCACTCGCGCAGGGTGATCGGCCGGTACGACGAAAGTTCGGCGCGATCGGCATTCTTCTTGTGTCGCTTGAAGATGAGGCGCACGAGTCCTTGGCCCTGCTTGGGAGAGAGTGAGCCTCGCTCTATCATCGTGTTGTAGGCCTTGGTCAGCACCTTGGCCCACGCCTTGGGTGCGGTCTGGTAGAGTTCGTAGGGCACGCCCGACGGTCCCGGCGATCGCCCCGGGTGCGTCGTCCCGATCGCGGCCACGACCTCGTCCTCGGTGATTGGTCGCTGGAGTAAGTCGATCTGCGATTCCGAGAGTCGGCGCAGAAAGAGAGGATCCGAGCGCGGGTCGTCGCAAGTCCGCGCCGCCCTGATCGGCGCGAGGAATTCGTCCCGAAGTCGGTCGACGCGGTCCGGGTCACGAGGCTCGATGCGGTAGAGGCGCTGGAAATGCGCCTGCGTGTGGTCAAGAGCGACATCAATGTCATGCGTTAGCTCTCCGTTGCTCAAGCGCAGTGCTGTGATCTTGGAGTCCGAGTTCCGCGCCGCGAGCTTGGCGTGGACCGGCCGCGACAGTCGTTCCTCGGAGGCGATCTCGGGTACGTGGGCTCGGATCCGGAGTAGGCGCGCGCGCTCCTCGACCGCCCGCTTGAGTTCCTCGGACGTCCTTGTCCATTCTGCCGTTTCCGCCTCCCCCCATTCCGGTATCGCCTCCAGATCCTGCACCCTCCCCACCAAATACTCCATCCGTTCCGTCCGCTCCCGATGCAGCCTCCTCGCCATCTCCCCACCCCTATCCCTGCACGCCTTCAGAATGACCTCGAGCTCCCCACCGGTTCCTCCCCGCTTGCCCCTTCCAACCATCCTTCCATCATCCGCTGGAATTCCACCGTCTTAAAGGTTGTGGTGTTGATTCGATGTAGTTGGTTTGATGTGGTAGGTAGGCTGAGCTGTGGGAGGGTCGCATCAGGATCGTCTGAGAGAGCCAGCACAATCAAGACCGGTCGGTGATCGGAAAGCTCCTTGGGATAGTCGTAGATCGTCGAGGCCTGATCGAGTCTTTTTTGGTGTGTCCGTTGCAGGAGAAAGTAGTCAAGCCGGGAGAAGGAGTTGGGTCGCTTGCGATTGGGATTAGGTCGAGTGAAGGATGGGGTGATGGGGTGTTTGTAGCGGATGCAGTCCGTGTAGGCCGAGTCGAGCTTGCCGATCAGGATTGGCCAGTGGTGGCCGCGCCGACTTTGGTTCCGCCGATCGACTTCTGGGCGCGGGCAGTCGTTGAGATCACCGCCAAGGAGTCGGAGGTGGGATTTCTGTGTTTTGTGAAATAAGAGTTTGTCAAAGAATTTCGCTCGTTGCTTTGGGTCAACGGGCGCGTAAACGTTGTTGATTTCTAGAATTTTGATGTCGCCCCGCAGTCGAAAGGACGTGACGAGGAGCCGGCCGTCGAGTGCCGAGTGGGTGCGCAAGAGCTCGGCGTCGATCAGGGGGGAGTCAGCCGGAATTAGAGTCAGACAATGTTGGTTGATGAAGAGCTTGCCCTCGTACTCGTCCTTGATGAGTTGCCAGAGGTGCGGTCTGATGAAGTGCTCTTGTATGAGAATGGCCGATGCTTTGAAAAGGGATAGGTAGTCGTAAATGTCACGTCGTTTCTCCGGGACCCCCATGCCCCTCCTCACGTTCCAGGTGATGATGGTGTGCTTAATCATTAATGGGTAGTTGAGGTCGAAGCGCTCTTGGCGGTGGTGACGTCCTCAAAGAGGGGAGGGCGGGCAGGACATCGTCCTCGGCTCGTGGTCGGACCATCTTTTCTCCTCGGCTACCCCCTTTGCTTTCCCTCGGTCCACTTTCGTCACGCCAACCGGCATCGCCGCCGCCGCTGACATCGACCTCGTCACCCTCCGCCCCTCTGTTCCATCCTTGACAACGACGCGGCTCTTCCCTTTGATGATCACTCGCTTGGCGTCGGTCGGTTCGTCACTCGGGTCACTGAGGTCCGCCGCAGTCTGCGACCTCTTCATTACCGGCTTTTTGAACTTCGAAGCGGTCCCCCTGATATTGATGGAACGTATCTCACCGTCCTCATCCCACGTGGCAAAGTTGTGACGCACCAAAGGGGTTTCAGCGTCGAGCCTCCTCTCGATGCTTTGGTCCCGCTCGAGTCGTGCCTGCTCAACCCAGTTAGCTCTGATCCTGTCCCACTCCTCCCCTCGCGAAGCGACTTGGCAAGAGTTTCGGGTGACAAAGGTGGGGTTGGTTCGTGGGGTGTCGATTCGCGGGAAGCGGTGGCGGCGGTTGCGGTTGCGTCGCTGTCGTCGTCATTGTCCAGCCTGTTCGTCTCCCCTAAGTCCGTCGCTTCCGCGTTCTCCGCTTTCGTCGCTCCCCCTGCCTCGTCCACATCGTCCACCTCCGTCGCCACCTCCCTTTCCTCCATCTCCGTCGCCACCTTGCCTTCTGTTTCGCCCCTTCCATCCGCCATCACCTCATCCTCATCAATCACCTCTCCATCGGATCCTCCGCAGTCCTCTAAAACCGACTCGTCCTCGCTCTTAAGTATGATGGCCTCCGTTTTCACGGTCGCCTCTGATTCCATCTCCGAGTCCTCCGAGTCCTCGTCATCCGCCTTATCACCAGCGTCCTCCTCCCCCGATTCCTCTGGCCCCTGTCCGCTCTGGCCAGTTACCGCTTCCTCCTGTCCCTCCTCAACCTCGAGCCCGGCGAAGCGATTCTGTGATGCGATCCTGTTAACAACCGGCACAGGAATGGGGGCCTCGGCCTCCGCAATGTTGGTGTCGTTGGTGATGGTGTTCTTGTTGGCGTTGGTGTTGCCGTTGCCGTTGCCGTTGTGAGCCTCCTTTCGCTTGCTCTCCTGATCCAGTCCGCAGGTTCCCACGTGACCAACGAAGTGGCACCTACCGCAAGCCGCCTCCTTCTCATAGTCATGGCGAAGGGCGGTGACGGGGATGCCTCGAGTGGGAAGGCCGATTCTCGAAGGTAGGATCTCTTTCAAGGTCGTGTTAGGGCGTTTGAACAGGGAGTCGTCATCGAAGTGTAGGAAAGCTGAGTAGTCTCCGGCAACGTGGGCAAAGGCCGAGGCGTTGTCCACGCTGATAATGCGCAGAACCTGCACAAGTTGGCACGAATGTCCCTTGCCTGACAAGTCCTGCACTAGTAATTGGAACGATTTGATGATGGCATCCATGGAAGGCACTCCTTGAACACCGACGTTGATTCGAAGCTCGACCATGTTATGGTGGAACCTGTGAGATTTCGCGAAGCGGGCCTTCGCCGATCGCCAAGTGAGAGCAGGGGGCGTCGTAAGCGCAGCGTCACGTGCCTCGCCGGTGACGAACCCAACGGTAACGCGATGGTGAGCCGCCCCATTACGCAGGATTGATGAATGTTGTACGCCTAGGATCTGTGGTCGATAGGCTGCAAGGTGGTCCGGCAGAGGAACTCCAGGCTCAAAGCAGATAGGAGAGATCGGCGATAACAGCCTCGTGACGCAGGCCACGAGATCGGTCTTGTCGGCATGAGACGCTCGCGAGGCGCTCTGGTGAGACAGAGTCACTTCAAGGGCGTAATCAAAGATGTTCTCGACAGACCGGTTCGCGTTCAAGGCCGAGAATTTCAGCGATGTGGCGGTGGCGACGGGGTAGAGTTCGGCGAAGTAGATGGCCTGGACCCAACGATCCATGCGGTTTCCGGGTACAGCACCCATGGCTTGTAGGAGGCTGCCCAGAGCCTTGGAACGCTGTTGTTGTTGTTGCTGTTGTTCAGGTGACTGAGTCGCCTGACTCGCAGCGGCGGCATAGTTGGGTGCGGCGGTGGCGGGGCCCGTGGCTTGCGTCTTCTTCGAGCTTATCGGGATCTGGTCGCGAGGTGGCTGGACGCTGGTGGCGGACACCGGTGGTGGCGGTGCCAGCGGTGGGGACCCAGGGTCTCCTGTAGACATCTTGTCGGTGTATCACTTGTTAACTCGAGTATCGAAGACTGCGGTAGGGCGATTTCGAAGTGAAGTGAAGTGGGGTGTGAATTTTTTTTGTGTGAAAATTAGAGAAAAAAAAAGCGGGAAGCATTTGCCAAAGTGGAACCAGCCGGCGCCCCACCGCCGTCATAGCACAGTGGTAGTTGCGCCTGCCTAGTAATTCGAGTCCCCTATTTCATTAGGGATTATGTAATTAGTAGTTTAGCAGGAGGTCGAGAGTTCAAGCCTCTCTGATGGCATTTTTTTTGTCATTTTTTTGTTCGCGAAACATGCCTATCCATTCGGTTTCCCTCAACTAGAAATCCAAAACCCGTGCGGCGTAAGCTCAAAGCCCTCCCTCTGGGAGGCGCGAGGCGCTTAGGACTTATCCGCGCGCCCGGCCCAGTTGCCTGGAAGCACCGCGTGCAGCGGTGCTCCAGAACGATAGACAGGATCAAACAATAGTAATTCACTAGAACCTCGGGTCAGTGAGCTAGCATACTACACATATGAGAAAAGGGGCACCCACCTAGAACCTCGGGTCAGTGAGCTGGCGAAAGCCAAGGGAGGTTCTAGGCGCGCGCAAGCTATTTTCACAATGATTGAGTCAGACTGCACAGGTAGGTTGCAAGTGTTCAAGAGGCCTTGCCGCGTTCTTGTAGACTGAGCTGATATGCTGGAGTGTTACCCACCTGGTTGGTGATCCAATCTGGAAGCACCGCGTGCAGCCGTGCTCCAAGAACGATAGTGTAAGGCGCCGCTCCGCTTACGCCTCACGACGACCTCGAGCCGACCTCTGCGACCTCACGCTTGCCCTCGCGCGCGGCGCCGCCGCGTCTCTTGACCTTAGTCCTTTTAGTAGTCTTTCTTCGCCTGCGAATTACACCGTTTGATCCTTTCAGTTTGGACTCGGAACCAGTGAGGCTCGAGAGCAATCTCGTGCCTTTCAGATAGAGAGGATCAAACAGTCGTAGTTCAAGTCTAGAACCTCGAGGCAGTCAGCTACAATACTAAACATAGGGGACTGGTGCACTCACCTAGAACCTCGAGGCAGTCAGCTGGCGAAAGCCAAGAGAGGTACTAGGCGCGCGCAAGCTTTTCAACTAAGCCCCAAAATTCCATCACCTTCTTCCGGCTCCCGGGTCCAATTACTGTTGAAGAGCTTTGGCCTATGATTGTGAACACCATCGTGTTGTGTTGATGGGCTGAAATACCACGAGAGGTATTGACATAGTGAGAGCTTGTGACGCCGAAATCGCGAATAGATCCGCCAGGCTGACGGCGGCGATCCCGGCGAGTCGTCGAGTCATAGCGTCTGCGGTTGCGCGTCATTCTGAGATAAGCGGGGTGTTGCACCGAGAACAAGCGAAGAGCATAGTACCGAGAAGATGAGGGATGCGGAATGGGACGGGACAGAAACCGATTCACCGAAGTGCGCAAGACGGCGGCTGCAGCAGGGAACCAAATCGACCAAATTTACACACTTCAGATCATTATAGCTTCGCCTAAAGATGAGGTATCCTCTTGCCGTTCGGCAAAGGCCATTTTTTCTAGTAAAAGATCAATGGCATGTCTGCGTTTTGGATAATTGTATGTACTTGCCACGCTACAGAGAACCACCCCGAAATGGCCCTGAAATTTCGGAGGGCAATGCAAGGCCTGAGGCCTTTGCCCGAGGTACAATGGAAGGCGATAGAACTTTTGGCTTAGTTGAATAGCTTGCGCGCGCCTAGAACCTCCCTTGGCTTTCGCCAGCTCACTGACCCGAGGTTCTAGGTGGGTGCCCCTTTTCTCATATGTGTAGTATGCTAGCTCACTGACCCGAGGTTCTAGTGAATTACTATTGTTTGATCCTGTCTATCGTTCTGGAGCACCGCTGCACGCGTGCTTCCAGGCAACTGGGCCGGGCGCGCGGATAAGTCCTAAGCGCCTCGCGCCTCCCAGAGGGAGGGCTTTGAGCTTACGCCGCACGGGTTTTGGATTTCTAGTTGAGGGAAACCGAATGGATAGGCATGTTTCGCGAACAAAAAAATGACAAAAAAAATGCCATCAGAGAGGCTTGAACTCTCGACCTCCTGCTAAACTACTAATTACATAATCCCTAATGAAATAGGGGACTCGAATTACTAGGCAGGCGCAACTACCACTGTGCTATGACGGCGGTGGGGCGCCGGCTGGTTCCACTTTGGCAAATGCTTCCCGCTTTTTTTTTCTCTAATTTTCACACAAAAAAAATTCACACCCCACTTCACTTCACTTCGAAATCGCCCTACCGCAGTCTTCGATACTCGAGTTAACAAGTGATACACCGACAAGATGTCTACAGGAGACCCTGGGTCCCCACCGCTGGCACCGCCACCACCGGTGTCCGCCACCAGCGTCCAGCCACCTCGCGACCAGATCCCGATAAGCTCGAAGAAGACGCAAGCCACGGGCCCCGCCACCGCCGCACCCAACTATGCCGCCGCTGCGAGTCAGGCGACTCAGTCACCTGAACAACAGCAACAACAACAACAGCGTTCCAAGGCTCTGGGCAGCCTCCTACAAGCCATGGGTGCTGTACCCGGAAACCGCATGGATCGTTGGGTCCAGGCCATCTACTTCGCCGAACTCTACCCCGTCGCCACCGCCACATCGCTGAAATTCTCGGCCTTGAACGCGAACCGGTCTGTCGAGAACATCTTTGATTACGCCCTTGAAGTGACTCTGTCTCACCAGAGCGCCTCGCGAGCGTCTCATGCCGACAAGACCGATCTCGTGGCCTGCGTCACGAGGCTGTTATCGCCGATCTCTCCTATCTGCTTTGAGCCTGGAGTTCCTCTGCCGGACCACCTTGCAGCCTATCGACCACAGATCCTAGGCGTACAACATTCATCAATCCTGCGTAATGGGGCGGCTCACCATCGCGTTACCGTTGGGTTCGTCACCGGCGAGGCACGTGACGCTGCGCTTACGACGCCCCCTGCTCTCACTTGGCGATCGGCGAAGGCCCGCTTCGCGAAATCTCACAGGTTCCACCATAACATGGTCGAGCTTCGAATCAACGTCGGTGTTCAAGGAGTGCCTTCCATGGATGCCATCATCAAATCGTTCCAATTACTAGTGCAGGACTTGTCAGGCAAGGGACATTCGTGCCAACTTGTGCAGGTTCTGCGCATTATCAGCGTGGACAACGCCTCGGCCTTTGCCCACGTTGCCGGAGACTACTCAGCTTTCCTACACTTCGATGACGACTCCCTGTTCAAACGCCCTAACACGACCTTGAAAGAGATCCTACCTTCGAGAATCGGCCTTCCCACTCGAGGCATCCCGTCACCGCCCTTCGCCATGACTATGAGAAGGAGGCGGCTTGCGGTAGGTGCCACTTCGTTGGTCACGTGGGAACCTGCGGACTGGATCAGGAGAGCAAGCGAAAGGAGGCTCACAACGGCAACGGCAACGGCAACACCAACGCCAACAAGAACACCATCACCAACGACACCAACATTGCGGAGGCCGAGGCCCCCATTCCTGTGCCGGTTGTTAACAGGATCGCATCACAGAATCGCTTCGCCGGGCTCGAGGTTGAGGAGGGACAGGAGGAAGCGGTAACTGGCCAGAGCGGACAGGGGCCAGAGGAATCGGGGGAGGAGGACGCTGGTGATAAGGCGGATGACGAGGACTCGGAGGACTCGGAGATGGAATCAGAGGCGACCGTGAAAACGGAGGCCATCATACTTAAGAGCGAGGACGAGTCGGTTTTAGAGGACTGCGGAGGATCCGATGGAGAGGTGATTGATGAGGATGAGGTGATGGCGGATGGAAGGGGCGAAACAGAAGGCAAGGTGGCGACGGAGATGGAGGAAAGGGAGGTGGCGACGGAGGTGGACGATGTGGACGAGGCAGGGGGAGCGACGAAAGCGGAGAACGCGGAAGCGACGGACTTAGGGGAGACGAACAGGCTGGACAATGACGACGACAGCGACGCAACCGCAACCGCCGCCACCGCTTCCCGCGAATCGACACCCCACGAACCAACCCCACCTTTGTCACCCGAAACTCTTGCCAAGTCGCTTCGCGAGGGGGAGGAGTGGGACAGGATCAGAGCTAACTGGGTTGAGCAGGCACGACTCGAGCGGGACCAAAGCATCGAGAGGAGGCTCGACGCTGAAACCCCTTTGGTGCGTCACAACTTTGCCACGTGGGATGAGGACGGTGAGATACGTTCCATCAATATCAGGGGGACCGCTTCGAAGTTCAAAAAGCCGGTAATGAAGAGGTCGCAGACTGCGGCGGACCTCAGTGACCCGAGTGACGAACCGACCGACGCCAAGCGAGTGATCATCAAAGGGAAGAGCCGCGTCGTTGTCAAGGATGGAACAGAGGGGCGGAGGGTGACGAGGTCGATGTCAGCGGCGGCGGCGATGCCGGTTGGCGTGACGAAAGTGGACCGAGGGAAAGCAAAGGGGGTAGCCGAGGAGAAAAGATGGTCCGACCACGAGCCCGAGGACGATGTCCTGCCCGCCCTCCCCTCTTTGAGGACGTCACCACCGCCAAGAGCGCTTCGACCTCAACTACCCATTAATGATTAAGCACACCATCATCACCTGGAACGTGAGGAGGGGCATGGGGGTCCCGGAGAAACGACGTGACATTTACGACTACCTATCCCTTTTCAAAGCATCGGCCATTCTCATACAAGAGCACTTCATCAGACCGCACCTCTGGCAACTCATCAAGGACGAGTACGAGGGCAAGCTCTTCATCAACCAACATTGTCTGACTCTAATTCCGGCTGACTCCCCCCTGATCGACGCCGAGCTCTTGCGCACCCACTCGGCACTCGACGGCCGGCTCCTCGTCACGTCCTTTCGACTGCGGGGCGACATCAAAATTCTAGAAATCAACAACGTTTACGCGCCCGTTGACCCAAAGCAACGAGCGAAATTCTTTGACAAACTCTTATTTCACAAAACACAGAAATCCCACCTCCGACTCCTTGGCGGTGATCTCAACGACTGCCCGCGCCCAGAAGTCGATCGGCGGAACCAAAGTCGGCGCGGCCACCACTGGCCAATCCTGATCGGCAAGCTCGACTCGGCCTACACGGACTGCATCCGCTACAAACACCCCATCACCCCATCCTTCACTCGACCTAATCCCAATCGCAAGCGACCCAACTCCTTCTCCCGGCTTGACTACTTTCTCCTGCAACGGACACACCAAAAAAGACTCGATCAGGCCTCGACGATCTACGACTATCCCAAGGAGCTTTCCGATCACCGACCGGTCTTGATTGTGCTGGCTCTCTCAGACGATCCTGATGCGACCCTCCCACAGCTCAGCCTACCTACCACATCAAACCAACTACATCGAATCAACACCACAACCTTTAAGACGGTGGAATTCCAGCGGATGATGGAAGGATGGTTGGAAGGGGCAAGCGGGGAGGAACCGGTGGGGAGCTCGAGGTCATTCTGAAGGCGTGCAGGGATAGGGGTGGGGAGATGGCGAGGAGGCTGCATCGGGAGCGGACGGAACGGATGGAGTATTTGGTGGGGAGGGTGCAGGATCTGGAGGCGATACCGGAATGGGGGGAGGCGGAAACGGCAGAATGGACAAGGACGTCCGAGGAACTCAAGCGGGCGGTCGAGGAGCGCGCGCGCCTACTCCGGATCCGAGCCCACGTACCCGAGATCGCCTCCGAGGAACGACTGTCGCGGCCGGTCCACGCCAAGCTCGCGGCGCGGAACTCGGACTCCAAGATCACAGCACTGCGCTTGAGCAACGGAGAGCTAACGCATGACATTGATGTCGCTCTTGACCACACGCAGGCGCATTTCCAGCGCCTCTACCGCATCGAGCCTCGTGACCCGGACCGCGTCGACCGACTTCGGGACGAATTCCTCGCGCCGATCAGGGCGGCGCGGACTTGCGACGACCCGCGCTCGGATCCTCTCTTTCTGCGCCGACTCTCGGAATCGCAGATCGACTTACTCCAGCGACCAATCACCGAGGACGAGGTCGTGGCCGCGATCGGGACGACGCACCCGGGGCGATCGCCGGGACCGTCGGGCGTGCCCTACGAACTCTACCAGACCGCACCCAAGGCGTGGGCCAAGGTGCTGACCAAGGCCTACAACACGATGATAGAGCGAGGCTCACTCTCTCCCAAGCAGGGCCAAGGACTCGTGCGCCTCATCTTCAAGCGACACAAGAAGAATGCCGATCGCGCCGAACTTTCGTCGTACCGGCCGATCACCCTGCGCGAGTGCGCTTACAAGATCTTTACCAAGGTCTATGTCGCCCGCTTGAACCAGATTCTACCGGATCTCCTCCCGCCGCAGCAGCACGGATTCGTCAAGGACCGCCGATCGGCTGACGCTGCACTACACCTTCGTCTCCTGATCGAGGAAGTTGGCGCGCGCAGGACCGAGTTCCCCGCGGCCGCACTCTTATCTCTTGACCAATCGTCCGCCTACGACCTCGTCGAGCATGACTGGATTTTTGCCATCTTTGACGCTCTGGGCGCTCCTGCCACCTTTCTTCGCGTGCTGAGGATGCTCTACTCGGGTGACTCGACCTCGGCCCGCTACATCATCAATGGGTTCTTGACGGCGCCGGTACGACTGACGTGTGGGCTCGGCCAAGGGGACCCGGCGTCGTCGTCGGTCTGGGACATCGTGTTTCAGCCGTTTCTGGATGCTCTACACCGTCGAAACATCGCGCTGAATCTCTCCATACCTGCACTTCATCCGTACCCACAGAGCCGCGCCATTACATCGCTTGCTTTTGCCGATGACGTTGTCGTCGCCGTCGCGGGCTTGGGGTCACTCAACTTGCTCGATGACCTGGCGCTCGACTGGAGGCATGCAACGAATGGCCGGCTCAACACGGACAAGACGGTCGTCCTACCGATCGGACGCCGCTGGGACCCGGGGCAACGCCCGCTCGTCGTCAAGGCCGCAGGCGAGTCGCTCGAGTGGATCGGCCTCCCCTTCGACCCGAGCGGCGACACCGAACTCGCCTACGCGAATCTCATCGAACGCCTCGAGGCGACGCTGGAGGGGGTTCAGCATCGCTGGCTCACACACCACACCCGTGCCTTTTACGTCAATCGGTACGCCATCCCCAAGATCCTGCACTTTCTTGCAGCCGACATCCCGCCGCCCGAAGTCGTCAAGAAGCTCGATGACATGCTCGTCGATTTCGTCCGTGGGGGCAAGGGCAGGACCAGCTACGGCAGAGATATCGTGTTCACAGCCAAGCTCAAGGGGGACTCGGGGTGATCAGGATGCAGGACGTCGTGGACGCGGTTGCGGCACGGATCTGGGACGTTCTTCTCGGCGGTTCGGGCGCGATCTGGCAAGGACTTGCGCGCGCGGCACTCCAGCGAGCTCAGTCCGACCTCGACCTGGCCACCGATCTCTGGCCACATCCATCCACTCCCATCCCCAGCGACCTCCATCCCCGATGGCGAGCAGCTTTGGGGGTTCCGAAACAGCAAGACGCGCAGGTCAACCCGAGGACCTTGACCACCGCGAACCTGCTCGCGCTTCCCACCTTGCTCGGCAGCCTCCACACCCCCATCAGAGGGAGACAGACCATCGACGCGGTTCATATACCTGACTACCTTCGTCTCCAGGGCTACCCGAAGGTGGCGGATCTTTACCGGCGCGAGTTGTATGCGGGTGGGGGGTTTCACCTTTGGACGCCGCCGGCGGATGTGCTCGGCGACAACAGCGAGTACGATCGACGCGGGCTCCCGCAGCGACTGGCAATCGCGGCCTGGTACCGGTTCACTGTCGATCGACACAAGAACACGCCCTTGGCGGTGGCGGTGGCGGCAGGACGGCTCAACGTGCCTCCCCGGATCGGCACCAGCGCACCACTCGAGGCGATTCTCCCCAAGCCCGTGGCCCGCTTCGCAATGGAGCAGCGCCTTCCGGACCCGGTGCTTCCACAGCAGGCGAGCCAGTACAAGCTGCTGAACATGGCTCGACCGTACACCATCCGTCGCATCCGCCGGGTCCTGAACGCGAAGGCCTTTACCAACACGCTCGGGCTCAAGGGACCACCGCAGCCGGACGACCTCAGGAGCTTTTGGAAGGCGGTCAACTCGAAGGCACTGACGGCGAGGGAGAGGGAAGTTTGGTTCAAGCTGATTCTCCGCTTCACCCCGACGCGCAAGCTGCAACACCAACAGAATCACGACACTTCTCCCGCGTGCCTTGTCTGCGAAGCGCCGGTGGACGACACCGACCACTACTTTTTCGACTGCGTTGACTCTGGGAACGTTTGGATAGCGGCAAGGAGCGTGCTCTGCGACGCACTGGGGCTCGACACGATCGACAACACGCATTACACGGCTGTTCAACGCATGTTCGGACTTCCGAAGCTCAAGGCCAGTCTACGCGATCAAGAAGGAGCGGGGAGGACGATCGAAATATTCACCGGGCTGGTCTTGGAGATGATCAGCAGCGGGAGGTGGGGGATGCAGAAGTGGGGGACGAGGATGGAGGGTGTTGGGAGGAGGAGGATCATCTTGGAGGAGAGGTTGAAGCTGAGGGCGGGAGGAGCTTGGGGGAGGAGAGGGCAGTAGAGGCTGGGTTCGACTTTCCCCCCACCACCACTACACACACACACACACCAAATTCTCGTGACATCATTTTCTCCTACTGTACACTAAATAGATCGCTTTCATCTTTCATTTGTTACAGGTTCATCGTTGCGGATCATGGACCATCTCGCGATTTGGCGTCGACTCGGTGTGGCTCGCGCTCTTCGGCTTCGGGGTTCTGAGTCAAGGGAGGGATCAGCGGACACAGGCAGAAAGTCGGCTTTGAGGGGCCAGGGACTGCCGATGGGGGAGGTTTTGAGGGACCTTCACCGCGTCTTGTTGTGACTGAGCAGAGACTTGGAGCGTCGAGGGTCGTGGTGGTTGCGCAGTCGTGCTCTTGTCTTCGTCTCGACCGAGTGGGAAGTGGCTGTGGGGTGGGCCTTCTGTCGTTAGTACATTTCTTTTCTTTCTTTTTCTCTTCATCTCTCTTTCTCTCTCTCATTAGTCTCCGGGGGGGAGCAACCGCTTGGCTAGGGCATTTGAATCCGAATCTCGGATTGGTGGACTTGGCTCGTTTCTCGCACTTTTGCGGGCGGTTTGTGTTATCATCGTAGTCTTCCATCTAGTTTTTCCGTAGGCCAAAACAGGGGGAACAGGAACTGGGGGCAATATGATGAACGTTTTCTACAAAAAAAAAAAATTCGCAAGCTTCGTCGGCTTGTGAACGTGGTTCGGTTCCCAGGGAGGGAGGATCGTGTCAAGCGTTTCCGTGATGGGACTTCTCAGAGCGATAGGAAACGCTTCTGGAGATGGCTTCATGACCGGTTTGCGTCTGCTGTGGAGCAGGACACCCACTGGCGGCTCATGTACGACGTGACGCCGACGCGCAAGAGGCAGCATACTCAGGGTCATGCCTCTTCGCCGACGTGTCTGTTCTGCGGCAACGATGCAGCGGTCATCGAGACGGTGTCGCACTACTTCTTCGAGTGCGCGTACTCGACCAGCTTCTGGGGTGGGGTGCTTCGCATTCTGTTCGACAAGCTGGGCATCGAGGATACCGACGTCGATCCGTCGACGTTCACTCCGGAGCAGCTGACTATGGGGCTCCCCCTTTTGCGGGGTCGTGGGAGAACGACCTCGAAATGGATGTGGGTTCGGCTGGCTTGCGCGATCGGCTTCCAGCGGCTGCACCTGCTCCGCTGGCGCGTTCATCAGCGGTTCGAGCTGGACAAGGTCGTGGCCCCTCCCTCGCTCCCCAGTGCACTCAGAGCGTTCGAGCGAGATTTTCTCTCTCGAGCGGGTTTTGTGCCTGGGGCTCGAGATTGGGAGGTGTGATGACCGAGTTAAGTCCTTCCTTCCCATTTTCCTCCCCTCCTTTCCTCCCTTCTTTTTCGGAGGTCGACTCCTCTTTTAGAAGCTGACTGTCTTGGAACTTGTTGCGCAGTGGAAGGCTGCGCACCTCTCCCTCTCTCTCTCTACTTTGCGCAGTAGCGGTTTTTTGTTCTTGGATGGATCGGCAAGCCAGGTCGATTGTCTTTGCGTTGAAGGCTTTGTGAAGTTTTTCCCTCTCCTTTCCCCCCTTTTTCCCTTCCCTTCCTCTTCTCGTTCCTGTTGCTCAATTGTTGACTACGCTTCAGCCACTTCTCCTTTTACTCCTAAGCCGTGTGTTGGATTCCGTTGAATGGTTCGTTCGTTCGCGTTGGTCAAGATCTACGGCATGGCTCGGAAGGAAGGTCGCTCGTTTCTGGTCAATATCCTCCCGTCAACGCGAGGCTCGTTTCGTTGTACTGGATCGCTTTTCTCTCGGCCCCGACGGCTCAACAGCCAGCACTCGAGATTCAGCCAAGGGAGGACATCAGGCGCTGTCGGGGTGACGAGTAGCTGGGGCTTGGCTGCGGCCTGTTAGTCCCTGGGGACCTCTACCTCCGGCTTCGACCCCCTACCTTGGCCCCTCGGGTGTGTTCCCCTCCTCTCTGTCTTAGTATTCCTGGTTCTCCGTATCCCCAGTCGTGACTTTCCGTATACTCTCCCCCTTCTTTCTCTAGGCGCTCTTGCTTGGTTTTCGAGTATCTTCGCTCCCGCGCTTGGGACGTGAAGCGGCAGCAGTACTCACCGCCCGTTGGAGTCCGCGTTAGGTGCTCGGCGGGTTTTGATCTGCGCAGCGCTCTTTGCGCGCAGGGGTTTGACTTTCACCCAACTGCTTGCCGTCGTTGCTTTATAACCTCCTTTAGCTCTTTTTGTAGCGGTCCCAGCCAACCCGAAGGATTGCAATTTATGAGCCCCAGTCAAAAAAAAAAAAAAATCGTGTACAGTCGCCTACCAACCGCTTCAAGAGCTACAGCACGACTACAAGAAGTGATGCCGGATCCGCCCGGCCCACCCCCGCACCCGCCCAACGCTCCGTGGGCTGGTGACGTGTTGAGAGATGAATCACTCAACACGGAAACCCGTGAGACGGTCACTGGAGGAACCGTTAATCCTCCAGCCTGGTCTGCCCAGGCTTCTCGGGCTCGATTGGACCATGAGAAGTCGATGCAGAAGGCTTTCAAAGCCCTTGGCATCGTACCATCCTCCAAGTCGACCCGCCGGCTGATGGTACTGTTGTATGACCCTTCCAGCCCGCCTTCGCAGGCGCCGGCTCTCGCACGAGCTGCTCAAAGGGCGGTACGAAACAACGCGATGCCGGCCTCCAACGTGATCCGAGTCATCATGGATGGTACTGGGTCCCCAAGAGGCCCTGTACAGATTGCGCTGCGTAAGCACTTTGGGCTGGCCGAGACGCCATTCATGTTCGCGCGGCCCGAGGGCGCCGAGCTTGACCCCGAGGTCGAGAAGCTCTTCTCGAAATGTGTGAAGCTGAACACGATCGTGACGAAGGCAACAAAGAGGTTCCCGATTGCTCGTCATATGTACGAGCTCGTGTTCGAATCCGACCAGGCCTGTCTCGAAGCCGCTGCAGCGGGTCCATTCCCCTATCACGGAAAAGAGATGGTCACCGAGCTCCCGAGTGTTTCCCCCTAAACCACATCGTCCAGGTGCGATTCACCTTACCCTCCTCTTCCAGCGCGATTCCCGCTTCCGTGCTCCGAAAATCTCTCGAAGATGCTCTCACTTCCTCCTTTGGCCACGCTGGTTTCACGCAAGGGTATACCCTCATGCAATTACAGCGGGGCCTCGCGGTCGATCCGAACGGTGACCCGATGGCCATGACCGAAGACGGGTTCCACTGCGCGTACCTTCGCTTACATGCTGATCTTTTCCAAGGCTCCACCGAGACGCAGAAGGCTGCGCTCAACGCCGCCTTGCCACAAGAGATCGAGATCCTGGGCGCCAAGTACGGCTTGCGACACGAATTTGAGACGCACTACTGCGCCGTGTGCGATCGCGCTGGACACCAGTGGGGGGCTTGCAGGAAGCCGGTTTCGACTCCGGCCACCGCCGCCCCTGTTCCGGGGGCCTCGACTTCGACTTCGACTTCGACCACCGGCTTCCGAGTTGCTGGAAAGAATGGGAAGCACGGTGGGCCCGCCGCATTGAACTCTCGTGCCTCTGGCACGAACATGATCCAGCTGGGACCTCGTGCTAACCCCGCAGGTGCAGCGACCGGCAACAAGGACGATGCGAACGACGGCGACAGTGACGACGACGACGACGACGGCGAATCGGTCGCTTCGACCGAACCGGAGGGCGGCGACACTGGGAAAGAGACGTTGACCCGTGCGACCACGGGCCCAACAAAGGAGACGCAGACGACGACAGCGGCGCCCGTTTCGACCCCGACCTCTCCTTCGCCTTCTGCTTCTGCTCCGGCATCGCCTTTGTCCGGTGGCACGTCGGAATCATCGGCAACCTCGACGACCTCGATAGCCTCGACGAGTCCTCGACGCCTTCGTTCGAGCTCGGCACCCGGCAACCGACGTGTCACCCGGGCGGGATCCGCCATGATCCTCGGTGCATCAGGGGGTGACGGCTCAGGGGGTCACAGGTCCGAGATGACCGAATTCGAGGGGGCGGCGCTGATCCAATTTATTCATGATTGAGTCTCTCACCGTGTTGACGTTCAACGTCCGATCGATCAAGAACGCAGTCAACCAAGTCAAAATCATCCGCTATCTCAAAACCCTTCGGCCGGCCCCTGCGGCCATTCTCCTGCAAGAGCACCACCTCAGCTACAACGCGTCGCGCGAAGGCTTCGAGAGTGCTTGGCCAGGGGCTTGTATTCGTTTCACTCCTCATGTCCTTACCCTCATACCCGATGGCTCACCTTTGGCGGGCCATCTCCTTTCCTCTACCCCGGTCGTCTTTGCAGGAGCTCCTCGTTTCGACGGTCGGATTCTGCGCTCGGTGTTTCGTCTTGAGGAGCTCGATGTTGAGATCATCAACATGTACGCGCCGGTACAGGAGGACGATCGTCGCGACTTTTTCGGGCTCCTGCATTTCAACGCCCCGAGACCCAAGACTCTTCGGATCTTGGCCGGCGATCTCAATGATTGTCCGGATGTATCGGTCGACCGAGTGTCCATCACCGATCGCGCTTGGACTCCTGTATCGCACTGGCAGACTTTGCTGTCAAAGATCGCGTTCAAGGCACTCGACACGGTCCGACATGTCCATTCTTGCACCCCCGCATTCACTCGTCCTCACTACCGTGGTAGAGGGGAGGAGCGAAAGATTTGCTCGTGGTCGCGGATCGACTATATTCTTGTCCAATGCAGTTGGGCAAACCGGTTGTTGAGCGCTTCTACGCTCTTCGACGCGCCCTGTTCGGACCACAGACCTGTAGTTGCGACTTTCGCATTGCCTACGTCGAACGCTGATGCCGAACCCCCCTTTCTCTTCCCTCTACGAGCGATTTCATTTCGAGGCTCAACCCAACGGTCTTTGACGATCAAGACTTTGTCGCATCGATTCCCGGGGTCGTCGACGAGGTCTATCGAAGGCTCGAGGGGACCGCTCCGCTCGGCGACGTCTATGACGCCGCTCTGCGGGCGGTTGCAGTCGCTGGCCATGCACGATACCGCTCGACTCGTGCCGACATGCGCCGACTGCGGTCCGAGAGCCAATCCGTCATGGAGGCTTTGGAGGCACGCGGTGAGCACATGAATGAGGCCGAGCGCGATGCGTATGCTTTTGCCAAGTCGCGGTTGGACCAGTTGGCGGTAAAGGAGGCTCAGTGGCTGCGCATTCGTGCGCATGTGCCGTCAGTCGACTCGAGGGAAGGTCAATCGGCAAGCATTCGCACGCGTCTCAACCGCCGGAGTCGCCAGACGAGCATCGTCTCGCTGGAGGATGTGGATGGCACCGAGACCGTTGACATGCAGGAGGCGCTGGGTATTGCTTCACGGCACGCACAGTCGCTCTTCACGCCGGACCCAGCTCGTGGCGACCCGACGAACCCACGTCGGTCCCTGTTCGACCCTATTCGCGCGGCGAAATGCTACGATGACGACCGCTCGGACCCTACGTTCGGTCGTCGGCTGCCTCGTCAAGCGAGAGTGGCGCTTGACGAGCCCTTCACCCTCCTCGAGGTTGAAGCGGCGTTGAAGAAGACGGATTCGGGGCGATCACCGGGGCCCTCGGGCATTCCGTACGAGCTCTTCAAGGCGCTGCCAACCTACTTTGGTCCCAAGCTGTTGGATTTGTTCAACTCGATTTGGGAGGGGGGTAAAATGACGGCGTCCTTGGCAGAGGGGCTGGTGCGGCTTTTGCCCAAGAACAAACCGGGGGCCAATCTGAAATCACTGGGGGCATATCGACCGATCACACTGCGCGAGACAACCTACAAGGTCCTCAGCAAGGTCTTGGTGGCGCGACTCAATGGGGTGCTCGGCGAGCTTTTGCCGCCGGCGCAACACGGGTTCATGCCATCAAGACGTTCAGCGGACGCGGGAAGTCATCTCACTCTCCTTCTCGAAAAACTCCGATCACTCGGTACTGATGTTTTCCCAGAGGGCGCCCTCTTGTCCTTGGATCAGCAGAGCGCGTACGATCGGGTCGATCACGCATGGATCTTCGACGTCTTCGAGGCCTTTGGCTTTGGTGAGCGTTTCATTTCCCTGCTGCGCGCTCTGTACGATCCCGAGACTCTGGGGGTGCGCTACCTCATCAATAGGTTCCCCACGGAGTTGGTGCGGTTGCTGTGTGGTCTCGGTCAGGGGAATCCCCTCTCGTGCCCGGTTTGGAACATCACGTTCCAGCCCTTCCTCGACGCCCTCGTTCGGCGCGGGATCGCGCTCGACCTGCAGAAGGTGTGGCCAGGGGGGCCACGTGCGCAGCTTACGCATCTGGCGTTTGCCGACGATGCTGTGGTGGTGGTGGAGTCACCGGCGGCATTGTCGAAGCTGGAAACGCTGTCGCAGACGTGGTACGAGGCAACCAACGGGAAGACCAACACGGACAAGACGCTGGTGCTACCACTCGGACCGAACTGGCTTCGGGACGAGACTGCGCAGGCGCTGCCAACGGTGCAGGAGGGGGAGAGCTTCAAGTGGTGCGGCTATGCCTTCTTTCGCCACGGTGACTCGAAACTGTTTTGGACCCATGTTCTTGACAGGATCAAAGCCAAGACCCGCGCCGCTGGAGACCGGACACTTTCGCCGAGTGGGAAGGTCTTCTATGCCAACGCTCACATCATCTCGACGGTCCTCCACGTGCTGTCCTTCGACATACCGCCTCAATGGTTCATTAAGGCGGCGGAGACAGCACTTACGGATTTTGTTTGGGGAGGAGCAGGGCGAAATACCGTCGCTCGCGATTTCGTGTTCCAGGCTCGGGAGGACGGTGGCTTGGGCTTGATTTTAATCGGCGACATCGTTCATTCGGTGGCGCTTCGATTTTGGGATGCTGTGGCGGGCTCGAACGAGGCGATCTGGGCGCCCCTAGCTCGCGAGAGCTGGAGGTCCCTCGTCGCTGCGACCCGCGATTTCAGTCCGTGGGGGTTCTTCAGCAGCACGGCTCGGGTCGAGAAGCTGTATCGCGACTCGACGCGCTGGGGGCAGTCGTTGCAGCGGCCAGGGTCACCTTACCAACCATCAAGTCCGAACTCCTTACGCTCCCCGAATTGCTCTCGCTTCCGCCTCGCCTCCCTTCACTCTATGCTGAAGGTGCCAAGCACGCATATGACGATGCGGACGCAGTGGCGAAGTTTGCGCAGATCGCGGACCTGTACTGGAGGGACGAAGGAAAGGGCTGGGCTCTGGTTGGTCATCGACGCGGTTTCTGGCAGCACTCTAAGGAACCAGCCCTGCAGCACGAGCACGTGTGGTCGCGCGTGGGTCAGTTGCTCAAGGCGAAAGCCTTGCTGCCCAAGACCGCGGTGCGACCCGCTAGGATCCCTCTCAAGGAGGATCCCCATCCTCGGTGCTTCAACTTCTTTGGGCTCACTCGACCGTTCACGATTCGCAAGCTTCGTCGGCTTGTGAACACGGTTCGGTTCCCGGGGAAGGACCGTCAGGACCGAGCTCTGCCTGGTGGGCAACCTCAGGAGCCTCGGGTCAAGCGTTTCCCCGAGGGGACTTCTCAGAGCGGGAGGCAGCGCTTCTGGAGTTGGCTTCATGACCGGTTCGCGTCTGCTGCGGAGCAGGACACCCACTGGCGGCTTATGTACGATGTGACACCGACGCGCAAGAAGCAACATGTCCAGGGCCATGCTTCTTCGCCGTCGTGTCTGTTCTGTGGCAACGATGCAGCGGTCATCGAGACGGTGTCGCACTACTTCTTCGGGTGCGCGTACTCGGCCAGCTACTGGAGCGGGGTGCTGCGCATTCTGTTCGACAAGCTCGGCATCGAGGATACCGACGTCGATCCGTCGACGTTCACCCAGGAGCAGCTGACTATGGGGCTCCCCCTTTTGCGGGGTCGTGGGAGAACGACTTCGAAGTGGATGTGGGTTCGGTTGGCTTGTGCGATTGGGTTCTAGCGGTTGCACCTGCTGCGCTGGCACGTCCACCAGCGGTTCGAGAAGGACCGCGTCGTGGCCCCTCCCTCGATCCCCAGTGCACTTAGAGCGTTCAAGCGAGATTTTCTCTCTCGGGCGGGTTTTGTTTCTGGGGCTCGAGATTGGGAGGTGTGATGACCGAGTTAAGTCTTTCCTTCCTTCCTTCCCTCTTTTCTCTCTCTCTTTCTTCCTTTTCCAAGGTCGACTTTCATTTTGGAAGCTGACTGTCTCGAAACTTGTTGCGCAGTGGAAGGCTGCGCACCTCTCTTCCTTTCTTTTGCCCAGTGGCAAACTTTGTTTTTGGATGTTGGATCGGCAAGCAGGGTCAATCTTTTTTGGAGGCTATGTGAAGTGCCCCTGTTTTTTTTATCTCCTCTCTCTCCCCCTTTTCCATTCTCTTTTCCCATCTGTCTCGCTCGGATGTTGACTATGCTTCAGCCACCTTCCCCTTTTCCCTCCAAGCCGCTTGATGGATCTCGTCGAATGGAATGGTCGTTACGGCGTGGATCGGGAAGAAGGCTCGTTCGTTTTATTGGATCGTTTTTTTTGCCCGACTTCCGACGGCTCAACAGCCAGCACTCGAGACTCAGCCAAGGAGGGCCATCGGGCGTTGTCGGGGTGACGAGTAGCTGGCGCTTGGCTGCGGCCTGTTAGTCTTTGGGGACCTCTATCCCTGGCTTCGACCCCTTTCTTGGTCCCTCGGGTGTGTCCCCCCCTCCTCCCCCTCCTTTCCCCTTGTTTTAGTATTTTACTTTCTCGGTGTTCCCGTTTGTGACTTTCTGTATATTCTCTTCCTTCTTTCTCTAGGCGCTCTTGCCTGGTTTCGAGTATCTTCGCTCCCGCGCTTGGGACGTGAAGCGGCAGCAGTACTCACCGCCCGTTGGAGTCCGCGTTGGGTGCTCGGCGGGCTTTGATCTGCGCAGCGCTCTTTGCGCGCAGGGGTTTGATTTTCACCCAGCTGCTTGTCGTCGTTGCTTTATTACCTCTTTTAGCTCTTTTTGTAGCGATTATAGCCAACCCGAAGGATCGTAATTTATGAGCCCAGTTAAACAAACAAAAAACCTGGGCGGCAGTAGAGGCTGGGTTCGATTTCCCCCCACCACATTCCACACACACACACCATCACGCTTCATCTTCCAACAAAACACTGTATACTAAATATCTTGCTTTCATCTTTCATCTATTACAGGTCTGCCTTCGTTGCTCATGGACCGGCTCGCGATTTGAGATTGACTCGACGGTGACTCGCGCTCTTTGGCTTCGGGGTTCTGAGTCAAGGGAGGGATCAGCAGACACAGGCAGAAACTCGGCTTTGAGGGGCCAGGGACTGCTGAGGTGGAGGTTTTGAGGGGCCTCCACCTCGTCTTGTTGTGACCGAGCATAGACTTGGGACTTCGCGGGTCAGGGTAGCTGCGCAGTCGATCTCCTGTCTTTGTCTCGACCGAGTTGGGAAGTGACGGCGGGGTGGGCCTCTTGTCGCTTAGTAAATTGTTTTGTTACTCTTTTATCTTTCTCTCTCTCTCTCCTTCTCTCTCTCATTCGTCTCCTGGGGGGGAGCAACCGCTTGGCTGGGGCACTTGAATCCCAAGTATCGGATTGGTGGACACCGGCCCGTTTCTCGCATCTTGCGGGCGGTTTGTGTTATCATCGTCGACTTCCATCTAGTTTTTCTGTAGGCCAATCAGGGGGAACAGGAATTGGGGGCAATATGATGAAAAGTTTCAACATAAAAATAAAATAAAAAATGTTTCACCCATCTGCTTGTCGTCACTGCTTAGAACCTCTTTTAGCTCTTTTTGTAGCGGTCCCAGCCAACCCGAAGGATTGCAATTTATGAGCCCCGGTAAAACAAAAAAATAAGACAAAAAATGTGTTGTGATCGTCGACTTCTAGTTTCTCCCCCAAAAAACAAGAAAAACAGGGTATCACACTGGCTTAAAAAAATGGCCCTCGTGGATGACACTGAAAACCAAGTCTTGCTCACTGCTTTGGCTTTGGCCCTTTATGCTCGGCAATTAAACCATCATCTTCCAATATTGGATTTCTCATCGGGCAATCCGAGTCCCAGCTTGGCCGCACCTCCACCACGGCGGTGGGGAATTTGACGCTGACGCGCCAGATTCCCTGACAGTTTGAGCGCGAGACGTGTACAGTCTTCAAGTTATGCAAGGGCCGCAAAGCGCATGCTCCGCTGCAAAATGTATTTTGTTTCAGCCTCTCGGAAAATATAACGACAAGTCCTTTTCGCATTCAAATTAAATCGCAAGTCAGACTTCTTGGTGATACAACAGGCTTGCTGAGCGACTGATGGAGCCGGCTCGTACGAATAGCGCTGTAGGCTTGAGCAGCCGATTGATGGCCCGCGCCGAGCGCACCGTCTCTTTCAGAATCGTTATAGGTCTGTTATGAATCCAGATAGCTTGAAATGAAGATTGAAATCAAAAGAATACTTGATTCTGGCCATGACGTACTCGGCCTCCGACAGCGTCGGGGCTTTCAAGTTCGTACTCGGCCCGGAACTGGTCACAAAAATGCGGCTGAACTGCACATTAAACTATGAGGTCTACAAGCAAAAAAAAGCAGGAGTCCAAACGTCGATCAACGAGGATTGATCCAGGGTGTTTATCAGCTATGAATCTAAATGAGAATGTCCGGAAGAAGGCGCAACGAGCCCGGGCGGGGGTTAGCTAGGCGACTGGGCGGACAAACACCTTTCGGCTGTACGCATTAAGCATGGTGTTGCGCTCTGCTTCCATCTTATTTCGGTGCGACTTGGCCTCACGAGGTTTCATCAAGCCCTCGGTCAAGTCGAGGATGCGAGTCCATAGCTCGATCGGTAGTTTGTGAAAGATCGATCCCAAGTAGCTCAGGGGGTCGATGGTGCGTTTCGATGGGAGCAAGGTGTTGTGGGAAATTAGTAAAGGGTCAGCGGTCCAGAGGGACTTGTGGCATTGGGAAGTTGGCGCGCGCGTGGCGCGGCGCCGGATGGAGGCAGATGGCGGTGTGGCGTATTGATTGGACTCAGAGGTGGCTTGCACGCGGATACTATCTAAGGCTCTGGTCTCGTTCACTCTCTCCTTCTTCTTTAACACACACTTGATATCTATCTCGCCCATTCGCCTGCTACAAGTTGATTGACCTTGGCAATACTCTATCTCACAATAGGTTAGTTGTAATACATTTAAACACACACTCGATATCTATCTCGCCCATTCGCCTGCTACAAGTTGATTGACCTTGGCAATACTCTATCTCACAATAGGTTAGTTGTAATACATTTAAACACACACTCGATATCTATCTCGCCCATTCGCCTGCTACAAGTTGATTGACCTTGGCGATACTCTATCTCACAATAGGTCATCTATCAACGCCGTGTAGCTACAGTGAATCTTCATTCATTCATTGGTACTCCAAGTCCAAATCCACAACACAAGGTTCGCTCGATCCACTCTCGCTGCTGCGGCGCGACGTCGGTCGTCGAAGTGATGCGCTGCGTGGGATCGACCAAAAAGAAGGCCACTAGTTTGCGGTGTCCCGGTTTGGTCTTATCCCGGACAGAGAAGCGACCGGTTCGATGTTGATAAACGTTGGGGAACGTGAGGCAACGGCCCTGGGTTGTCGGCACCGAATTGAGCAACTGCACCGTCGTCGAGGCTTCCTCGATGCCAAAAATACTTGCTAGAGCGTATTCGTGTTCCTCCGAGCGCGGATGGGGCAGACCGGACTCGTCAAAGGTGCTTCGGAAAGCTAGGGACGATTCTGTGACGTTTTCTTCATCGTAACAATAGAGCGCTGTAGCGACGACGCATTCGGTCCTGAGCCCGACGACACGCCATTCGCCTCCGTCGTAGGTAGGTTGAGCCGGGGTCAGCTTGTAGTTGATGAACTTGACGATGACCTGCACGGTACGACCTTTGAGAGTGAAACAGGGATTGTCAAGCCGCGCTTGAATCTTCTCCGTGCTCGAGGGCTTGAAGGACGAGGGCGACGGGAGGACGAAGCGGCGGTGCTCCAGCCTTTCGAGGTAGGCCATTTCGCGCGCGTGACGACGCATGTGTTTGTCCATGCCTAGGTAGTCGTGCCTCGAGTACTGAGGTACGTAATCATATTCGTACCAGTAGCTTACACACGCGGCGAGAATGAATGATAGGAGGAGCAGACTGAAGAAGATCAGAGAGGGTCTGATCGAGGAGCGGAACGAGCTCGGTAAAGACGCTGGCGATGGACGAGTACAGCGCGATATGCTCGCTGGGATCGAGGTTGTTGATGTACGAGAGGATTTTGACCTGGCCCTGGGAGTCGATTGAAAAGTCTGCTGGGAGCCATTGGTACTTTTTCGAGGTGTACTTGTATTCTTGGGTGTTCTCGGGCCTTGGAGGTTTCTCGGCCACGCGAGCGGTGGTCACAGTCGGCGGGTCGCGAGCCACATCACTCTCGCCAGCACGGACAAGTGTTCGGCCGTACATGAGCGGATACCACGAGGGGTCGACGATATCATTGACTTGTGATCGCGAGGTTGCATTGCGCGGCCTGTTTGCATTCTCCACCTTGAGGATTTGGCCAAGCACCGACATGCGAAGGTCATCAGGGACGAGGCAATCCGACTCGTAGATTGCGTCGAAGCAGGCTTTCTAATCGCAAAGGATCCAGGGTGTCATAATAGCAGGGAAACATCAGTAGGTACTCACTACATCCGAATATTTCGACTGCGGTGTTGTGCCACTTGATCCGCGTCACTCACCCACCACTTGCCGCCCACCGCGACGTCGAAACGGGCGAAATCCTCCAACTCATCGAACGCGTAGTCGATCATTCCCGCCGTCATCGGCTGATGGGCGCTGCAGCGTTGCTCTCGCTCGGATTTTCGTTTGCTCTCTTCCAGCGCATCCTTCTTCCACCCCGTCTTCACATCCGGGTCGTGTCGTTGCTCGCGCCAGTCGGGCTCGGTCGTGCGGATCTTGTACGATAGGGCCTTCATCTCGATCTCTTGCAGCGCGCACAGGTCTGTGTGAAATGTGAAATGTAATTTATGAAGAGGGTGACGATAATTAGAGTATTCTAGGGGTACCTCCCATGGAGACAAGGCCCGAGTGAGCCGATCCAGTCCGAAAAGTTAACAGCGCGTCGGTGCAAGGCCGCGCGTCATTAGGCGAGACGGCGGCAGGTTGCCCGTTCGCGAGGCCTCGAGTCATATGCTCGGCGACACGAGCTCCCTGGAGGTCGCCAATCCACTGCAGGAAAAAAAAATGCAAAAACATAGCATTCGATCCAGGCGCTCGGCGCTTCGGAGCTCACCAGTCTATCGATGCGCAAGGCTGATGACGATGACCCGAGCTCGAATATGGGGGTATCGAGTCACACACAGCAGCTCGGAGCTTACCTCCAGCATGGGCAGGCGCACGCTTATTACTGAACGTTCCCAGTACAAAAGGATTGGGGAACTTGATTTCTGTAGCGGCGTTCATCGCGAACGGCTGGGTCTTGCGTGCGACGTTGCGGTACGAGGTACGAGTTGCAGACGGTGATGACCCGCGGACGCAGCAGTGGGGAAGGATCGGGGAGGAGTCAAGGCGGCGATCCAAGCTGCCGCGCGTGCGATATCCCGCGCCGAAATGCCGATGTGTATTGCTCTGCCAGGCTATGCTCGCAAGCTCCAGTCGGCACAGTCCCGCATCATTACTCTCTATCACTTTTTTGTGACATGAACAGTAGCACAGGTCCTGCTATGGTAATATGACAAGCGTCGTTTAGACCTATCTTAAGAACTGGCAATTTCGCTCCTCTCTGATGACGCGATGACGCTCAAAGTCGCCGAGCTTTTGGGCGCTACGATTTCACCCCCGACTTTCGGCTCGACTTCGCGGGCGCAAGTCGCCCATATCGTCGATTCGTCACTCTGCATGGCTAGACGCTCCTTTGCACGAGCCAGCGCGACTACTTACGCCAATGGTCGGCATGGATGCGCTCGGACGGCATGGATGCGCTCGGACGGCATGGATGCGCTCGGACGGCATGGATGCGCTCGGACGGCATGGATGCGCTCGGACGGCATGGATGCGCTCGGACGGCATGGATGCGCTCGGACGGCATGGATGCGCTCGGACCCCTAAAACTTCGGCCGAGTCTCTTACCCATACACGAGAACAAGACGATTGCGTCAGAAACGGGAACGATCATATCTATAGTGTGCATCCACTTCTGCAACGACGTCATTTTTGGGACGGCGACGATGAACCGGCAGAACTCAACCCGCCTCGATCGACATCCTCACTACTTGAGCATACTGCAACTGAGAAAATAGTATTGCAAAACTATAGCGGGCAATACCGAACGTCGAAAAGAGCCGCCGATAGTACGACATTTACGGCCATGGTGCACGCTCTTCTATTCAATGCTCGCATAACGAAAACTCGCGCTCGTACACCTCCGTGCTGAGCTCCTTGAGCTTGAACTTGCGCTCAAACATCAACTTGTTGCGGTGTTCCTTGGCTTCGTCCTGTGTTATTAGCCCGTCGGTCAAGTCGAGGATCCGGTCCCAGAGTTCGTTCGGCAATCGGTCGATGAGCGACCCCCGAGAGGGTGCGGAGTCGTCCGCTTCCGTATCTGCGCCGGGCGTCGACTCGCACAAGGCACGTTCGATCCACTCTCGCTGCTGCGGTGCAACGTCCCGCGTCGAAGGGATGCGAGGGCGCAACGGATCGACCAAGAAAAAAGACGAGGATCTTGCGGTGCCCCGGCTTGGTGCGGTCGCGCAGGGAAAACGAAGGGACGCGATGCTGATAAATGTTGGGGAACATCAAGCACCGGTTGTGGGTCGTCGCGACCGAGTTGTACGACTGCATCGTCGGTCCGTCCCCGTGGATCCCAAAAACGATCTCCACCCTACCCTCGTCGTTCTGCTCATAGGGGAGCTCGGTCTCGTCGAACGTGCCTCGGAAGGCGAGCGACGAGCCGTCAATGTTCACCTGGTCGTAGTAGTAGATGCCCGTCGCGACGATCGACTCGTTCTTCATTCCTTCGACGTGCCATACCCCGCCGGTGTAGGTGGGCTGATCGGGGGTAAGGACGATATTGTCGAGCTTTACAATAACCTGCACGGTGCGCCCCTTGATCGTGAATGTGGGGTTTTCGATCTTGCGGCGGATCGCATCTTCCGGAGCGGGGTGGAACACACCCTGGGGGGCCGGCAAGGTGATCTCGCGCGACATTTCCCACCTCTCTCGAGCCTCGTCCAAGGCGTCTTGTATTATAGCTTCCTCGAAATCGGACCCGTAATTTTCCATCCATTCATCTTCGTCAAATTCGCTGCTATCGTACCGGTCCTCGGTGAGTCGTCGTCGTCGTCGTCGCCGTCGTAGCGATCGAAAGGGGATGTCGAACACGTTACGGCCGTAGTCGCGTTGTACTCGATCGATCTCGGCTGCGTCACATTCGTCGACGACTTCTCGAGGAAAACTTGGGTCTACCCCCGCCTGGGCCACGAGCGCAGCTGCACTTGCTCCACGGGCTGACTTGGCGAGCAGACAAAAGGGCTGCGGATCAAGGTTATGGCAACCTTTCGTCTCGAGACGAACTAAGATTGCCGCGATAGCGCAGCGCGGCGTTCCAGTCCATCGTTCAACAGCTCTCCACCAAAGGTCACTCGTGCCACCTTGTGCAGGTTTTGCGCGTCATTCACGTCGACACCGCCTTACGGAGTCGCCAAGTTGTACGCCTACTGGATCGTCAAGAACTACCGCGAGGGCCTAGCCTGGCGCGGCGTCAGCTAAAGTGTCGGCGAGTGTCAGCCTGTGTTGTCGGCTGTCGCGGCTGTCGCGGCTGTCGCGGCTGTCGCGGCTGTCGCGGCTGCCCACGTTTCAACGTCAACGCCGGGCGGGCGCCATCAGGTACAAGCAAGTAGACCGGGTCTAGACCGGTACCTAGTACCTCGACGGATCGACGTCGGTATCCTCGATGCCGAGCATGTCGAACAGGATGCGCAGCACCCCGCTCCAGTAGCTGGCGGAGTACGCGCACCCGAAAAAGTAGTGCGACACCGTCTCGATGAGCAAACGACGGCTCTACAGGACGAATGAGGGCATCATAGGAAATGTGCCCGTCTTTGGATCTAAAAGCTAGCGCTGGGCCGAAATCCGCGTGTCGTGGATGTTGCTCTTTGCGATCGCCATGGCGCGAGTGACTGCGCGAGAAAAAAGATGGGGAAGTTTGAGAACACTTTGGTGCGATTCAGAAGGGAAGAAAGGGTGGAATCACTTGCGATCCACCTCTTATCGACGATCGCCTCGTTCGAACCTCGTGCCATTTTCAGACCTCAGCTTCTCGTGTGTACTTCGGGAGCGTTGAAGGCTTTGGTCGGGACGTTGATGAGAGGGAGTGAAGCTTTGGAGGGGAGGTTGGGCAAGTATGAGAAAGGGCTGGAGTTGTTGCCCCTGCCTGAGGATGCAGGCACCACGACTACCCCGAGCGGAAGGTCGAACCCCCACCTCCCGCTCCAATACGTCCATCGCATCGGTGGCGAGGCCATGATTGCTATGCGAATCGATAACAGGGATCGCGCGGGGACGTGGTTCGATCAGTTCCGATAGCGTCTGGTCAAAGAGGGGCACGAATTGCGAAAAGATGACGGCGATGGTGTCGTACAAATCGGCATGGTCGTCGGGGTGCAGGTTGTTGATGTATCCATCAATCGATACTCCTCCATTCTCGTCGAGCGTAAAGTCGCTGGGCAACCACTGGTACTGACTCTAGAGGTACGAGGTCTCGTCTGCGTCGTCGAAGCCGGTGGGTATGGCGGACGTTGAACTTGGTTTGGGAGCGGGTGCTTCGGCGAGGGTCACCGCCGACGCAGCTGTGGTGCCTGGTTGCATTTCCCCATCAAGGGATTTGCGTACCACGGACTGCTTGTAGACGAGCGGGTACAGAGATGGGTGCACGAGATCGAGGACCTGCTTCTTCGATCCTGGGTGCCAGTCCTTTTGTTCCTCGGGAACGTTTTCGAGCTTGGCAACTTGACGAATCAGCGCCGATCGTAGACCATCAGGGATGAGGCGGTCCGATTCAAAGATGCCGTCAAAGCAGCTCTCCTACCCGGGAACAAATGATGTTGGTACACTCGAGTCAGCTGGTGCTGCTTCACGCGAGCGCCAAAACCGGCTACTCACCCTCCACTGGCCGTCGACGACGCGCTCCATCCTCGCGTGCTGTTCGAGCTCCTCCAAGACGTAGTCGACCATCCAAAAGGTTAGGGGTTGCCTTTCGAGCGTCATCTGCTTGAACGCCATGTGCGCTTTCTCCGCGCTCTGCTCCAAGGCCTCTATTGCCCATTTGGTTCTGATCTCGCGACTGAGCCGCTTCGTTTGCCAGTCGGCCTTATTCGAGCGAATCGAATATGACAGCGCTTTCATTTCGATTTCGTGGAGGGTATACGGGGCTGTACAATATCAGACGTGAAGAAAACGTGCCGATCAGTGGATGTGATCGCTTGGGTGATGTGCTTGCTCGAACCACGGGTGCTCGATGGCCGCTGCCCACTCAAGAGAGGTGCCCCACATCGGGCAGCGAGCCGTCTTCCTCGGTCTTCCTGGGCCAAGCCAGGCACGTGCCGACGCGCCGCTAGCGGACGGGAGTTGCATGTCACGCGTGCCGCGACTGAACTGGCGAAGAGCAGCATTGCACGTGACGACGGAGGCAGATTCACACCATGCTGTCGCAGCTGCTTCAAACATGAGCCATACCACTCCTCCGATGTGTTTCTGGGGCTGGAATTCGCTCGGGTTATGGCGTAGACGGTGCTTGGCGCCGGCGGAAACCAGCGGTGAACACGCGCACTCACGTCTAGCGAGGATCGGGGTCTTTCCCTCGCTGTACTGCGAACCTTGGAACGAAAAGGGGCTGGGAAAGATCTTGGCCAATGGTGTGGTCTTTTTGCTTGGTCCTTCCATTGTTTCGTAGGTCGGTGGGATCGTGCGAAAGCGCGCTGATGAGGGAGAGCGGACACGCTGAGGAAGCCGTCGGCCCCGCGGTTGTTTTTGATTGAATTAGGCTCAAATAACACCATAACAATATCAATGCCTAGTAATCTTCGGAAAATCGAGTCGGAAGAAATGGCTAGGCCAGTATAGTAAGACACACCGACGCTGCAACGAATCGACCGTTATCTTCTGCGATCCCTGAACGGGGAGTCGGATCCACTTGTCTCGAGAAGCCTGTCCGAGTTCATCGCAATCGGCGGGATAGCTCATGGGGAAAAGTGCTGGTGGATGGAAGGACGAACCTGCGCTCACCGGGATAAGTGTCAACGTCGGGATCCTGCTGCGCACCTCGCCTTCGACACCTCAAATTTGATATTCTGTAAAAGTTGACAGGGTTCTTCGCCCGAGGGCGCGGTTCATCAACCGAGGCGAGGGGGAATGAGCGAGGTGTGGAGGGACAAAAGACGAGAAAGCCGAGCGGCTGACGTCCTCTTTTCCAATCTCACCGCACGAACGTGCAAGAAGACTCCCCATTGACAATTACACATACTTCTCAGCAATGCCTACCCAAACATTTTCAAACTAATTTTCGGTGCCTCCTCCTTGACCTCGACCCTCCTTGTACCTCCGACCTGAGCCCGGATACTTGTCTCCAACGTCGTGCGTTGTTCTTCACTGAGGCTGAAGGTCGCTTCTTTGAAACTGCTCGAATTTGAGGAAGCGAGTTGGATGAGATGCTTGATTGCGAGGGTGTGCGAGGCACTCGGAGAGGAAGGTTTGAGAAGGAGGATGAGGACCGGCAGGAGGATCGAAAGCGACTGGGTTCCTGTGAGGTGGCATCCTTGTGAATAAGCCCTTTTTCGAAATTATAACAGGCCCTAGAACTATTTGGCCACTTACTTCGATCAATAGCCACACCCGTTAGCACGACTACCAAAGCCTTGAGCACTTCAGCGAGTTGAACCAACGCGGGATCCCCAGCTTGCAGCTCCGTCCTAGACGCTTTCGCGACGAACTCGATCAACGTCGGCAAGATCTGCCCGACGCAGTATCGTAGCACGCCCGAACCACGAGATGCAGCTGCCAGGACCGAGGTCAAGCAATGCAGAGCTGTCGGCAATACTTCAGAAGAAGGCGAGAGGGCGATTGAGGTGATGATGAAGCACGCGTGTTCCACCACCTCTTGGCCGACCTGGATCGACGGACCCAACGAGGTGAGGAGCAAGACCGCGGCGAGGAGGTTGTTCCTCGTCTTGAGGATGGCCGCGGCGCCTCGCCGCCCGCGCACCGAGTCGATGTTTTGCAAACACGCAGAAAGCATGCCGTTGATCACTTTGGGCAACACGACGAAGCCTCGAGCACCAGGCGGGAATCGTTGACTTCGATCGCACAAGACCTTGAGCACAGGCAGCGTGAGCGACACGAGGTCGATCTCGCTGGCCTCCTCTTGCAGCAATTCTGCGAGACGAGAGAGACAGACAAATCGGCTTTGGAATTTTCCCTGAAATGAGAGCGTCGCCCTCACTCACGGGAATAAAAGTAAAAGGCGATCGCGTACAGCTCCTCGCGCGTCGAGGCGGGGTAGATGTCTGCCAGATCGGCGAACGAGCTGAACGCCGAGCGAAGCAAGGTGATTCGAGCCGGCGCCGATGCGAGCGTGGCTGATTGAGTCGAAAAAAAGGACCACTGAGTCAGTGCCAAGTCAGAAGAGCATATATATCGAGCCCGCGACTCACATTTTGGTGACGAACTCGTCGAAGGTACGCTTTCGCGCAGCACACAGGTCGCGATCTGCAAGCAGCGTCGCATCTTGCTGTCCTCGGCCAAGCTGCTCTCACCAGACCTACATCAGCAAACAGACGAAAGAGAAAACCCGAAAAGCTCTCATACTCACTCGACACCCTCCCCTTCATAATTCCTCGCCATCTGCACCGCAATATCCATCACATGCACTTTGACCTCGGGTCCCTCCGTAATCGCCAATCGATAACACAGATTGCACACCTCGTCAAACAAACCCTTCTCCACCAAAGCCGGCCCGGAGACTTGAGGGCGGATCAAACCTGCCAAAGCTTCGAGCGCGATCGTTTGTACTTCGAGCGGGGATGTCGTTCCTGCTGGTGGTGGGGTTGCGCAAAGGGCTTCGTAGGAGAGACCAAACAAGACCCAAAAATATTCGGCAGGCTGGGTGCGGTGCGGCGGGGGTGGTGGCGAGTTGGTTGCAGAGTCAGTGGCTTTAGGGACTTTGCCATCGACGGCGCGGAGCATGTGCGCGTTGCCCGCCTTGAGCAAGGTCCCGACAGCATGAAGCATCTGCGGCCAAGATCGCTCGTAAAACTGTCCAGATCGTGCGTTCATCGTCAACGATCCCATTATGAAAGGTACTTCACTCATTCGACTACATGAACTCACAGGCAGCGCCGTTTCCCTCGACAGCCCCGAATAAACCGAATCGAACGCCGCTCCCCCTGCTCCCGAGTCCGAAGACGTCGCATCCGGATCCGTCCTCACCCTCGCATACTCCCTCAAGCTCCCGACCCAGAGCGGACACAATAACGGCAAATGAGGTCCAATCACTTGCGCTAAATAGGCCTGTTTGACACTGGCGGATCGGAATTGGGCCCAGGCGGCAAAGATGGAGGTTTTTAGCATGACCGCTGCGGTCGAACTGAGGTCTTGGACGTCGCCGATGGAAGACATGTCGGACTCGCGACAGGATTCTAATGCGGTCGTAAGGAGTTTGAGGATGCGGCCCATTCGATCGATCTCTTTGACGACGCCGGAACCGACGAACACGGCGCAAACGTGGATCGCTGAAGCGAGGACTTCGGGGTACGAATCGGCTGAAAAAGCCGGAGTCAAGGCCGCGGCGATGGGGGCTTGAAACTGTTCAAGGAGAAGCGCTTCCTCGAAATCGATGTCTTGGGATTGTCCAAAACCCTGTCGTCACAAGAGTCAAATTGAAAAGCTATCAGCAACCTCCACCATTTGTTTCCAATCCCGGGTTCGGGACTTACCTCAATGACATCCCTGAGAACGACCAATCCCTCCAACCTAATCTGCATCACCTGCGCCGTCGAGGCCGTAAAAGCCATCTTGATCAAATCCCCAACCCTAGTAATCAACAAACCCCTCCGGTTCGCCCTGACGACCCTCGCTCGTGCAATATCAAAATGTTCCCTTCGTCCACTTTTGGCGACAGTGACGAAGACTTCGTGCAAGCATTGTAAGGCAAATAATTGAGTCCGCCATCGAGAGGTCGCTTTAGAGGCTTTCAGACCTCCATCGTCGAGACCTAGTCCTTGAATCTCTTCGTCCGCAAAAGAGCTTTGTGCGTTCGTCGTGTCCGCTCCCCCTCCCCCTCCGGAAGATGAAGCGGCCGCCGCAGCGGTCGCTACGGCTTTAGCTGCCCCCGTGGAGCGCGACATGATGCGCTGACAAAGGTCAATCCATCCCGAAGGGTTCGCCTCCGCCGTCTGACGTAACCACGAGGTGATTGCGTCCCTAACCCCTTCAATGCTGGGGTCATCATCGAGTAACTCGAACAACTGTTGTACCATTCCGTCGCCACCGACTTTGGACATGCTCGCTGCATCCCTTTGTACGAGTTGGTAAACCGAGTTCACAGCGGCGACTTTGAGCAAATGACGACTTGACGACGAAAGATGCCCTCGTAAAGTGGCGACGAGTTGTTGGCGGTTCAAAGCGTCGGGAGCGAACATGAGCAGATGTTGGGTCGCTTTGATCGCTTCGACGGCGATCCCGTCGTCCTCCTCATTGACGAACTCCCTCAACAGGAGCAGAACCAAATCTCTGACGCGCTCCGAGTCTTGCAACTCGGGTCCCAACACCCCAATCAACGCATCCATGACCCGACAAATCGCTTGATAGGCCGGCAAGTCACCCCTGAGATTGACACTTCCGGGTGTTCCGCCTTCGGGTTCGTGCGTGTCCTGCGTGTACAACTTGCTCAACATCCCCAACGTCGCGTTCGTGAACGGTGCGTAGGATAACGACGCCGCGTCAATAACGAGGGAAAGTGCGTGCAGGGCGTAAAAGTGAACGAGGGGATGAGGATCGGCCGAAAGGGACAACAACACGTCGACGATCGTTTTGAGTACCGGTCCAGCGGCCAGACTCCCAACGTGGCGATAGATTTCCCCGAATGCCAGTGCACAACCCGCACGATTGTCGGGATCTGTATTGCTGACGACTTGGTTGACGCAGAATTGAATCTGCGTCGCCATGAACGACGTTTCCCCCAGAGAAGACAACCTCCCCAACGATTCGGCCGCAGCGGCACGTAGATGCGCATCGGGGTGTAACAACGCATCCTTGATGATCTCTCTCATCAAAGTCCCAACCTGGGGTTCCACCGCCCGTCGGTACAACCTCAAAGCCCCCACGATCGCCGTGATGGAATTCGCCAAGATCGCCATCCTCCGCCCCGGGTTCTTCTCCAACCTCCCCGACCTCAGATTCGTCTGCAGGATCTGCAACAAAGCCCCTTGGTTATGGTGCTCTTGCGTCGAAAAGTAGATGGCGAACAATTCGATCCCGGCATCGACCAAACCGATTGCCGTCGGAGGCGCCGAAGGAACTTCCCACGTCGACGAGGCCAAACTGGGACTCGAGACTTCGGAATGATGGCGCGACGACAGGACCAAAGGATCGTATTCCGCCGCACCCAAGACGGCCGATTTCAAGAGTTGTTCAATCTTCATCTCCGCCACATCTCGATTGAGTTTGACGGTCCTTCGAACGCCGGCGGGGTCCTCCGCGTGGGAAGCGACGAGCGTTTCGCCATCCTTCATCAAACTCGTCACGCCGTACCCAAAGCCATCCGTTTCTTCCCACACGGACGTGAAATTTGGTGAGTTGACGGCGGCTTGAAGCATCGACTCTCCGGTGTAGTGTTCCGGATCCGAGAAGAGGGGCACGATCTGCGTCAACAAAGTAACTTGCCACGGTGCGGTAGCGGGATGATGGCCCAACGCGACGAAGCACTGCAATAACCTCCTGCGCAGCATGAGGTCGCGATCGTACAGTGACAAGCGCGACGATATCGCCGGCACGTTATGTTGTTCCAAAAGGGTTTTCTCGAACGTGAGTTGGAACGAACTTGCGAACGAAAGCCCGTTCGAAAGCAAGAGCACGAGCCGTCGTCCAACGTCATCGCTGATCAAACCCGTCGCCGTGATCGACCCTTCCCCCGCTGCTCCATTCGCATTTTTGACATTCGAGACGCGTCGCCCCACCCCTCCATTGTGCCGCAAAAAGCTGAGGATCGCACCGAGCGTACACTCTCGGATGTGCAATAGGAACGCCCACTCGTTCTCCCCTCTGACCTGGGCCGCACTCGCATCCTTACTCGTCGGTTTGGGCAACGCGTTCCTCCACAAGATCAAAAGTTGAGGCAGATGCAATCGCACAAAGTTCGGGCCGAGCGACATGAGCGCCGAGACGAGAATCCAAGCGACGTGAATCTCGACGCCCGATACGATGAGTTCGTGATTCGCCGATTGCTTCAACAGTTGAATCGCGAGACTCATGCACTTGGCCGATATGTCGAACGAGACGTAGAGCGGTTGGTGGGGGATCAAGTTGATCAACGCCGCGAGCGCATGCGCATGACCCACGGCCCGACGAGGCGACGGAGTTCCTCCCTCTTTGTTGGATCCCGGCGCGCCCGAGGACTCGTTCGGTTTCTGCGCAATAACAGCCAAGTCCTTGTTGAGCAACTCGACGAGCTGCACGATCGTCGCACTCAACCGCGTCGGTGCATTGTCGCAGAACGTCTTCAACGCCCACGCAGCAGCGATCTGCACCGAATGACTCGGATGCGAAACGAGGCGCAACAAAGGATCGTACAAGGCGTTTTGGACGACCATGGGCGCGCACCCGAGAGCAGCCAAGAGCCCGCTCGTCTCCTCGAGCGCAATCACGAGCGCTTGTTTCGAAGGTGGGACTTGCGAAGGCAAGAGCGAAGGCCACCGCTTGAGGTAGAGTTGTCCAATCTCGCGCACGGCCAAGATTTGCGCCGATTCGGACAACAAACGTCCGGAAATGATATCCCGCAAGAGGATCCCGACGGATTTGCGCGCCGCAAGAGCTTCGTACTTGGCTTTGCTCGGCTCGATGCGTTCAATCATACGCGGATGCCAGCTCTTCCAGCCTGTTCCAGCAGCAACACCGCACCCGATCTCGTCGATGAGGTGCTGCAGCACCTCGGCATAATTCTGTTCGACCCAACTCGCGCCCAAACTCGTCAAGAGTTGTCCATAAACGTCGATGATGGCGTTCCTCAACTTTCTCGACGTCGAAAGCTTGTTGTAAGGCGCCGAAAGTTGCACGAGCATCTCGATAGGCGAAAGGAGCGTCTTGGCCGCGTTCGCCGACGCCGCTGGTACCCCAACAGAAGGGTAAGGATCATCGTCGTCATCCTCATCTTCGCCTGCAGCACCGGGTGCTCCTCCGGTCTTCTTTCTTCTTCGTGGAGGAGCGGACAGGATGGGAGGTGCACCGCTGCCTTCGACTTGGGTCGACGCGAGTAGCGAAGCGACGAGTCGGGATAGGGCTCTACGGGCGACGTGGTCGGCCGTCTCGAGTGTTCGGAAGCAAATCTGGACGATCGCGTCAATGTCGGCCAAGGTGGTAAACGTGCCCGGAGCGGCTTGAAGGGCGATCAAGCACTGTCACCCCAATTGGGACCAAGCCTCAGTATCTCTTGCCTTAATTCGTACCTTTATCCTCTCCGCGCCACTACTCACATTCGCACTCTCCCTGACGATCGCACCAATCTTTTCGCTCAAGCCGGCGCGCAAGGCTTTAACTGTCTCCTTGATGAGAGGGTCGGACATGGACCTTGCTCCGACGACGATGGCTTTCCTGAGCGTGACGAGCGCGGCGCAACGTAGGATCACGGGCTGGGTGTGTTGGAATGGCCCGAGGTTTAGTTCGTCGGGCGCGAAAGATCGCTCGGAGTGGAGAAAGTACTCACATAAGAAGCCGTCCTGCCAATCCTCGTCGCGGTGGTCACCACATCGATAAAAGTGCTCATGACCTATTACACCGCGTCGCCCGAAAGAAACCAGAGCATCAGCTCGACCGACTACTTTCCCCCCCCCCCCCCCCACACACCTATTCACCAACTGACCTGACCGCCCCAAACCCTAAAGACCTCCCCCAAAACCCAAGCACAAGCGAGCCTGTTCTCCTTCTCCCTCTCCCAGCCCGCTCCCTTAAGCTCACTGCCGACCATGCCTTGGATCAGACTCTGCACGAGGTCGTAGAGGCCTTTGGTGTCCCCTTTGGCGAGGAGGAGCAAGAATATTCGGGAGAGGAGCGCTCGGGCGGGTCGTCCGGGTTTGAGACGGGGCTGGGAAGACGTGGGCGCCGGGGCGACCAGTATCGAGAGCAGGTTGGTCGTCAAGGTGGGCTGTTGGAGGAGGATCGTTTCCTGATATTTTGGAACGGGGGAGCAGGGGTGTGTGTATTCATCAGTCACGGCGAGCGACCCCAGGGAAGTTACTGAAGCATACCTTGTCCAACACCTCCACACTCTTCTCAACCCCACTCAGCCAGTTCAACAACAACAGATCCAACCTCCCCGCTTTCCCACCTGCCCCACTCGCACCCTTGAACGCTCCACCATTCGCCATCGTCGTCATCGTTATCGCATTCCCACCGCCGGCGTCGTGCGCATTCGATCCCGCGGCACCGATCACGAGCGGAGAGGTGGCGAGCGAAGTGAATTGGGTGACGTCCCATTCCAATGCTTTGAGCTGCGATCGTTCTGTCGCTTCAGCTTTAGCTTCCGTTCGCGAACGGTCTGATTCGGCCGGCGCCATCCTTTGCCAAGGACCAAGGACGTGTGGAGGGCGTCGGAAGGGCGAGCGCGTGTTACGATTCTCCGGCGTGGTGTCGATCAACTCTGTGAACGTGGCATCCTCATTTTTCAAGCGATGTTTGGAATGATGCACGCGGTGTAATACCGCGTACCGAGGCATACGATGCGCTACAGCATCTTTTATGTAATACCAGGATACTACATGAATAAATCCTCCTCGGCAAAAATAAGACGCTCCCCCTCCCACCCACCTTAACACCTTCTCCTGATCCCTCTCCTCTTCTCCTCCTCCCGATACTCAAACATCACCTGCACGGCCACGAACAAGCACGCACTAGCGAGGGTGATGAACCTCACACCTTGCCAACTTTCAATCATCCGTGACCACATGTACTTCATCCCTTCGGTCCCGATCGCGAATCCGATCAAGTTGGCCGTCATCATCATGTGCACGTTGAGGACCCCACCGAGGGCGCAGACGTGTCGGTACCATCGGTGGTGCGCGTACTGGATGGGGAAGGAAACGATTCTAGAATCATCAGCGAAAAGGTAGTTTCGAACACCCTCCCCCCCCCCCCCCCCCCCCTCCCCCCCTAAACCAAGCTATCCGTACTACTCACTTTTTGAGCCGACAAGACTTTCATCCCCACCATTTCCGGTAAAACGAAAACGGTAATGACCCAACCCCACGTCAACAACTTCAAGCTCAAATCATGCCAAAGTGCCACGAAAGTGAATACCGTCAACGTAGCAATCAAGGCCCTTTTTGCTCCTCCGATCGGTACGTAGAGGTAACGGATGCACCATAGGTTGTAGGAACGGTGCCATGATCGCCAGAAGCCGAGGGTCGAGTAATTGTTGGCCATGCAACGTACCATATTTTCCGGAGGGTCGATCGAGTCCAGCAAAGCCCATAGGCGGAAGAAGCGCCAGGGGATCAAGAGCTGAAGAAAAGGGAAACGCGCGCGGACGTGTGAGCTGAATTGGCTGTACTTTTGACCCGGTCAGGATAAGCTACCGCTCACCTTCAACCATACGACAATCAAATTCCAAAACCCAATCATGCTCAACTCGAACGGACTCTCACCTGACCAAGCCCCACTCCTCGCCTCGTCCTTGATCGCCACCACGTACATCGAATGCAACACCAACTCCATCGTCAACAAACACGCGACGAACCTGACTATATACCCCAGGAGCATTTTCCTGGAGATGGTGCTGGGGGATGGTAGAGTTGCGAAACGAACGAATTGTAAGTCAGGATCGGACCTGCCAAGTACAAGGGAGGGTAAAAAGCATAGGCGAGGTAGGTCATGAATGAATAATCGGAAAGTGGGTGCGATTTCGTGACTCGAGTTCGATCGTTCAAAGGCGGGGCCGACAGTTTCTGCGTCAAAAGTTCGAGTTTCTCCTCTTCCGTCGATCGGATCGTCTGCGCTTCTCCCGAAGCAACGTTCGCGGCCCAATAGTAGTCCATGTTGAATGAGATTAGGCGCAGCATGGTGATGTTCCAGTTGATGTGCCAGCGGGGCAAAATACCCTGGGCCCATTTGGCTTGGTCCTGAATCATCACCCTAGATATGAGCTTTGCGATTCTCGAAGCACGACTGTCCTATCCACCGAACGTCCATCTACGCACCCATTGTTGCAAGCTCGGTGACAGATTCGCCCATTGATAACCCTCATTCACTTCGTTCGAGAACAAGATGGCCAAATTGAAGGCCCAAGTTAACCAAGGGACCGATTTGGACAGGGTCGGCGAAGTGGCGAGTCTGGCGATGCGGTAGTTGAACCAAAGGATGATCAACATTTTGGGGAGACTCATACCGTGCAGACCAAAGAGGAGGATGAGGGCGAAAAAGATGATAAAGGGGACTCGTGGGGGCAGAGACGTCGAGGAGGTAAGGTGGGAACGGGCTTCGGATGCCGGGGTGGGGGAGGGAGAGTCGGTGGGGGAAGGCGTAGCGAGACGAGCGATGAGGTTGTACGTGGTGGAGAGTGCGAGCCAGATGAGCATGACGCCAGTCAGCAGGGGAAGGTTCGTGCGGAACTTGTACCATTGGTGGTCCGAGTTGTCCTGCGCGCATGTGCGATGTGGGGCGAGTCAGAATTTTCGCTTGCCCAGAGTGTAAGTGTGCAAAAGCGTACAATCTTCCAACCCAAGATCCAGCCGTTGCTCAGTCGGTGTGCAAAAGTATGATAGTTGGGATGGGATGCTGCGCAGCCCGTAGTGGCCAATAAGGCAGAGGTGCGGTTCAGCGGTGTTTGTGGGGTTTCGCTCGGGGCCCAAAGTGGGTGCCAGGGCTCACGTCGACTGAGGTTGATGACCGTATAGGCCATATAAGGCACCACGAACGCGAACCCGGCGTAGTAAAAGTAGAACTCGGTCGTATTCCATCTCGGCGGACTAGTTGGGGTCGATGTACGTGGAGTCGAGGTGGGTCCGTTCCCGGTGGTGGTAGAAGCGGACCGAGCGGAGGAGGTTGTTGTGTTCGACTGGGAGGGGATGTCGACCGTCAAGGAGGTGATGCCATTCGAGAAGAACGAGTCTGAGGGAGGAGATGGCGAGGTGGGATCGTGGGATGGTCTGGCCATCGTCACTGGTCTGCGCGAACGAACGGACGTAGACGGCAGCTGGCAACACCCGACCGGAGCACGGCAGCAGTTTTAGTATTAGTGCGATTATCACAGGTACCTGAATGTGGTTCTTCTGGATAGATTGCGGTTCCCACAGCTTTTCACGCGACGAACTGCGCGTCGGCCCACGCGCCCACGCGACACAACACGCGCTTACGGGGGCAAATGTACCATTACAAACCACTACAAACCATTACAAACCCAAGCAGGCGCAAGCACTGCGGCCCCCGATTCCCCCCACTCTTGGGCGCTCTTCCTCGTGATTCGCACCACTTTAGCGCCCACCCACCGCCAATCATGGCCTCCACCTCAACGCCAACACCAACACCAAGCACAAGCACCTCGGCTTCGACACCCTCGACCAGCATAGACGACCTCGTGTTCGATGAAGCCGAGATTGACCGGATTCTCAACTCGGAAGCGACGCTCGTCTCCCGAGAAGCCGAGGTCAGTGCAGCGCTGCGGGTAACCACAAAGCGTGTGGGCTCAATCTGTCTTCTTCCCTTGCTACCCAGGTTGCTCGGGTACTGAAAGCGTTCCGTATGAACCCTTACGAGGTATTGCAACTCGACTTTATGCCGTCCGCAAACCTGACCGAGTCCGACATTCGCAAGTCTCCCTGCGCTGCACTGCACTGCACTGCACTGCACTGCTCTCTCCTCGCTTCGTTTCTGATCGAGTCGATAGCATGCTTTGTGCAGAAAAGACCTATCGCAAGAAATCGCTGTTGATCCATCCGGATAAGCTCAAGCATGAAAAGGCGATCGAGGCGTTCGATCTGCTCAAGAAGGTGCGCCGCGGATTCTAACCTATTTGCCCCCCCCCCCCTTACTCACCTAAACCTCCCTCTCTACTACAGGCTCAAACTGAACTCGTCGACCCCAAACGCCGCGAAGCGCTCGACAACATCATCCTCGACGCTCGGATGCTCGTCCTCCGAGCCGAGGGGATGGCCCCCATCACCCCCGATACTTCCCCCCGAGTCACCTCCCTCACCAACCCTGATTTCAGAGAACGCATCCGGCTCAAGACGAAGGAGCTCTTGATCGACCAAGAGTTGAGGAGGAGGAGGGTCAACAAGATGACGATGATTGCAGAAGGCGCCCAGGCGAAGAAGGACGAGGAGGCGTTGGAGAAGAGGAAGAGGAAGATGGAAGATGACAAGCGGTGGGAAGGTACATGCATGCGACAAGGAAGGTGCATAAGGATCGAGATGATCGAGTGCTTATGTTGGCTCCTTTAATCGTCCCATACAGAGACCAGAGAAGACCGCGTCACCGATTGGCGCTCGTTCCAAAAAGGGGGCAAGAAGAAGAAGCCGAAAACAAATGTGCTCGGATCGTAGTGAACATCCCTGGGTTGATAGTATATCACTGAAAAACAACGCGGGGCAACTACTCATCATCCTTGTCTTGGGCCACCTCAACGTCCCACTCCCCACTAAGATCGAACCTCGAACCAGGGGCTTTAGCCGAAACGTACTTGACGAATTTGAGCACCCCCGGATCCCTCAACACGATCGACAACCGATTCCAACTCGGTTCCAAACTCAACAATGGACCATCCTCTTCCTCATCTTCCTCTTCTTCACTGTCTGCTCCAGTCTCACCCTGTTTCTCGGTGCTCTTCTTCTTTCTCCCCCCACCATAAGTAGCTTCATCCCCTTCCTCCCCCTCCCCGCCATCCAACCATACCTCCCACCCCCCTACATCCCCTTCTTCCCACAACTCCCTCTCCCGCCCCATTTCCGGCTCAGGCGTCAAACCCAACCCCACGTCCAAGATGTGACCTTCTTCGACCCCTCGGGCAAGGGTGTAATCGAGGCCGGGGCGGAAACGACGGAGATCCAATGTATAGGCTTTGAGAGTGACGCCAGTGAGCGTCGCGAGCAGGCGTGCGAAAGATGTGGACTCAAAGGTCGATTTAACCTTCTTCAGCAAAACGGCCAACTCGTCCTCGTCGTCATCGTCCAGCTCAGCCCCCCAAGCCAAGAACCTCTGTAAATGAGGTGGCCCGACCAATGCCCATCCATTTCCAACCCCCTCCTCGTGCCTTGGAGTGAGATTCACCACCTGCCCACCGACGATCGCACCTTTGCGGCCTTTATTCATCCCTGCGTCCAGCTGGCGAAGAAGAGTTTCAATTTGTGGCGAGAGTTCTTTGGAAAGGAAGGACGATAGGGCTAGATGACCTTGTTCGGCAAAGGAAGATTGGAGGAACGCGATCGTCTTGGGGACCAAATAAGAAGGGTTGAGCACCTCCCCTAACACTTTTCGATCTTCATCTGAAGGGAAGACCTTCCCTTCCCCCTCCAACAAACCTCCTTCGACGTGACCCTCGTACGCGGTGGCCTCCTTCAATGTCGTTTTGTACAACTGCTGCAAGCTGCTCTTCCCCTTCGCACCTTCCACTTGCTCCTCTTTCAATTCCTGCTCGTAACCTTCCTCCCCTTCGATGGGTTTATGAAACCACCCGGACAAACTGAGACGAGAACCAATCCCTCCTCGTGATGAAGGTCCATGTTGACCTTCAATGACGACTTCTTCGACGCTGTGGAAGGAGTGACCGGGTTGGACTTTGAAGAAGGTGAATTGATTGAATGCGGGCTGTGCGGAAAACGAGAGTCAGTTCGGGGATGCGAGAGCGGTCGATACTTTGAAGCTGTCCTTACGGGTATTGAAACGGACGGTTTTGGTTCGGGTATGTTGGGTCTATCCCCTTCCGAAGGTACAACGGGGTACAGTTCCAAAGCGCCACCCCACTACGAGCCGGACAGGATAAAGGTCAACTTTTTTTCGCTTTCCTCAAGTCTAGAACCCAACCGATGATTCCACAACTCACCTCGGCCCTCCATTCCGGCTCCCTCTTGACCAAATACAGGATGAAACTTATCCTCCTCGTCCCAATCACATCATCATGATTCAACAAATAACTCCCCTCCCCGTACTCGGCGCAACTCATATCAGTCTTGATCCCACTGAGCGGTCCACAACCGGTGACTTTTTGTAAGAAGGAACGGAATTCGGAAGAGTACAACGCGTCGCGAAGTTGGGTGAGCGTGCCAAGTTGCGCTTGTTCAGCGGCGGGCAGTCCGGAGAGGTTCGTGAGATCGCCTGTTTGCGAGATCTGCAGGGTGGGGATTCAAACGGTGTTAGTTCAGGGGCCTCCACTTTGGGGGTCGGGTGCCGAACCAGGCCGATGCAATGCCATGTTCCAGATCGAGCTTTGTGCCGAATTCAAGATCCGACACCACGTTTGACACAGTGTCCCTTCCTCCATTCACCCGACGACCGAACTTGGCAACTCACTCGATCTGCACACACGAAACAAAGATATCATCAGCTAAGCTGCATCCAACCCATCCCCCATTCTATTCCACCAACTCACATATATCCGTCTCCTTTTCCGTAAAACTCACGCTCTCACACAACTCCTTCCTCGCCTTTTCCAAAAAGTCATGCTCGAACAGTTGAGGGATGACGCCGTGCTTGTAAGGTTGCGAAGCTTCGACTTGGGAGCGCAGCGAGGCGATCGAGGAGGGGGAGAGGAGCTTGGGCGTGAAGGGGAGCGTGGGGGAGAGTTTGCTACGTTTGCAAGAGGGGGAGGAGGACATGGTGGCGGTTGATACGGTGACTGGGGATCGGCGCCCGATGCGAAGCAGAGGCAGAGCGAAAGCTGGCGCCGGAATGAGGTCTCCCGTCTCGCGCCGGATCGCCAGCAGCTTAGCCTCGATCACAAATGACGAACCTTTTCTCTTTCCTTTTGCCGCAGGCATTACACCGCCTACCCCTGCGTTCGCAATCAGCCAGCTACCCTCACCTCCGGTATATCTGGCCGTAAATGCTCACCCAACATGCGTTGTCGTTGAGCTGGGAAACATACAAAAAGTGGGCTCGCTGACTCACAAAGTCGAACTTCTGTGACTCGGAGCACCGCGCAACGACTGCAGTGAGGCCGGCCTGTACTAGGCTCTGTACGAACGTTGATATGTATGCTGTAGCAATCAAGGCGGTAAGCTGATACCTAGTCCCAACATTAAGTACTGTCAACCCTGCAAAGTCGCACTTAGCCGTGACGGATAAGTCAACCTGGCGACTTGACTCAGAGGACTAATTTGTCCGACAAATTAGGTCTCACTTCGGCGTCAGTGCCACACCCGGCCATCTGCGGGCCCGCGTCGGAAGGTGCTTCCTTTGAGTCGACCACCCAGGCCACCAACGATGGCCCGTGGAAGACGAAAGAAATGGACGCCAAAGGCTCATGCCCCACCTCCGATATCTGAGCGTGAAGCAAGACTTCAATCGCGGCGGACGCGTCCCCAAGTCCTCGACCTACCCGGTGCCGCTGCGTCGCCACCGGCGTTCTCAGCTACTTTTCCCTTGGAGCCAACACACATACATGAATCAAGCTCGAAACCTCATTGGAAATCGAGCCTCGAAGACGTGTTTGAGGACGTTGAGCCCGCGGGGTCCTCCCAGCAGGCTTCTCGGACGACGTTGACGCGACCCATTCACATTCACCGGTCAGACTGCGAAGGGTGCGTACTGCGTAAGTCACCATCGTTACTTCCACCCCTAAATTTTATGTACTTCTTCTAGTCCATCAATGAAGTGGACCTGTCTCCTGGATCGGAGAAAAAGCTTTACGAGCCACAGATTCGCCAACGAGTAGACTACTACAGCTCGGTGAGCAAACGGACATTCCCATCGTCGCGGCTGCCCGTTCACTGTCCATCGTCAGGGGCCATATCCGAACTGACAACCCACGTGCTTCACCATCATGCACAACGGAAGCAAAGCACCGTACCCTGCTGGACGCCGGACGCTTGAAGCTCAAACCTGGTCTTTCGCGATGACACTGGCTTGGAGCACCGTTGGTCGTTCCGAGCAGTCACTCAGCTACGCCATCAACACATTTCAACGAAAGGTGGGGTTGCAATGAGTCCGGATGGCAAACTTCAATGGCATCAATATGATGGACTCAATCCAATGGGGTCAATTGCGCATCTCGCCACCGAGCTGGTCCCAGATTTGCGCGCCACGGCTTCTTATAGCTGGTGGGTGTACAAAAGAAACCGGAATGCGCTGCGATCACTCAATGCCTTTCTGACAAGGCGATGGACGACCTTGCTGGAATTGATGATTACCGACCGACCTTGAGCCATCTGCTGCGCAAACGTACGGCGCGTGCAGGCGAAACCCCGATGTGAACGCTGAGGGACTCTTACTACCGACCGTGGCTATGGCGCGTCAGCGCTACGAGTTCATGGGTCTGGAGGAGGGCGCCGTGGAGGAGGGAGGACAGGCGGCCCGTCAGACGTTCAAAAAATTCTGGGAAGCGAGCTCCGCCCGTAAGTACCAAATTGACAAGTTAAGGATTCTGGAAAAGGTACGTTCGTGGACGTGATGGCGCATTGGCTGCCACAATGGTGGTGTCACGGCCATCGGTTCTCTGAACATCCGCTCTTTGTGTACAGGCTAACGGCTTGCACCCAGGGCATTCGCTGTTCGAGGACGAGTATCGGGCGCACAAGTCTGTCATGGTCAAGCTCAGATGCCCAACTTGTGCCGCGGGAGGGCTGTGTGGAACGCCGGTCGCCTTCACTCAGAACCTCATCCGCTGTAACTTATGCGGATTGTACTTACATAAGTTGCATGAGATCTCCAAAGAGGAACAAAGGACGACATGATGCATCATATGTGTGAACGTGGTGTCACGAAGGATCTGCGCGCAGACGAATTCAAGAAGCTCTCTGGAGCGTAAGTGGCCTCAATGTATGCCGCTTTGTAGAACTTCCTGTGTTCCAGAGTTAATACGGCTTTTTACTACAGTGTTTCGCTTGCTCGTTCATGCGCATGGGCTTACATCAGTGAGGCTTGGAGGCTAGTTAAGGTCCATGATTATGGGGTTCATCGGGATGGGCTCGGAGCGCGGGCACTGGCTGAAGTCTCATACCCAGAAGAAAGCGTCAATCTCCAGCTGGTCCCAGGTAACAAACTGGCATGGCCTTTCAGCAATGCGAAGCCATTGGCAGGAAGCAAGAATCGGGAGATTTACGTGAGTGTGAGTCAGTATCCTGAATGGCATGGCAGAGTGCGCTGGCTTGGCTGACCGGCATTGCCTACTTGTCACTCTTCATCAGTTGCAGGTTCCCACTGAGACATTACTCAAGAAGACTTGGGGCACAAATGCTAGTTTGGTGAAGACATTTATCAAGGACACCAAAAAGACTAATCAAGCATCTGAACGTAGGCAAGTGACCAAAAACCATTTTGCACAGAAAAACTATCAGGCGGATCCTTACCCCAAGCTCTTTCTTGCACATCAAACATAGCCGCCTCATTCTCCATTGCGAAGAAGCTGGCGGCGGAACGGTACGCCGATAATGATAGCGATGAGAATGGCCCTGTGAGACATCATTACTTCCCCATGTTGCAGAAGTGGTACCTATTTGCAATGCCCTTGGTCCAGATCATCCAATCTGAACCAGAGGAAGTCACTGGGTGGGCATACAGCGTCCTGTAAAACCATAGCAGTTGTGTGATTCGGCCCCTGTATCGTTTCATGTACCATATCTCTTTTTGCGCTGTAATCGATGCTCTACTGAGGGGGCTTGCGATTGCTACAGCACACATATCAACGTTCGTACAGAGCCTAGTACAGGCCGGCCTCTCTGCAGTCGTTGCGCGGTGCTCCGAGTCACAGAAGTTCGACTTTGTGACCATCGACTTGTATCTGCTTCATCTGCTAAAGGGTTGTACAGTCGCACCCTTAGACCCAACTGGTGACTGTCAGAGTGTATACAATGTGCTGTAAGCAGCCACAAATGCGATCGAAAGTTTTGGGGCGTACGTGTGCCAATTCACGTAGGCCCCGGGCGTACCGACCTCGGACCCAGTACGCCTTATTAGGCGGAGCGTGAGCCATTTAGGGCGTACTCTGCGCCGCGCCAACAAATGTGCGGTACGCCCCGAAAAAAAACGAAATTGCTACAGTTTCCGCTAATCTGCATGTATCGTCTTCCCTTGCCGTATACATACTTTTTGAGTGTAGTAGAGCATGATAGAGCCAGTAGAGACGCCCATAGAGGCCCTACATCACCTGTAGTACCCTGTCCGCACGGGAGTCCACTCTCGACGTGACCGGTTGAAGACGAGATCGGGCTCGAATCAGCCGAGCTCAAGTGCGATGATACCGGGGTCGAAAGAGCCGCCGCCAGCCCAAAGTCGTTGTTGTTCGGTTTAGATGATAACGCGCTCGACCCCTGCTCTACTTCCATTGCTTGTTTATCCTCCGTCTCCTCTTCTTCCTCACTTCCATCCTCCTCCTTTTCCGCCGGACCGCTCCTCATCCCCGAGACTCCTCTTTCTGACCGTCGCCACCTTCGGCCCTATTTTCCTCATTTTCTTCATCCCCTTCCTCTTCCATGTCCTCCTCTTCCAATACCGCAAAGGCGTTGGTGACCGTCATCCTGTTTGCCCCCGTAGCTGGACTGGGGGTGGTAGTCGGTCGGGCCTTGCTGCTCTGGGTGGCCGTCGCCCATCCATCGCCGGTGCCCCTGTCTGAGGTCGCTCGAGGTTTGGAAGCGACCGCGCGGTTGAGTCCGACCAGCTTGCACCCGTCCGCGTAGGGCCTCATGTGGGGCGCCAATTCGACTCGAATTGAGCTCGCTGCAGCTCGCCGCCGGCCCATGGGCTCGCAGCTCGGTGCCTCAACATCGGCAGCACAGGTTTGGCTGGTCTATCTTGCCTTGCGCATACTTGGATTTATAAATCGCACATGCAATCATGATGGAAAACGGCGACGGTCTCTCTTTTCTCTCAAAGCACTCCACAAGGTAGTCTTGCCAACTCAAATAATCCCTTGTGTTCCTCATCATCGATGCACGTTCGGAAGCGATAATGGGTGCCTGTTCGCCCTAACATCTATCGCTACTGCTACGACTGCTGCGACTTAAGACTTCTTCTTCTCCTTCGCCTTCTTGCTCCTCGCCGTGCTTTCCATCTCGGGTGGAGCAGTTGACTTTGCGGTCGGCGGTGCAGCAGCAGCAGCAGGAACAGCAAGGCTGTCGAGCGGCTGCAAGACCCGAGCTATGGGAGAGCGTAGAGCTTGCGGAGATCAGAGATGCCAGCCAGCAAGTTTGCCAAGAGTTCTCTCAAGGCAAATCTACCTACATACCTTTCGGGTCGACTCCGGCCGGGGCGTGGTGGGCGGCCTCCGGGACAATTTGATCCAAAGCCGAAAATTCGCTCCGGTGCATACTGGTTTGCATGGCAACGTTGAATGCTTCGAATCGATTTATGAACGCGCCCGACCTAGCCTTGAATTTGATGCACTGTCGAAGCCCGAGTCCGGACTCGCCGCTTTCAGTGATACTGACCGAAGAGCGACATTCGGGTCGCCAAGTCTAGCAGAGTTGTCGACGTACGTGAAGGTCATCCGTGACTTTAAGCACTAGCATTCCAAGATCGTGTCCCCAGCGTATCGTGTACCTGGTCTGCAGCCATGCGATTCGTCAGGGGTCAAACACGACCTCGTTAGTACTGCAGCCGAGTCGGAGTTCGCGACGGCGTGGGGAAGTCGGGACTTGCCACGCCGGGAGATGCCGCGTAGACTTGGCGTGAGGCCCGCGTGAACGTGTCCCATTCGGTATGGTACACCACTGCTACGAGCGCCCGAGACCAGGCAAGATTCAGTTGATGCACCGATGGAGAGACGCGGGTCAGCCGTAACACGTCCACGGACACTCAACTGGTAGCGGTGGAGGAGGAAAGAGAGGAGTGGGAACGGGCGGCGCTTGGTCACAACCCAGGGACCGCGGTTTGCAAAAACGCCAATATTCCCTTGTTATAAGACAGCACCTTATTCAGTCGGTAGGTGGGTCGAAAAGTTTTGCGAGTGTAGAGGCAATGAGCACTGCCGTTCGAGCGAACGAATAAGGTGCAGAAGCGAACAGGCATTTCTCTCGCCTATTCACTCTACACTCTAAGTTATAAGCTCGACGCCCCTCCCAGAGGGAGGGCTTACTAGTTGAGCTTAACTCTAATAAACGCATGCAGTGCACGACACCCCGAGGGGAGCCGAGGGGGGGGGCGGCAGCGGCAGGCGGCGGGCTATCCACACGCTCCAGCTTTTTATTGTCCTCGCGCGCGAGTTCTGGACCGATTTCTGCCGCCTAATTCGGCCGCGCGTTTCGGCCTCCCTGTCTCGAGGCGCGTCTGTCGGGTTCGTCGCCACAGCACGTGACCAACGAGCACGCGGTCCAAGCGCAATATTCCTTGTTTACTGCGCTCGCGCTCGTAGACGTTGCCCGCGCGCATGAATAAATAGGGCTGTTCAACCCGATTCTCTCTTTCCTTCCTTCCATGCACTTGCAAGTCCTAAATGATTTTCACCACTCCAACACAATGTCGTCAAACCCCCTCTTCGACTCATCAATGTCGTACAAGGCCACGCGCCCTCGTTGCGCCGCCTGACGCCGAATCGATACAACCAACATCGGTTCCCGCCGCCGAAATCCCTTGGCTCATACCCTTCTGTCTGATGATTCGCAGGTTACGTATCACGCGATCACCACCAAAAATTACATCGAGTCGTGGCATAAGATCTTGAAGTATTGTTACATTGGCCGCGGGCAGCGACAACGGACGGATCAGCTCATCCACACCCTCACAATGGCGCCGAGCCAGCATACCGCCAAGAGATTAGTCTCATCGTCACCGGCTTTGTTCGTCGGCGATCGAGTAAGGCCGAGACTCGGCGCCAGAACACCGCGCAATCAATTGAGTGGAGTCGAGCGAACGATATGGTCACGGAGATGGACGACGACGGTGATGTGAGTTGAGCTTAGGATTTTCTCGCGTCTCGGGGTCGAGACTTTGGCTGACTCGACCTCGACGACTTTTCTTCTTCTTTTCTTTTTACCAATCTTTAGATCCACGTCACGTCTTTCGGAGAGGACGAGCAGGAGGACGAAGACTCGACCTTCATCGAGACAGACTACACCGTTGGACTCAATCCCACCGACTCGAGCGTGATCTCGACTCGCGATTGTCCGGATTTCGTTCGCCACATGTTTCCGTGCAAGCACATGTGGCCTGCCGCGCGTGGATCTTTGCACTAGCGACTATGCTCCTCTCGCATCTCAAGCATCGTCTCATGTATCTGAAATTTCGCCCTCGCTGCCGCCGTCGTCATAGTCGCTCGCTCCACCACTTCAAGCAATACCCAACAACACTGCTGACGTGACGTTTCCGTCGATCGACCCAAACGGTGGGATCTTGGCGAATGCTGTGTATTGCCTTGCTCGCAATTGCATCCGTACCTGGGCAAGAATGAACATTATTGATGAGCACTCTCTGGGCCATATGTGCAGAGCACAATTGCAGCTCACTTCTTTACGTCTGTCGTTGATGTACCCTATGTTTTCCGTCTCGTTTGCGGTCGAAAAGCGACTGAAAGTTCCTTGTCCTGTCCAACGACTGGACCTCGCAACTCCTGACACGGCTTCGAGACGGGCTGCACCCATTGAATGCACTAAGCCTCGGAGGACACTGTAGTGTATTTCACCGTGCTTGGACAATTTTGCTTTTGATGTGGGATCGGAAACTTTCGAGGTAGTGGCGCCGTGCCTTCCTTTGAGTAGGACAGCTCTGAGATGGAAGCATTGATGTGCCCGACGGTGTTGGATCAAGCTTTTCAGATTAAGCGCAAGCTGACGAGATTCGTGACGCAGAAGGGATGGGAGTCGAATAATCTGAGCCTGTGAATGAATGCTGGTCCCATTTAGTGTTGCTTGCTATACGAAACCAGTTGCTTAAATTGTTGTAAAAACCATCCTGGTCGCCTTGACCAGTACAACAAAAGTGAAGGCACCTTCAAGAGATGCATGGGTGGAATCCTCTTTCAACATAAATGAACCTACACCAGCCGGCAAGCTTTCATTTGCTGTCACAATGACGTCGAGCAGGAAGCGTTCCTCTGCTTGAGCATCGGCCTCGTCATAGGCCTGCTGAACGGCAAGCCTAGAATCGGAAGAGATGAGTTATCGGCTCAGGGGAGGCTGGTACAGGTCTCATGGCACTCAACTTACGGTGCAGTATCATTGTTAAGGCCAAGAGCAGCTAAAGAGCGAACAGCGTTTTCAACTGACTTCCGCTCTTTCGGGTCCAGCACGACGAGATCTTTCTCCAAGCCACGTTGTCCCTAGGAAAAGCACGAAAAATAACCCCAATCAATCACGCCATCGAACAGACGAACAATTTGGCTGCTTACCAACGAAATCGAGCAGCGTGTGCAAGGAAGTGCTACACCCGAGGATCCTTGAAGGGGTATATTGCTCCTCTATGAGCAGTGGCGACAGCACCTCCAGAGCCTTCACGATGAGAGGCTGACTTTCGATGTCGATACCTACATAGTTTTACATCCACTTTTTGGCTGCTGATAACGATCGAACGTATGCGCTCGGCGTAATCTATATGCCGCCAGATCCTTCAACACCGAAAGGCAGCTGGTGCCCAGCGAAAGCAATAGACCGGTAACCTTGCTTACGTGCCACAGTAATTGCTCCACGATCCTTGAACTTGTCCCTCCAAGCATCGAGCGGCCTAGGAAGAGTATCAAACTCGAGAGGCTCGTCTGTCGACCATGAAAGCTGTATCTAGGTTATCTGGGTGTCTGCAGTGGGTTGTCGAAGCGGAAGGCGAGAAGCTCAAGACACCCTCACGTCCAAGAAGGGTGCCTTTCGCTCGAAATCATCGTCAAGAAGCTCGATATCCGGATCGTCTAGATACATTTCGTCGAAGCTGGCTGAAGCGAGAACGTAGGATATGACGATGATGGCACCAAGGGTCCCAGTAGATCAGATCAGATCAGATCAGATCTGACGGGGGTCAGATCAAGTTCAGATCAATCAAGCCTCGAGAAAGAAAAAAAAAATCAAAAGTAGGCGGCACCTAGATGGTGCCATTATGATTGTGTTTGAAATGCCAACTGCGGCGCACCTGATCACTGCATGAGAGAGAAAGAAGCGCGCCATCTGCCATCTAGCATCGCCGCCGCATTCAGGGTGTCAGCCCCGCGCCACAGGAATACTACAGGGTGTGGTCCTCCTCTGATGGGCCTTCGTTGCAGTGTCAGGTGCTGACTCATTGCAAACACTTTCTCGTAGGGATCATGCGACCCAATCCAGTCATAGAAGCGGGGAGCTCCTCCAAAAAGCGGCGGCTTAGCAAGGTGATCACTTTGGAGGATGATGAGGATGAGGATGATGATGAGTGGAGGAAGAAGATGAGCATTTCAACATGTAGACATGTAGAAGTCTGTATGTCCAAATTAGGCAATTTCATGTCTCGGATCAAATTGATTGCTCAGATCAGATCAAGATCAGATCAATCAAGGCAGAATCAGAAGGATCCAGATCAGATCTGATCTGATCTGACGGTGATCTGATCTAATGCGGATCCTTGGCTCGCTCCAGTCACACTCGCACTTCCCCACTTTTATGCATTTCCGAACGCGCGTGCTCCGTCAGTTTCTTTGGCCAGTTGTGTGAAGAGGTAGCCGTGGCGTAGGTGACTGACCGTCTCCCCGATCGAGCACTTCGGTGTCCCTTTCAACACATCGAACGACTCGTGCGTAGTGTACAATGCAATGCTAAGGAGCTGAACTTTAGAGTACGCGATCTACGCAAGCCGGCTGAGACGAAAACGGCTAACTTTTGAATACTCGACGGGCCGCTAGTATTTGGCTAGTATTTGCTATTATACTTGACTGCACATTAACCACTTTTCTTACCAAACACGAACCCGACTTGGCCTATCACACAAACATAAATGCAGTAATCAGCACCGTGCTCATGAATGCGGGAGGAAGCCACCTTGGCCACTGCCACCAAACTCACCTTCTCTCAACCTATACGTCGCCCTCCCCTCCGGCACACTCCCCTCGGTCCCATCCGCGGCCTCAATAATCCTCTGATAAACTACCGACCTCAACAACGTATCCTCAATCTCATCCACGGAAGCTTCGTCGCAACAATTGTAATGCGCCCAATTGTTCAACATCCCCAATCGACGCGATTCGTCGCGCTGAACGATTTCGAGGTCGAATCCACCACCCAGCGCGTGAAAATGAGAGGCTTGGGTGAATCCCGGGGGTTCAGAAGCTTGGAGGGAGGAGGAAGCGTCTTCGGAAGTTGGTCCGAGGTCGGCTTCCATTCGAGCTGCGCCCTCTCCGTCGTCGTCGTGGTCAAGATCGAGGTGGCATTTGCACCCGAGCAGGTCGTGCGTTTGGCATGCGACGCCTTGGTGCAATTTGAAGATGCTGCGCAGCTGTGACATGCGCGATCCAGAAAGGAAAGTCAGCCATGATGCGTAGTATGAAGGGTCGTGACGAACAACGTACATCATCAGGGGTAAACGAGTCCGCCTTGCCCGCTCCACCCGATTGATCATCGTCCTGCGAGGCTCGACTATCAGTCTCTTGGAGGCAGATGCGTGTGGACAACCTCGCGAAAACTCACCATCAACGACGTCGACAGCCCCATCTTGGTGACTTGACGTTGAAAGATCTTTTCGTCGATCGTACCGGCCGTGAGGAAGCGATAGATGACCTGTTGCCACAAAGAGATGTCTCAGTGGCGTCTTTCGCGCTCGAACGGAAGCAGTCGACCAACTCACGCATTGCTTCTTTTGTCCTTCACGGTGGATCCGAGCCATGGCCTGTTGATCCGTCGAAGGGTTCCAATCGCTGTCGATGAGGACGAGGCGGGAAGCTCCGGTGACTGTTATATAGTCGGGGCATGGGTCAGTGCAGCGGCACACGAGCTTGACGACCTCAAGAGACAAACTTACTATTCAGCCCCGTTCCACCCGCTTTGCTCGACAGCAGGAAAACGACTGTTATCGTACTGCAAAATCAGCCTGTGACCTTCACTCGACACGCCGTCAGAGAAGCACGCACAACTTGTCGTATTCTTGCCCCTGTTGAACGCCTCGACCAGCGCAATCCTCTCAGCTTGCGGCGTGTTCCCGTCCAATCGACTGAAAGGGTACCTCTTCTGCCGACAGTGGCGTTCGATGATATTGAGCGTCTGGACAAAGTTGGACACGACGACAATCTTTTCGCCTTGGATCGAACGCAATTGGTGCAAGAGGGTGCCGAGGGCGAGCAATTTACCTGGAAGGCGCATGCTATTGTGTCAGTGGGAGTTTAGACTGAATCGCCAGCTCAAACAGAACATCACCCACCCGACAACGCGAAATCGTACGAATCGTTCCCCGCCTTCCGGAGCAACTCGACGACCGGCTTCTTGAGCGCATCGACTTTCTTGTTCTGTTCGATCGACTGCATCAACAAGCCAGGCGTGTTGCATAATTGCCTCAAAACCATCAACAACGACAATTGCTCCGTGATCGAGCCTTCTTGCAGTGCCCTCGCAGCCGACCCAACGAGGATCTCTTCGTAGATCGAAATCTCGAGAGGCGTGGGGGCGATAAAGACGGTGTATTCGAGTTTCGGAGGCAGGTACTTGGCGATGACGTCGCCCGCTCGACGAAGGAGGAACGCCGTCCCGATACGAGTGAGTTGCTTCGAGCGGTCCTCGCCGACCTTCTTGTCCTTGGCACTCGCACCTGGCTCACGCGACTTGATGATCGCATTCTCGAAATCTGTGGAATCAGAATTTTGCCTCCACACTTGAGCAACGCATAGTTGATCACTTTGCGGCGCGTGTTCTCGGACTCACGCTTCTTGAACACAGGATACGAGTCGAGCAAGCCCGGATTGACGAAATCTGTGCGCATCGAATGTTATGTTTCGTTATTGAACGGCTGGTACAGGATTGTGAATTGGATCTACGTACCAACCATCGAATGGTACTCTTGCAAGTCGTTCTGGATCGGCGTACCCGAGAGGATTACACGGCGCTTGCAGGAGAGAGAGCGCAGCGCTTTAGAGATCTTGGCGTCGGAGGACTTGAGGCGATGGCCTGAGGGAGATGAGGGACCTGTGTCAGGGTCCAAGGGTCCCAGTACGTCTTGGGGAGTATATAACACACCTTCATCGCAGATGATCAGCCCGATCGGAGGTTGTACAGCTTTAATGTCGTCGATGACAGTCCTAAGCTGTATGGGGAACGCGCCGTGCTTTAGCAACAAATTTGGGCGACGCGGAGCATCTCACGCGACTAACCCGCTCGTAGCCGATGATGAGCAGGTTGTAGGACTTGGTCGCGCAGAAGGACTTGATGTTGGCCCCGGAATCGGCGATGAAAGGTCGGAGAAGATCGTAGCCCAGCCACAGACGTATCTCGCGACTCCAGTTCTAGTTCGATGGATTGTAGTCAGCAACGGGGAGGTTGCATACTCGAGTGACGGCCGCCAGGGACCTACCTTCACGAGCGTCACGGGGCAGACAATCATGGCGCGTTGTATCACGCCTGTCCCGCTTCCCCAGTATGGGTTTTGCTCTGTGAAATCAAGTCCTCTCTCAGGCCGAAATCCCATATGGGAAACAGGCCTGGACTCGGACTCGGACTCACTCAGCAGCGTCCATATCAGACTGATCGCTTGGACGGATTTGCCGAGTCCCATCTCGTCGGCGAGAATACAGCCTTGCCCTTCTCCACGCATGCCCATCACGGCTTCGTACATGAACTTGACGCCTCTGTGCAATAAAATCAACGTCCCAAGATGAACACTGAGCGATTCTATATTTGGAAACAGTCGTTTACGTACTCTTTTTGATGGTCCCGCAGTCGATCGCCCAGTTGAGGGTCGAGAACGACATCAACCACGGGTAAGCCCCTGAGTCCGCCGCGTACCGAACGAATACGGCCAGTGAGTACTTGCTTCGCGGCGGTTTTCATGCAGCGTGACTCACTTTCCGTTATAAACCAACTCGTGCTCCTCATCAGGTCGTCTCATCACCACTGCCCCAGCCTTAGTGGGGTCGAACCTCGGCTGCGGACCCAACTCAGGCTTGCCTTTCGATCCAGCCGATCCCATTCCGTGCGTCGGATCTTGGAAAGCCTTGCTCGCTCGAGGGGTCACTCCAGGTATGTAAAAGTTGCTCGAAGGTATGGAGGCGGCGACAGCGATGGGGTCAAAGATCGATGGCGGTGGTCGAGCTGGCGGCTTCATAGAGGCCATGTTCCTGACTGGTGGAGGGCGAACGGACGGGGCGACAATGGGGAGGGTGGCCGTCGGTGCTGCAGTGGATTCAGATTCGATCTCCAGTGTGTAACCGCCCATGTTGATCTGTTGTTCCGAATCGAGTCGGACCTTGGGCCCAATGGCGCCATTGGTGATGCTGCGACCGATGCTTGGAGCCTTAGTTCATGTGCATCAGAATTCCCAAAGCCCACTAGAATAGCTCACGTCTTTCTCGTCTCACGATTCTTGAGTGATCCAGAGGTACCGGTGACGATCAGAATCTATGTGAGCCACGAGCACGACCCTGTCAGCGGCCTCTCGATCAGTCCAGGCAGGAAGCGATGGCTGCTTACGCCGTCCCCCTCCCAGGTGGGGTTCGTTTTGGTCGAATACTTCCGATATTGGCACTGCGACAAGTCAGGCGAAAGTTGAGGTGATGTACTTGCAAAGAAAGGTCCTCAGGCTACACTGACCAGGTACTCCTTCCCTGTCTTCTTGACGGGCTCTTGCGCTGCTGGTGGAGTAGCCATCAATGTCGGCCCATCGACGTTCGTTCGATCGATCACTCGAGTCGCGTCTATCCTTCTTCCCAGTTGGGTCTCATCTTCCCTCCTGATCCTCTTCAAGTCGGACTCGTATCCTCCGGTACCTTCATCGTTATCAACAGCTCGGATGGGATCCTCGTTCTCCCTGCTCGTATGCCTCTTGACCCCTATCACCGAATTGGAAATCGACATCATCCCCATTCCCATGGGTATTGCCTCTCTTGCCCTTGCACTTTGGTCTGCAACGGGCAATTTCGTCGCAGTCATCACGCTCGCCAGTCCAGAAGGTTTGCTCGGCGTCGGTCTCGGTAGCGCTCGAGGGGTTCCACCCCCTGGCGTGATAGCCCCGGGCATTGGCGCACGTGATATCGAGGGTGATCCAGCGCTGGGGTGAGCTGACACAACGGCGGACGAATCATGGAATTGTCGCACGTATTCGGCGTAGGTGATGGTATCGTCGATCTGCAAGTGCGAAGAGGCCGTCAGAAAATTGCTCTTCGGAAGGTTCGGGGCAGTGAGATCAATGTGAATGCACCTTGCACTCTCTTCCACCAACTTTGAGCTCGAGCTCGGGCTCAATGGGCATAGAAAGCGTCGTTGAGCCGAGCCTGTGGAACGATCGTTTGGGCACGTCAGAACCATTCTTTGCTCGCACAAAATCTTCGCCAGCCTCGTCACTCACGTCTTGCCGTTCTCGTCCCTCAGAGTCGCTGATGGTCCTTTGATGATGAGGAACTGTGGTAGATGTGGCGGATATTTGGTGGTTGTAGATAGTGCAAAGGGGCAGGCAGGAAGATGCCTCGCTCAGTTTCAGCCCTCTCGTGACGGGCTCTAAATCAAATCGTCTCCGAGAGCTCACCCCGTCCCTGGTAACGCCAATTCGATTGACGCCGACAACATGCCATAAGGCTCAAAGACGCTCAGCTCTCTCCCCAGCGCTATGATCTATCCCCACTGTTCCACTCACCTCTCCCACGTCTTATTCTTGCGATGCTGCGGCTCCCTCCATTGCACGGTCCAAACCTCGACCTTATTCACCCTCTGCACAACCGGCCTCCCGTCCCCAATCCCACTCCCACTCCCCGACCCACTCCCACCAATAGTAATTTCCTCTACTGCCCTTCCTTTACCCTTCTCGACCCCTACCGTCACGCTCATCGATGCAGACGCGCCATGATCTTGCTCGTCCCGATGAACGAGTCTGGACGTCGAAGTGGACGCGACGGGCGATCGAGCGACAGATTGATAAGTCGGGTAGTAGGATGCCGAGCTAGATCGTTGGAGGAGGGGCATCCCTCTTTGTTGAAGGTGGTGGGAGGTGGTGAGTTGAGTGAGGTTAGGTGGGAGAGCGTGGGGTCAAAGAGGTCAAAAGAGGATAGCGACGCACGCGCGCGCGTCAGTCGCGTCGCATCGTCAGCGCGTCAGCGACGACGTGCGAAATCGCTTCAACGCGACGTCAACCTTCCAGTCCCATGTCATCGCGCGTGCGTAGTTGTGGAATTTGTTCGCCTCGGGGCTTCGGGACAAGTAAGCAATCACCACATCAACGCAACCGATATATATGGTCGATAGGTATGATATTGACAATGCAGTATGCGAGCGAGTGGAGAACGAAACAGATGATCCGAAATGGGGGGGTTACCACCCTCTTTACTATATATCGAGGAATAGACCCGAAAAACGGGCACAGAAAAATAAGGAATGTAGGTCCAACACACGTAAACACCAAGATGGACACCCTCGTGTGAGGCTTCCCGGAACGAAAGAGCCGACGACTCCCCGTCAAATCATGGGGCGAAGCGAAGGCCCAGGAGAAAGAAAGAAGAAAATCTCCATCGTTGACGTTGACTTTTTTTGAATCACCTCCCTTCCCCATCTTTGCCATCCTCGAATTCGCTCGGACACCACCCCATCCTCAACTTGGTTCCGGGGTCGATATTCGCCGGATCGAAAGGCTTCATCCCCTCGTACGTCCCGTCATCTTTCGCCAGTCGTTCGACTGTACTATCCCTTAGGATTCCCCGCCACTTCGATCCGGAACCTTCTTGGAGGTCCGAGGGACCGTCTTTGCGTTGGATGATCAAAGGAGGTTGGATCGAATAGGCCGAGATGCGGCGGTAGCGAATCATGGTGGGGAGCACGAGATCGACCGCGGTCGAGTAGGCGGACCAAGGGTCCAAGAAGGTCGAGAGGAGGCGTTGCGCCCCGTCGGCCGAAACGGCCCATCCGTGCAAACACATCGGCATCACCGAGGCGTGGATGTGAGGGTGTAACTGCATGGGCGCTGTGGGACGTGGTCATGGACGCAATTTACGGCGTTAGTGCATCAGCTCCATGAGCCCATTCAACCACAATGCCCATAAAACTGACTAATGTATTCCCGACTCCAACAATGCCCCAAAAACGTCACGTCCCAATCCTCGGGCAATTTGCGATGAATACGACTCCACAACCTTTCAAGATCCCACTCGACATCGACATCATCCTCCATGATCAACGCCGCGCGATCTCCATTTTGCACAACGGCCTTCAGAGCCCTCGTCTGCCCCCAATAAGTCGAGATGATCCCTTCGTGCACCTGCCGTACCGCGAATTCCTCCAAAGGATCATTGAGCGCTTTGGCGAGGTCAAAGTTTTCGTCGATGGGTTTCAGGCTCGTATGATTTCCCGCAGTGTGCAAGGCCTCGAGATGGGTGATCCAATTCCCTGTTGGGTACCGCTTGCGATCGGAGGGAAATTGGGGAAACACTTTGACGTGCTGCTTGTCGAGGTAAGGGGTGAGCCAGTCGGACCCAATGTGCAGTCCACCGATCGAAGCCGGTGAGGCCTTGCGCGCTTTGGCCTGTGTGTGCATGCAGATCACAGCATGTCAGCGATGAGACTTTCTTCAAAATCCGCGCGTTCGCGGCAACTGACCATGAGCCTCCTCCTCAACTGCCTCGTCGCGGCGACCCTTTCCCCAATCCACTGAATGAACGGCTCATCCTTGATCGCCGCATCCACAAACGTCAGCTTGACACCCAACGCGTTCGCCAACCGTGTCATCTCGGCCCTCCGGTCCATACGATGCGGCAACGAGAGCACGTAAAGGTGGTCGAACGTCATGGTGGGTTTATGGGTCATTTGCCCCTCGGGCGAGGTCGTGCGTTCGAGGAAACGGCGGTAGGCCAACCCGTCCGAGTCGGGATCGGCGTCGAGCATCGCTTGCGCTTGGGCGAGGCGCACATGATATGGTTCGGGCGTCGGGATCGTGAGTTCAATCACGCCCGGAGCCGGCAAAGAAGCAGATGAGGAGGAGAAGGAGCCGAGAAAGGGGAACGTCTTGGCCAACATGCCGCGAAGAATTTGATTCGATTGCGCTCCTTTGGGGTATATTGGAGTCTTGCCTCGTTCTGTTGCTGCTACAATTGTCCGTGGTGGTGCTCCCAAAGTCATCAAGAACCAAACGATGAACCCAATCGATGCGGCGGCGACAATTGTTCTGACGAGCGGCGACGAGTCGGACCCATTCGACGCGGCGGCATGGAACCACGCCTTCATCCGCCTCTGTGAGCGCAACCTCGTGATGACGTAAACGATCCCGAATCCCCAAGATCGTTTTGGTGGTGGATCGAGGAACGGGTTCGCGCCAACAACGCCAGCTGCTGGCCCGCTTCCGCCTGTGCCTGCGCCTCCGTTGCGCTGAGCCGAGCTGGACGAGGTGGTGCGATGATGTGGCCCTCTGGCCCCTAAGAAGGCGCCCTGATGGGAACTCGGGAGGAGGGTGAGGAAGAAATCGTTGGACTGGAGATGGCGGTCGAGACGGCGTGGTGGTGGTGGTGGTGATGGTGGTCGTCGTCGTCGTGGTCGTCGTGGAACGCGCCGATGCCGTGCCCGAACCCGCCTGCGCCGTTGCTGCCGTGGCTGATCCGCGGTGAGGTCTCGATGATGGGCGACAGCGGCGTCGACGAGTAAGTCGAGTGGGCACGTAGCCGCTGATCGGGATCAGGTGCGAGGTGCCGTCGTCGTCGTCGTAGCCGGCTGAACTCGAACCGGCGATCGCGTTCACGTGCGAGCTTGATGACGAAGACGACGACGACGACGACGAGCCAGAGGCTTTACAGGTCGGAGCATAGCCCGACATCATCCCGCGATCGTGAGCCGAGGCGGGTGATTGTAGTCCAGATGCTGTTGGGTCGTAAGAGGGAACGGTGCACTAGTTTGTGGTGCATGCGATGAAGGATCGACGAGCGGGCGAGCGGTGCACGTTGCCCGTGGACAGCCTCAGTCGCGTCGTACTGTGGGAGGGGAGGACTGTGGCTGCGTGCGTGGGCTCTCTTCTGCCCTAGACCAGCTGAGCTGAGATCGACGGGGATCGTGCGTCGCGCGTTGAGCGTCGCGCGCGCGCTCGGTGCGTAGACCTGTAAATGTGGGGTCGAGCCTAACCAGACACAGGGTGGGTCGTGACGCGACGACAAAATCCGGTCGACCACAAGAAGTGAGCGGCAGCAGGAGTGAGTCTAGGATATGCCGAGGTGTGAAGTGGGACGCAAAGGGGCACGTGGGCCGCGGCTATACGTGCCGAGCAGCGCTTTTGGCAGCGATAGCCGACGGGATTGGAACTTGCGAGGCGTCGCTGAGCGCTGATTAACGGTGAATCCCTTATTCTAATTTCGTTTCGTGGTGCAGCGCATCCCGCTGCGTGCACTCGCAACTACAAAACACAGAGGGAGACAATAGGGAAACGGGAAAATAGCTCACGGGGGGGGGGGGGGGAGGCTCAGCAAGGAGTCGGATCTGGCAATGCTAATCAAGAACGATGTCGCCTGCTACATATAGCTCCTCCGCTCCCTATCCTTGGCCTTCAGTTGCTCCCCGAGGGCCGGGAACCGGACTGTTTCCTGAGTTGGAGTGCGCGAATACCTGCTTTTCGGCGAAGTGCTCGCCTCGACTCGCCTGGCTCGCCCTCGCCCGCCTCGCGCGCAACCCCCACCACCACCTCCGCAGGCGCAAAGGTGCGTGCGCGCAGGGCTCGAATCGCGCTCAAACCACTCCCAGTCTCCCACGTTTCCGTCCGCGACTACCGCGGCCCTCAGACGGCCATGTGCACCCACTGCAAGGCTCGACACTGGGAGTGCGAAAGGACGAAGTCAACCGGACACTTTGGCACGTGCTGCTCGCGGGCAAGGTGCGCCTCCCCCTCCCCAGGCCAATCCCGGGTATCGACAGCTACTTGAAGGCTCGGATAGCGGTCAGTTGCTCCGTCCAACAACATTCGTCTGCAGTAGACCCACATGCTGAACTGTGCTTCCCACGCGCACCGAATCTAAAACATTCCGCGAAAACGCCCGGTCGTACAACAACGCGCTGTGCTTCACTTCACCGGCTGCTCACTTCGACCAGACACGACTGGGGGGGCACTCTAGGACCCCCCTGTTTTGCGTGTTCGGTCGCTTCTATCATCGACTCGGCGCCCTGATCCCTGCCGTGAATCAATGCCCAGCCTTTACTCAGACATGGCTCATCGACCCGGCCGAGGCGACCGACACTCGACTTGGGACTCGACGGCGCAGACAGTCGCATACAAAGATCTACGTTGACCAAGCTCGAGTTCATGTTGCGTACCGACAATCGCTTTGTGAGGGAGTTCGCATCGGTCAAAGCCCGCGCATGTTGAGATACGGCCAAAGCGTGGGTCCTGCGCCTCTGTGTACCACCTGGCCGAGACCGACGCACCCACAACCTTCCTACGTCAAGCACGGAAATGGCGATGCTTATCTGCGATTCCGACACCAACACGGGAGATCGTGGACCGCAAGACCTTATTCTCCAGGTGCACGGTGATCGATGTCCCGATGGTCGACCCAAGTACCAAATCTTTAGCTCGCTCCATCCGTCTGCGATGCCTCTCCGTTACCCACTACTCTTCTCCGTAGATCCACTTCAACACTCCTCTTTGCGGGTTCCACCGATCTGGGCCGCCGATCTGCAACAAACTGAGAGCAGATCAACAATGGTGTCCGATTGCCGTGGTACTTGCCGGTCTCGGTCTTGATGTGGCGGAGAGGAGGACGAAGACCGCGATGATGAGGATGAAGACCGCGAGGAATGAACATGACTTTCGGCTCTTTCTTACGTGTTCCTTTCTGTTGAGACGCAAGCACAGACTGACATTGACTGTGTGAACATCTACCACGAAGGTCAAGGAGAAGGAGTCGAGTGGATCAACTCAAGTCTCGCATTTCCTGCATTGCACCCAGCGTCTCTTCCCCGAGTCCGTGATCGACGGAGACTTCCAAGCCGACACCGATCGGCTAAACTACCTCCAGTGTCACCAAGAACGCTTGCGCCTCACCACGGCACAAGGTGTCACCGACGCTGTACTGACCCTAATCGAACTGGACGTTCGATAAGTTTGAGCTCGACGTTCAAGAACAGGCCGCGCGAGATCCCGCAGCGTTATTAAGATGCAGTAGCGTGCGTCGTCAGATATGAAGACCTTCGATGTTCATCGCGGTGACGTCCAACCCCGAACGGCCGGAAATCAAGGCTGCACTGGGAGAGAATGACGAAGCACGCAACCGTCCGGATGTCATTGCACGAGTGTTTGAAGCCAAGTTGGACCGACTTGCGACGACGTTTTGGGCAACAAGAACGGGCGGCTGTTCCTCCGATAAATGAACAATCGTTTTTTTACTGTACTGTACTTCATATTGTGTTCTTTTTCCACTGCTCAATTCAAGTCTCCTGCTATTTGATTTTCATCATCCCCGTTAATTTAAAGGATTCCCACTGGTAAAAAATAAACCACATGGTGCAAGAAGCATGCGTACTAAGAAAACCGTGCGTTCCAGAGACAGAGAGCGGAGAACACAAAGAACATGACCAAGAAGACGACAAGTGCTATAGCACCCGAGACGCGGCGGGTGGCTGGAGGAAGTCTTCCTAGGCCGTCGGTCGGAGTCTCTCCTGTCCTGTCGGTGGGGGGTTCGTGTGACGGGTAAGAGCAACGGTGGGCAGACATGGCTGTGCAAGCGGCGAGTAAAGAGTGCCCTTGGACCTGAGGCCTGAGGAAAATATTGTCGACTGCAGAACATCTTGGGAGAACAGGCGGCCAGGCAAATCCGACGCATCCGCGGGCCGTCTAGCCCCCTGTCTGAGAGCGCGCCAATATTTAGCACCTCCGGCCCGTCGGTTGGCGACTGTCGATCGCCTGCGGGTTGATTACGACACATGCCCCTCTCGTAGTGAACCGAGTCACATGATCATCGAGTCATCCCTCTGAGCTCGTGGGCTCTCGTCGAATTCAAAGGTGGTGCGACTGTATGCCTGCACTCGGGCCCACCATAGACCTGAACCTCATCATGTTTTCATTGACCGTGATCCTCGCTGGACGTATCTACAAAAAAATGTCAGGATGGTGATGACCTCGGTCCTCGGCATCTTTCACCATTTTATTCTCGGTCTTGACTCCTGAAGGTGATCATCGCTCGTCACTCGTGCGACCTTATTCGGAAGACCGGCCAACTGCCGATATGGGCCCGCTGCGAGGTCCATAAGTCTCTTTCTTTCCCGCCATCATCCACTCGCTCCATGCTGACACACGCACTCGCTTAGTTGAAGGACAGTCAAGGTGAGTATCGTCTCATCATGCACCCATATTTACGCGTCCCAGCTTTTCCCACTCGAAGAGGCTCGTGCTGATCAATTCAAGCGGCTGCCGCTGCCAACCTCATCTCCTCTCCTGAGTTTGACTGGCAAAATGGAGCAGCCCGGCTCGCAAGCCACATCCGCCTCCGCGTCCCCACCACATCAACCACAAAATTCCAGTCCTTCAACCGGGCAGAATCCTGATCTCGAAAATGAATACAAAGCGGGTGCGTTAGCGGCTTCTGCATCTCGCAATGTTTCATCGCTGGGTGATCCGCTAAAGTTCTCTCGATCATTTTACAGCTGGACTGGCGCTGGCAGCTTTTATGGTCGCTGCAACTGTCCTACACGTATTCGTGTTCTGGTGGTGCTACATACAGCGACCTGTTGTACCGCACCTGCCTCGGTGTCCTCCTGACGGGCACCCGTTTCACTATCGCGAAGAAAACATCAATGATCGATCTGAAGACTTGCTTTATTGGGGTCGGCAAAGTCACTCACACCCAAGAGATGGCCTGCTTAATGTCACCGTCGAAAACTGCCCCAATGTCGAACGTCTCGCGATAGTGAAACCGGTGCCCGTCAGGAGGACACCGAGGCAGGTGCGGTACAACAGGTCGCTGTTACACCACCAGAACACGAACACGTGTAGGACAGTTGCAGTGACCATAAAAGCTACAAGCGCCAGTCCAGCTGTAAAAAGATCGAGATAACTTTAGCGGATCACCCAGGACTCGGATGAAGCATTGCGAGATGCAGAAGCCCACTAACGCACCCGCTTTGTATTCGGTTTCGAGACCAGAATTCTGCCCGGTTGAAGGAGTGAAATTTTGTGTTTGTGATTGATGTGATGCGGAGGCGGAGGCGGATGTTTTGCCTCCTCTCGCACTGGCACTGTCTGCGGTGACGATCCGTCCTCATACAGTGACACCTCTTTGTCGCAAAGGTATTCCGAGCTGGTCTATGGACTTCACCATCAGTAGTTGCATCGACTGACATCTTGAAGCTTTGTTCGCAGACTCCGAATTGTGATCCGACCCACCATCCCGACTCACCGGGATCTGAGATTCTTTATTTTCATTTGTCGAGATTCAGTCGTTTAATCGTGGCCTTTTTTGTTTGTTTGATAGATTTCAATAACAGCATATACTTACATCAATACATATAAACCTTTGGAAATGTCGGAGGGAATGCAGTTAAGCAAACTGGCTAGGCCAATAGTGTAGGACTCATTGACCCTGAATCAGAATCAATCATACCCACTAAAACCCCTTAGGTGGTTCACAGAGACACAAGAGACCCTTGGACTCCTGAATTGACGCGGAGCTCCTCGAGTGCCGTTGCGGTGATCGGTCCAAAGGTTCCGACGAGAATCGGTGGTGGCGAGAAAGCTTCCAGATCGAGTGGAAAAAGGAAACACGTAACTCGACCAGTCGACGCTCCGAGCGAGAGACGACCGGGCATACGAAGTGGGGAAAAGCATGATGAGGGCCGAAGAAAGAGCGATCCAAAGACGCCGAGCGAGCGGGCAGCCGACTAAAAGATGTGCCAGAGACACTCCAGAGACTCGGCCCCTCGGGTGCGTTCGTGAGGCACATCACGCAAGATGTGGACCGATTATTGACGTGGGCGTGATTTGGGGACGCGAGTTGTTGACCTGGATGGAGGGTTCCCCGGGAGAAGAAGTGGGCGCACCACTTCCCCGGACCCTGAATTCGTGCCGAGGCGCTCCCAGACATCCGGCACCAGTAGTACGCGCCGCGACGTGCCAAGGTCGAGGTTCTAGTTGGGCTTTTGATTCCGAGCAGCAGTTGACTCCAGCGCCGCACTGGACCAGAGGCAGCACGACCCTGGTGGCTGGTGCAGCCCCTTTGGGAAAATCATGGACGAACTACGACGTTGAACTGCGAAGATTTTACTACTCGGCTAGACATCCGCACGCTGCGCCATTGCGAGGAAACATCAGCATGTGTTCGACCCTGCCGAGGCCCAACCAGACCTACCGAGATCCCTCACAACCCCCCTGTCTGATTGTAGCATTCACTATGGTTTAGAACCTTCCCTGCAGTGTCCGCGAGAATCGCCATGCTGTCGGGACGCGTTTCCCCCACATGTTGATCAACGACTCGTCGGACGAGGTGGATCCTAGCGAGCGAACGACGGCGACTCAGAGTCGGGGGCAGACTGGGACTGCAATGACGTCGAAGGCCCTCTCCCTGGTGCAGGGCTTCATCAAGTACATGAACGACATCGATTGTAGGAAATACTCTCGATCGCGCGCGACTCGCTGCACGCCACATTCACGCGCGCGCGGGTTCCTGGCAGTGGCCCAACTTTGCCAAAACGGTTGAAAGGTGCAGTGAGGGTGATCAACCAAGGTGCCCTAGGAGGTTGACTTGGTTATTTCGCTCGACTTATTGAAGTCTTGCTGGGGAGGAACACAGCGCTTCGAACTGGGATCAATTGCAAACCTTATCATCTAGGAGCCCGGGCAGAAATTCCAGTGCGGCTGTGTGGGGGCCGGCCCGCTGGAAATCTCGGCGGTTTTGCACACATCTCCGATCTGGGCCGATGCACCAACCCGACGGCCGGGACTACCCGGCTACACAGCTGAGTTCCCAAGCGGTTTTGGAAAGGTTCAAGGTTACCCAATTAGGGCTACATCCACAGAAATACAGTGGCTGAAACTGCTGCTAGGTGCCCAGGGAAATGTTCAATACTGTACTGGCGCGCGCCGGTCGCACGTCGGCCATCTGGCGCGACCGCGCTTCATTGGCTACCTTCGCTCACTCTCCTCCTGGCGCGTTGGAGTGCGCGATGGCGAGCAGCGACGATGACATTTGGGATGCGAGCGACTTTGGGGTCCCGTCGTCGTCCACTTCGCTGCGTGTCTCTGCTGCTGTAGTACCTCCAAGAGCCTCGTCGTCAAGAATATCGGACGCGAACGTGGTCGTCAAGTCGAAGCCCAAGCTCCACCTGTCAAATGGCCGAATCGCTGGCGCCGCCCCACCTCGAGTCCTCGCACCAGCAGCGGCGTCATCGCGTCCACCAGCAGTGGCAGCACTATCACCACGGCGAAGCACAACGCCGCCCTCGACCGAGCTCGAGACACCACGCCCGCGTTCCGTCTCTACGTACCCTTTGTTGGACGGCAAACCGAATCTATCGCTGAATACGACCTCGAACGTGTCCCCGGCAAAGACGAGCACGACCCACCGGAGCGCGTCCCCTTTTCCGGAAGTGGCGATGGATGCACGGATACTGCACCGGCTACGCAGGTACATCCTGTGTTTTGCCATCGTCGAGTTTGATATCGACTTGGGCGTGAGTCTTTCCGAGCTGTCGTCGCTGTTCAAGCCCCCGGAGAGTGGATCGAGCTGACTTGACGTCGTCACGCCGCCCCCACGTTCGGCCCTGCTAGCCCGCGCTGAGCGAGGTGTATCCCCCAACGCGGTTCCCCAAGTCACTGCGATCCAACATCGCCTTCTCCTCCCTCCCCGAAGGCGAGGATCAACTACCCACCGCAGGCGCTCACACCTTCTCCTGGAGAATACCAATACCCCGGCGTCCGACCTCGACCACGTCCGTCTCGAGCGGCAATGCGAGTGCCAACGGCGATCAAATCGACGACGACCCTTTCTTGGCCACTTTGATGCACACGGAGGCGACGACGTCGAGATCGACCTTGGGTAGTGGTCGAATGAGTAGCGAGGTCGGCCAGGATCAGGATTCTGCACAGGAAGACGATCAGGGTGCCGGCGACCTGGGATCGAGATCCGATGGGCATTTGCACGGTTTCGTCTACTTTCTTCAGGAAAAGGTGCGGAGCGCACTACGACACGGTTTAAGCAACAAAGATCTCGAGCTGAACGAAGGTTGACCTTTTCCCAGAATGATACGGTACGGAGAGGTTACACGCAGCAATCTCTAGTTCTTGTACGTGCTCATTCGAGTCTCCTGAGCCTTAAGAAGGTCTGACTGAATAGAATAACCGTATCTGCGCTCGCACAGATCACACATCGCCCTTCGCTCGTCGGTCTCTTTTCGATCACCATAGCGACCCTCGGACCACTCCACTTCAAGCACAGCTCCCAGGGAGGTGGTATGGTCGAGACTGCCTGCTACAATATCGCTTCCTGGTGCGTCAGTGGCTCGAGACCCTGGTTCGAGTCGCTTGCTGACACGCGCTCCTACGTACAGGCCAGATCTCCTACCCGGCGCCACTCTCGACTACCCTTTCCTCGGTGTCGTACACTCGGTCTCGATACCGATCGACTCGCAGCCCCAATGGCTCAAACCTCTAGCCTCGATATCGGGCAAGGTTCCGCAACTCAAGTCGCCCAGTGTTGGCGGCCCTGTACCTATAGTAAGGCGCAGCACAGGTCGAACCTATTCCTGGATCAAATTAACATCGACTTCGTATTGATTGTTCACCAGATCCCTGCATCATCCCCTCTCACACCGTTATCAGTCGCATTGCATGACACACTATCGTTCTCCAAGATTCTCTTGCTCTGGGAACTCGTCCTTCTCGGCGACCCCATCCTCATCTCGACCTCGGATCCACGCACCGGCTCCGAGCTTGTACATCATCTAAAGAATCTCATTCGCCCCATTTTGTTTGCGGGGGATTATCGACCCTATTTTCATATTCACGATACGGACTTTGCTCGGATCGCGAGTCCTGGCAAGGTAAGGGTTCGACAACGTGGATCAAATCTGAGGTGCGGGAGTCGAATTGACTCTGTCAAGGTTTGTATTCACAGCCAATACCAGGATCCATCCTCTCCTCTACCAACCCACTCATTTTGACCCAACTCAAAAGTCGAGCCCACATCCTTCGGACACACATCGGCAAGACCGAATCCACATCAATTGCGACCATCGGTTTAACTTCGACGCGCAAGCGGCACGTCAAAAAGGACCCCGTCGTTGCTAAAGCAGTCGAAACGGCGTTCAAAGGCGGCGATTACGTGACGTGTGATGCTTTGATTTTCAAGCATCTCGCGGCGCTGACGGAGAGCTTTATCGCTCCTCTGAATCGTTACTTTGCGTCGGCTGGGGGACCGAGTGCTGCCTCTCAAGGGTGAGCTGCGCTTGAGGCTACCTGGTACCGACATTGTAGACTAACATGGCCTTGAATCGCAGCTCGGCACTCCGCCCGACCCATGAGAGATCACTCTCCTCGACCATCTCCTCCATCCCTTCAACCTCGGCTTCCTTCCCAACCTTCACCCCCTCCTCCTTCCTCGCCTCTCTCAAAGCGCACGGCACACCCCTCCCCTTCCGAGCTCCAACAACCTCGACCCTCTCCTCCGCGATCGAGCGCTTCTATTCGCGCTTCTTAACGAGTCCGAATTTTGCGAGTTGGTTGCACCATCGTGCGGATTTAACGGGTGAAGCGGTCAAGAGTCGGTGGTTGGAGAAGGTCGAAAATGCAGATTTGGATGAATGGAGGAAGGGGAAGGACCAAGGGGAGGTAGATCGGTTGGTTGAAAGGTTGGAGAAAGAAGTGGTGAGGCATTATTTTATTTCCGGGTGGCTTGCGCCTTAACAAGCGTTTGCTGACGAACTTGTTGACGAACCCAGGTCATTTCCGAACGTCTCGAGCGCAAACGGTCCCTATCCTCCTCGCCTCTCAACCATACTCGGAGACACCCCTGGGAAAACTCATCCCAACCCCAACAAATCAATACAAACCTGTCCTCCTCGCCTTCCTGGAGTCCCCTCCCTCCTAACCATTTCGGAACTTCTCCGACAAATAGCGGGATCGGGACTCGGAGTGAAAAGTTGAGGAATCAGGTGGAGGTCTTGAGGAGTCCTATTTGAGAGCGAACTAGAACCTGTGGTTTATTGGGCATTTTTGCTGTGGTCCGGCGTGGTCTTGCAATAGCATGGAGGACGTCACGGTGGCGGATCTATAGGCCATCAGACACGAGCGGCGGCCCACTCCATCTGATGACTACGCGTCGACGGGTGCCCTGGCCATCGTCTCTCGAGATGAGAGAATTGTACTAGAGCCGCGACATGATAATCTCGCAAATAGAGTGACTGTGATACTGGCTAAATCGTTGTTTGCAACATTACGCATTGACGTTTCGCAGCCTTTCGCGCGCGCTCAAATCGGGACCGTGCCCGACGCACCCGGAAGGCGCGGCCCCAGGCGAACTCCGGGCGCTGCAGTGACCGAGCGGACCGGGTATCACGCTCCCGGGCCGAACCCGAGGCGATCGTCGAGTCCGAAAGCCCAGAAGTGGACGTGGGTTGTGTTCTTTTTTTCTCTCCCGTACACCTTTGCCACCAACGATTTCTACCGGATCCTTAAATTCCCCACGCCCTTCCCCTTTGGGCCATCAACCTCTTTCTCACCATCGCACTCCTAACTTTCCCCCAACGATGGATCCCGGCGTCAAGTACATCGAGATCCCAGCGCACCTGAGCAAACCGGCGGGCACGCCCGGCTCACGGCTGCTCGAGATCGAACGCGCCAAGGCGAGTTTCAGCTCGGACGACCTGACCCTGTACCTCCATGGCAAGGAGCATTTGGAGAGGGTCAAGAGGATCTTGGCCGTACTTGAGAATGAGGTCAGTTTGTCCACTTTGGTGACTCTGCAGCGCTAGCGGCAAGGGTTCGCTGGTCGATCGTTGGAGGTTGCAACGGCCCGATCCCAGTCCTCCTGCACATCGACTCATCATATCCCAGTGATTGACTCGAATCGCACTTCATCCCACCCTTCAGCCCGCGTTCGACAAGTCACGGATCCACTTCATGTCCCGAACGGACAAGTTCAAGGCCGGTCTCGCCAAGGAGAAGCGTCTCGCGCAGTTGCTCACCGAGTTGGACTGGTCCGCCAAGGACCACGCCCTTGCCGAGGATATGTTGGATTGGCCCGCTGCTTTCGGGTTGCACAAGTGAGTTTCTTGGATCCAGCAGTGAGCGGCGCAGTCGTTTTGGCGGAGTGGTGGGACTGGGTTCGGGCTAGCCGGTGGCGATTGCCTCGCCACGGTCCGCGGCCGGTTCGATCGAAGAGGAACGAGGAACAGGCGCCCGAGCAACTAGAAACTGACCGCACCTTCTTCGCCGGCTCTTACAGGTCCATGTTCCTCAAGACTTTGGCTGAACAATCGAACGAAGAGCAGCTAAAGCTCTTCTACGAGCCCGCCAAGAATTTTGAAATCATTGGTGCGTACCCTGAAGAACACCTCGGCTATCTCCTGCTTTGCTCGAGGCTGATTTCTGGAACCGGTGTTCTCATTCGACAGGCTGCTATGCTCAAACCGAGTTGGGCCACGGATCGAACGTCCAAGGTCTCGAGACAATTGCGGTCTACCAGCCCGAGTCCAAGACCTTCAAGCTGCAATCGCCGTCCTTGACCGCCATGAAGTGGTCAGTCTTGTTGTGATCTGCAACGGTCACCCGTTTCGCCCGGATTCTCGAATTGAAAGATCGAGTCTTTTGCGCACGATTTCTCTCGCTTCAGGTGGATCGGAGGTCTCGGGCGTACGGCCGACCATGCCGTGGTCATGGCTCAGTTGCACACCCCCGACGGACGAGATGGCAAGCTCGTCAAGCGAGGCCCTTACCCCTTCGTCGTCCCCTTGCGCGACGTCAAAACCCGCGAACTCCTCCCCGGACGCACAATCATGGATATCGGACCCAAGGCCGGTTACGCCATGACCGACAACGGTGCGATGCTCCTCGACAACGTCGAAATCCCGCATATCAACTTCCTCGCCCGATGGGCCAAGGTCGATATCGAGACGGGGAAGTTTGAAAAGCCCGTCAACGCCCGCTTGAGCTACGGAACGATGACCTACATCCGCGCCAACATGTGAGCAGACCCGAGCGCCCGTTTTGACCTAGCGTACCAAGTTGCTGACGGTAATCGCATGTCCGCAGTGTTCAACAAGCACGTATGGTGCTCGCCCGATCCGCCACGATTGCCATCCGATACTGCGCCGTCCGTCGCCAGTTCGCTGATCGAGACGCCCCCGTCTTGGACGGCAACAAGCCCGCCGAGACCCAGGTGCTCAACTACCAGCTTGTTCAACACCGCATCTTCCCGCCGCTCGTACAAGCCTTCGCGTGCCACTACACGGGCAAGGAGATGTTCCGCCTGTACGAAGAAAACCAGACCGCGATGGCCGACGGTGACTTTTCGCGATTGGCCGACGTCCACGCCTCGAGTTCGGGACTTAAGAGTCTGTGCACCATCATGGCCTCGGGGGCGATCGAAGAGTGCCGACGAGCATGCGGTGGTCACGGTTTCTCGCTTTCCGGTGGCTTGGCGTCATTCTACGCGGACTACCTGCCCCAGGTCACGTGGGAAGGTGATTCATACATGTTGACGCAGCAAGTCGGTCGCTACCTCTTCAAGACTTTCCGCGTCCTCTTGGCCGACCGCGACGCCCCGATGTCGTCCGAGAACCGAACGCGCGACTACATCCTCCGCTACATCTCGGACCCCGAGGCCAAGGCGTCGGCCAAGTACGCCGGTGATCTTGCCGACCCCGAATTCTTCATCCAGGCGTTTGGTCACCGAGCAGCTTACTTGACCGCCACGGCTTTGCGCAAGCGCGACATTGAGCGGAGAACGTGGAACTCGCTCCTGATTGACATTTTCAGGATGTCAGTCGCGCACTCGCAGTTCGTGCTCGTGTACAACTTTGCCAGGGCGATCAAGACCGACAAGGACTTGCAGAGCCAACCTGCTTTGCTTCGCATCATGACGACTTGCTTCGAGTTGTTTGCGACTTACACCATGGATTCGGAGGGTGAGACTTTTTTTCCAGGGATTCGCATCGCATTGCCGCACGACTTTGAATGCGCTATGTCGCTGACGCATTCTCTCCTTGCCTTTCCCTCGCAGCCGCCGAGTTCCTGTCTTCGGGCTACATCTCGCCCAAGCAACACGAGTTGTTGCGCAACCGCGTCCACGCGCTCCTGGCCGATCTGCGACCGCAAGCCGTCCCTCTCGTTGACTCGTGGGGTATCCCGGACTACCAACTCAACTCGGCCCTCGGTCGCTACGATGGTGACGTCTATCCCGCGATCGTCCGCTTCGCCCAGGCCGAGCCGCTCAACAAGACGCGCTTCAACGTCAACATCCATGAAACGGAGCTGGAGGTCGGGCCCGAGATGGGTCAGTCCAAGGGGAGCAAGTTGTAGGCGTTCGTAGCCGTTTGAGGTTACCTATCGTTCTGGGAAATGCGTAGAGGCTGTACTCCATATGTAATCAATTTGATGTGCTCCGTATTCAGTGGCGTAGATCAATCTAAGCTGTTCACCCTTCCATTCTATCGCGATAACTCGAGAACAACGATGCTTTGACCGCGCGCACGGGCCTTCACTCGGCACAGTCTGCGATTCTGACTCTACCACACTACTAGACCACGCTGCAGTCCATGAGCTTGAGTATACGACATCTTGCGAGATGAAAGAGATCGTCAGATTCAGTGTGCTTCGGCCAGGTTTGGACAAAAAAAAACATGCCCCTAGGTCCGACCGACGGCGAGGGCTGACGAAACGTCGCACGAGCTAGCTCAGCACCCGGCCACAGTTCGACATCTTGTGAGCATCACCAGCAGAACATCCTACACTTGTGACAGCGCCCCCTAACGCTCCAGGTAGGGTTTCTTTTGGCAGTGCGTTCCAGGCCAATTGATGTCTCGAACGGGAAGGTGCGCGAGAATGGCGCTGCGACGGGTTCCGAGGCACTGGTGACCGAATCAGGTCCAAATGCAGGCCCAAAATCGAATGAGAGGGTGCCGAGTCGGGGGCATCGACTTTTCTCTTCATTGCCAACACGTCTTGGACTTGTCTTCTTCTTCGTCTTCTTGACCTTTGACACACTTAACTTTCCACTACCGCCGGTCGGTGCTCTACTATTGCCATGTCGAACTTACAACCTGTCCTGCAACATCGCGCCTCCATGAATGGCAGCCACGCCGGTTCCGGTGTCGAAGATGATGAGAAGGCCTCGGAGATCGCTGTCGCCGGACCTGGCGTGCCTTTCTCCAAGGCGGCCGAACAACGACTACTACGCAAGGTGGGTGACCCGGTAGCAGCGTGTTGGGATGTGTATATTATGACTGACTCCTTCGAACGTTGGACCCTCACTCAGATCGATTGGAAGGTTGTACCTTTCCTCTCGTGAGTTCGACGACAGCTTGACGCGACAGCGGTGCCCGAAGGAGGAATCGCCTCGCTTCGCCTCGGAGGTTACGGTCGGCATCCCTCCAACACCGCTTCGTCGGTGTGTGGTTGCGCCGGAATTCGGGTTGGGACATAGTGCTAAATTTTGGGAATGATGGCGCAGGCTCTTATATTTGATGTCATTTTTGGATCGCGTCAACATGTGAGCCCTCATCCTGGCCTTCGTTCCTGTTTCGGCTGACGGCTGACGGCTGACGAGTTTTCCCTCGTTGCGGTACGATTCCGCACTATCAGCGGACAAGCTCGACGTAGGCCCTTTTCATTTGAGCTTTCCGCCTCTCGGGTGAAGTGGAAGGACCATGGACTTACCCTGCCTATCATCTCTCGGCTTGATCACGGGCAGTGAACGGACTCGAAAAGGATCTTCACCTCAAGGGCAACCAGTTCTCCATCGCTCTCCTGGTCTTCTTTACTTCCTAGTAAGCGCCCTCAACGATTACAGCTCCCTTAGGATTATTACAAATGAGGTTTCCGTTTCTAATCTGGCCACTTATCCACAGTGTCTTCTTTGAAACGCCCGCGGTCATCTTTGTCCGCCGCTTGAGACCCTCCCGATTCCTTCCCGCAGCGATGATAATCTGGGGTGTCGTCATGACCTTGATGGGTCTGGTCACCAATTTCACCGGCCTCACCACCGCTCGCTTCTTCCTCGGTTTCGCGGAGGCGCCTTTATTCCCTGCCGCTTGCTTCTATCTCACCTCGTGGTACAAGAGGAAGGAGCAGAACATCCGCATCAGTTTCTTCTTCTCGGCTGCGACGCTCGCGGGTGCTTTCGGTGGCTTGATTGCGTGAGATCCTTACTGCATCTTCGTTCTTGGATATTCGGAATCGTACGCGTGCTGATTACATCTTCTTCTTATTAGGCATGGCTTGTCGATGATGAACGGTCTGGGTGGTCTGGCCGGGTGGCGATGGATCTTCATTGTGCGTACACTTCAGCTACTGTCCGTGGGTCGCGACCGACGCACTTTGCTCACCTCGGCGTAACAAATCTCAATCAGATTGAGGGTATTGTGACATTCCTCGTCGCTTGTGTCGCACCCTTTGTCATGACGGACTTCCCGGAAGAGGCCAATTTCCTGACCCAGGATGAACAACAAGAGGTGCTCCGCCGTCTCAAGGCCGACCGGGGTCCATCGTCGCAAACCGAGTTCGCTTGGTCGCAAGTCAGAGCCGCGTTCACGGACTGGAAGACGTACTGCTTCACCTTGATCTACATTGTGAGTCTGGACGAATCTAACTTCTGGAATTTACTTGCAATCGTTTGCGAATAGCTCTGATCCCCTCGGACCTTGCTCTTCCTCAGGGAGTTGCCGAGCCATTCTACTCTATCGCGCTCTTTATCCCGACCATTGTCGCGGCGCTTGGCACGTTTAGCCTGTCTCAAAGTCAGCTCATGTCGACCCCACCTTTCTTCCTGGGTTTCGCAACGACTCTCTTCAGTAAGCATAGGCGCGCTTTTTTAGAGCCCTCAAGTCGCCCCTGCTGATCAGCGATCGAATCGGCTGCGGGTCACTCCTATCCTTATTCAGGCGCGCTCTACTCTGACCGACTCGGCCATCGCGGCTTGTTCAACGTGGTTTGGATTTCTTTGGCCTCGATCGGATTCATCATCTTGCTCGCGCGTGACCCGAGGACGGACCCCAAGGTTGCGTACTTCGCTCTCTTCCTCTGCGTCGGAGGACTTTGCCCCTGCGTGAGTTCAGACTGGGTTGTGAGGGGGCTATCTTTATTCGAGGCGGTGCTACGGCAACTGACGAATCTTTTTGACCCTTGAATTACTCAGATCTCCAACTCCATCTCTTGGATCGTGAGTCTACACACACTCACACCATTGCTAAAGTTTGCCGAAGCTGATATCAAGATGATGTTTCTTTCAATCATAGGGCAACAACTATCCGAATCGAACGAAGCGCTCCGCAGCCATGGGCCTGTTCTTCAGTGTCGGAAAGTGAGTGCCAGGCGCAGCTTTCAGCGCACGTTACAGTAGATGTTGAACATCCCGGCGACTTCCCTACACAGCGCCGGTGGTATCGTCTCCTCTCTCGTTTACTTCAAGCAAGATTCGCCGCGCTTCATCCGAGGCCACAGCGTCGGACTCGGGTTCGCGCTCATGACTCTGATCCTATCTCTCGGTCTGACGCTTCATTTGAGGAGCGAGAACTTGGCCAAGGAAGCCAAGTACGGTCCCGCTCAGGATGGCGACGAGGACTTTGATCAGTTGTCGCCCGAGGAACAGCAGGCCAGGATCAAGGTTTGGGGACTCGAGGAGATGCCGCAAGAGGCACTGAACGAGCTCGCTGAAGAGTGAGTGTGACCGAGATGATGGCTTGGAGAGCAGTCTCGAGAGAGAAGCTGACTGTGTCTTTGTGCTACCGGCCAACAGTCATCCCGCGTTCCGATACGTGGCCTGAGCGGTTCGGGCGAACGACCCAACTATTGGATGCTCGAGCTCGAGCTCGACCTCGGTCCGACTGTCCGGCTTGATCGGACTTAGTATGCCATCAAGAAGTGCTTCTTGTAGTACCCCTCTCTACCTGGTTGCAAGGGATCTCGTTGTCCTAAATTATGCGATGACGGAGCGAGTCGCAAAGGGAGGCCTTCGAGCCTTGACAGTGCCATGATGTTGGACCTTCATGAAGCCGGCATCACGGTCCAGCTCGGGAATGCTCCTTAGGTTGCGAGAGAACGAAATTGAAGCAGCTTGGGGAGCAGATGGTACTATTCGTTCCCTTGCACACGCCTTGCACACGCCTTGCACACGCTCTTTGACATCGCGATTGAGGACCGGAGGATGATCAATCTGGTGTTGACGTCCGAGCGACGTTAGGGCGATGGATTGCGCTTGAGAGGTCGGGGGGCCGCGGTCAACCAAGCCCTCGCCGGGCCCCGCCCCCACCAATCGACCAATCGACCAATCGGAGAATAGGCACCGAGCCCCGCCTGCCCCGACGTGTCGACCATGTCTGACCTTCGCAAAGCATGAAAAAAAGGTCAAGCGTCTTTCAATCGAGATAGAGCTGGCAAAGATATCCGGCAAGAGGCGGTACCAGGTACCGTACCCCTATATAAGGAGGTGTATTTGAGGTATTTACTCCAGTGCGGAGACGAGGGACAGAAGATGTGTCAGTCGGCTTCGAAGTCCGACTGTGCCACATGCCGGGCGGATCATGCAAACGAACGAGTTCAATTGTTCGCGGCCCGAAGGCTTCAAGCTCCTTCGGTTCCCTGTCCGACTTGTTGTCGACACTGAACTCAACCTCGGTGCAATTATCTCGGGCGCCGCTTATCCGCTCACGGTCAACACTCTGCCGCCGATCATCTATCAGCGCCCTACCTCAGCGGAATCGGCCGCGAATGTTCGTCATGAAGCTCGTCTTTGGGAACCGACCTACCGCAACGACGCGATGACTGGAAGCCGAGCGGTTCATTACCCTGCAGCTGTCGTTGCGGTAGGTCAATCGCCAGAGACCAGGGTAATATACCGCTCGGCTTCCAGTCATCGCGTCGTTGCGGTAGATCGGTTCCCAAAGACGAGCTTCATGTCGAACGTTCGCGGCCGATTCCGCTGAGGTAGGACGCTGATGATCGGCGGCAGAGTGTTGACCGTGAGCGGATAAGCGGCGCCCGAGATGATTGCACCGAGGTTGAGTTCAGTGTCGATAACAAGTCGGACAGGGAACCGAAGGAGGAGCTTGATACTTCGGGCCGCGAACAATTGAACTCGTTTGTTTGCATGATCCCGCCCGGAATGTGGAACAGGACTCGGAAGCCATCCTCGGCTAGTGTGAAAGCATAGACGAACCCTCGAAGGGCGATTGTCGACTTGATGGGATAGAATCGGCGGAATATCTGCCGAGCGGCGGCGCCTGCCTTGTGCCTGCCTTTCGTCTTTCCCGGAGCGAGGACCTGGTTAATTCGCCGACAATGGGTCGGATGAATGGGTCGGATGCCGACCCGCATCCGACCCAATCGTGCCTTCTCTCGGTACCATTCTTCGTTTGTCATCTTCCATACCGTCTCGATGTGGTCGGTGGAAGCAAAAGTGAACAACGTCACTGCATTGGGTGCTTGCTCCATGTGAGGTAAGTGGCTCTTCCGACGTCGAAACGGGCACGCTCAGAACCTCACTAGTGCCGACACGTCGAAACGCTTGACCCCGAACCGCTTGACCCTGATGCACGAACTGGAAAATATCAGTAAGATGCGTCACATCACTTCCCTGTATGAAGAGCGACCGAACTCACAACAGCATTGAGTTGGTCAAAGAGAGCTTGCATCGGCTCCTCCTGCCCCCTGGTACCCGCAAACGTGACATATTCAACGTCGATGTCGAGTTGGGGGTCGGGCGACGCGAGGAACTTGTGGAGATTGAGCGAGTAGGGGATCCTGCTGCTAAGCTCCTCTTTCAGGCGCAGGCCTGGGCTCTGCGAGCGATGGGCGTGGCGAAGACGCGAAGACGCGAAGACGCGAAGACGCGAAGACGCGAAGACGCGAAGACGCGAAGACGCGAAGACGCGAAGACGCGAAGACGCGAAGACGCGAAGACGCGAAGACGCGAAGACGCGAAGACGCGAAGACGCGAAGACGGATGAGAGTGATGTGCATGCGCGAGACAGACATGCGGGGTGCCGACAAATGTTTGACCACATACGATCAGAGGTGTATCAGGTGCATCTGCTCGCTTGTGAGGCGGGGCGTGGTGTAGGCAGGCGTGTGATCGGGGGCAAGAGAAGAAGAGATGGGCTTTCCATTGGCGCCCCGAGACACGCGCACTCACGCGCACTTCATGCCCTTGAGCTTGAGCTAGCGCGCTCGAGCTAGTACAAAAGTTCGCGAAGCGCGACGGTGCCAAGCTGGCAGCTGCGGCCGGCAGGTTGCAGCTCTCTGCACGATCGTCCGAGGTAGGGCTTTCAGAGCATCAAAGGAAGCGGTTAATGAACAGGTACGACCTCGGACCCGGTTCCGGTACCCACGGTCGCCGCGGCCGCCGCCCACCGGTGGTCCCGAATCATGAGCGATCGGCCTGGCCCCCCAAGCGGCATGCCGGCTCAGAGTGTGGGGGCCCCGTGTTTGAATTTGGTGCTAGTGGGGATTCGGGAGTTTAAAGTTTTAACCACGTCTTTCACACTCCTGACTCTTTGTTCCGTTCACATTTTTCTCGACATTCTGGGGCCCCTCGTCGAACAACATGGCTCCCCTCAATGTGGTCACCAATGCCTCGAGCGTTGACGATGAAAAGATGGTGCTCGAGCAGGATGAGGTCGGATCCCCCGTCGGCGTCCCCTTCTCGAAGGCTGACGAGAAGCGATTGATCCGCAAAGTACGTCGCGTCTTCCTTGTTGCTTCAGCAACAATGAGTCGTGCTGACATCATCCATAACTGCGCATCAGATTGACTGGAAGATTGTACCGTTCCTATCGTACGTCTGCTCTGGCATAGGGATCTATTCCCGGCCTCCGCGCTCGTCTGCCAAATCCTTCAAGTTGTAGGGCTGCCGGCACGCTCGGCCCGGGGGTGCCACTCGACCCTACTGGTACCCGCCCGTACGCACCTATCAGCTGCGATACCTCAGACCTCGACCAGGTCACCGTGACGATTCCACGCGAAGTGAATTCTACTTCGTATCGCCCACCTTATGGTTCGTCGGCAAATTCGGCACGCCGGAACGGCCGCGTTGTACCCTCACATCAATTCGGGCTCCCTTTCGTTCGGCTCCCCCACGCGGCGCGCGTCTGGTCGCCACACATTCGCGGCGCATGCCACTGCATGTCGCGGCCTATCCAGAATATGGCTGATCGCGTTTGTACTCTTTTCGCAGCCTTCTGTACTTGATGTCGTTCTTGGACCGCGTCAACATGTGAGTCGCTTCTACATCGTTTGTTCCCGAAGGCCCTAACCGGTGCAGCCGAGGTCAAAGTTTGCTGCACCTGGCTAACTCGGTCCGTCTTCTGTCACTTTTCGTGAAACCACAGTGGCCAAGCTCGACGTGAGTGACCGAACATAGACTATTCCCACTTGGTTGTGACGTGTCTGATCACGTCCCGTCCTCTCCTCGGCCGCGCGCAGTGAGTGGCCTTGAAAAGGAGCTCAAGATGAGCGGCTCTCAATATTCGATCGCCCTGCTCGTCTTCTTCGTGTCTTAGTAAGTTGGTGCTTGATCTTGATCTTGTCTCAGGTCTGATTCCATTGGTGTACCATGCCGTTCCGTGTAGCTGACCCTCCATCCTGATCGCAACCGCTGCGGGCCTCTTGTCACAGTGTCGTCTTTGAAACCCCCGCCGTCATCTTCGTTCGTCGCCTGAGACCCTCACGTCTCTTGCCCACTGCAATGCTTGTTTGGGCTATTGTTATGACCTTGATGGGTGTCGTCACGAGCTTTACCGGTCTCGTCGTGGCACGATTCTTCCTTGGTATGGCGGAAGCTCCACTCTTCCCCGCCGCCTGCTTCTACCTGACATCATGGTACAAGAGGAAGGAGCAGTCGAGTAAGGTTTACATCTCGATGTTCACCGGTTTCAGGCGTACTGATGCCTCTCTTGATCTCTCAGTTCGCATCAGTATCTTCTTCTCTGCCGCCACACTCGCCGGTGCCTTTGGTGGCTTGATCGCGTAAGCCCCTGTTATCGCCCGCCCAGGACGACACGCCCGAGTAGCAGATCTGAATCTTCTCGTATCTGCCTTCTTCAGCCACGGGCTTGCTCAAATGGATGGTCTCGGTGGCTACGCCGGATGGCGCTGGATCTTCATCGTAAGCGTCCCCACTGTTTCACGGCCTACTGGCATAGCCTCTTTGCTAACTCGCAGAATATTTGATCCGACCATAGATCGAGGGTATCATCACCTTCGCCGTCGCTTGCGCTGCTCCCTTCGTCATGACCGATTTCCCCGAGGAGGCCAAGTTTTTGTCCGTCGAAGAGCAACAAGAAGTCCTCCGTCGCTTAAAAGCCGATCGTGGACCGACGCTGCAGACAGAGTTTTCATGGGCCCAGGTCCGTGTCGCCTTTAAGGATTGGAAGACTTACTGTTTCACCTTGATCTACATCGTGAGTAGTTTGGGCATACTAAGAGTGTCTTTCTTGGCGGATGCTCATGGAACTCCCTCGCCCTCTATTTGATATTCTGATTCCGCATCGACAGGGTGTTGCCGAGCCGTTCTACTCGCTCTCCTTGTTCACTCCGACCATCATCGCCGCGCTTGGCACTTACAGCAAGTCGCAAGCATCGCTCTTGTCGACCCCTCCTTTCTTTTTGGCCTTCCTCACCACCATCTTCAGTGAGTCTCCGCCCCCATAAAATAATCTCCGCCATGGAAATGAGCTCAATGGCACGGATCTTGACCGTACTCAGGCGCTCTCTACTCGGATCGACTCGGCCACCGCGGCTTCTTCAACGTCTTCTGGCTGTCGATTGTAGTCGTTGGCTTCATTCTCTTGCTCGTCCTCAACCCCGTCCACAGCCCCAAGGTCGCCTACTTCTCACTGTTCCTTTGCGTCGGTGGCCTTTGCCCTTGCGTGAGTCTCCGTGTCTTGCTCTACCGCTTGTCATCGCACAAACGGCGCACAAATGGAAAGACACTGATTCTCATCTTCGTGCACAATTTCGTTGACCATCAAACAGATCGCCAACTCGATTGCATGGATCGTGAGTCGATTATATCATTGCCGTTCCCGGCGATGTGCAGAATCCTAATCCGAGTTTTGTTCGTCATAAGGGTAACAACTTCCCTAATCGTACCAAGCGTTCGGCGGCGATGGGCTTGTTCTTCAGTGTCGGAAAGTAAGTGATAGGTTGTCGTTTTGTTGCTCGAGATCTACCAATATTGACTCCTTCCCTTTCTCGTAGCTCGGGGGTATCGTATCGTCGGTGGTCTACTTCAAGCAGGACGCTCCCCGGTTCATTCGCGGCCAAAGCGTCGGTCTCGGCTTCACCCTGATGGCCCTCGTCCTCTCCCTGGGTTTGACCCTTCACCTCGGTAGCGAGAACCGCGCCAAGGACGCCAAATACGGTCCTGTGCAAGAGGGCGATGAGGAATTTGAGCAGTTGCCGCTGGAGCTGCAACGCGCGCGTACCAAGGCTTGGCGCCTTGAAGGTGTCGCGCCGCAGCAATTGAGTGACCTTGCTGAAAAGTGGGTTTGGAAGTGGTATAATTCTTGCTGTTCGCACATTAGCTGACTCGTGTTTTCTTTACAGCCACCCCGCGTTCCGTTACATCACGTAACGACGGATCAAAAAATCGAAGAGTTTGATCTGTTCTTGACTTGGCTTCAGGGTATCGCTCATTTTCTTCAAAGTCTTTGTAACTTTGCTTCTATATGTCATACGGGGGGAAACTATGTTATGTTGCGCAATGGATCTCGTCTGTGACCTCCTTAAGTTCGTTTACGAATCACTGCGGCTTCGCTCGACTGCTGTGTTAGACACTCTCTGTCGGCTTGGATCAAGGCTGTCATTGCAAAGACACCCGATAGCACTCAAAATAAAAAAAGTTCTACTCTGTCGGCTTGCGTCGGGGCGGGCGTCGCATTGGATAAAGCTGTTCGATGGCAGTAAACTCGCATCAGAGAGTCCGACAGTTTGCCCCCGGCCGCAGCCTCTCTTTCGGCCCCTTGCTCACTTACCACCAACTCCTTACTCCGACCCCATAAACAGGCGCAGTGTATGTCTCAAATCCGGCTTTCTTGTATGCGGGCAGCCCGACCACGCTGGCGTCGGTGTAACACGGCACGCCATCCTCATCGGCTCGGTCGAGACCCCATCGTATAAGCGCGGATCCGATCCCTTGACCTTGATACTTGGGGTCGACACAGAAGGAACCTAACTCTGTGAGACAATACAAACACACTTCTGGGGTCAGGCAACGCTGTATTGGTTGGTTACTCGCCGTCTCCTGTGGAGAGACCACTGCACGCACGGTAGCACTGTGTTGTTCCCTCGGTCTTTCCCAATTGGCCGAAAAGATGATCCGCCAATTCTGCTTCCGTCCCTGGTATGTACTTCGGCGAAGCCTTTCCACGCTTATCTACCACCTCCATCTTCGCATCCTTCTCTGATACCTCCTGATCATGGGGCAAGTCCCACCGGGCAAACCCAACAATCTTGCCCTCCAATCGCGCAACCCAAGTCGCTTGGTGAGGCGCCTGGAAAGACTTTTGCAACCGCGTGACCGTCCATCGATCAAAATCCTCTGGATCCGTTTTTCCAAATAGCGTTTGATGGACGAGTGACGGCTCGAAGGCTTGCCGGCGGACGCGGGCGATCTCGGAGAAGTCTTCAGGGGTTGCTGGGGAGATGATGCGCAGTGAATGAGAGGTGGTGCCTGCTCCCGGGGAAAAGTAAACCCACTGGGATATTTGATAAAATTCAAAGCCACGTTACAGAGCACAAGTCAGATGTCTCCTCCGTCTACGCATGATCCCGTAAAGCCCGGTCATGGGCTCACTCGACCTTGTCGGGCCCCGCCGTTCTGCGTCGCCCCGTCACTTTGACTGGAGCTGGCTCCATTCGTCGACGCAATGGTCCATCCCATCCTCTCAGCTTCCGGATTAACCGCAGCAAGCAAGACCTCCTCGAGCCCTTGGACCTGCGCCGTCGCGTCCACAACCAACGAGATCAGCCCAATCCGCCCCTTTCCGAACGGCGAGGGTGAATCATCTCGAAGCAATGCATAAGGCGTTCGCCAACTCGCGGCCGCAACGATGTTCCCACTCAAACGATCGACGGCTTTGTAGATCCTGAAAGCTCGATCATCCTTGAGTTGCGCCTTATACGTTGCTACGATCTCTTGGCTCGAGTGAAAGTTCGCCGTTTCGGAGGATACTTGAATCTCGGCAATCCGGGCAAGGTCTTCGGGCATTACGGGTTGGATGCTGAAGCGAGACGGATCTGGCGAGAGCTCGAAACGTGAGGGTCGATGCATTGGGTGGACCTGCGTTCGAGTACCACCGCCATCAATCAAGTGTCTGCGCATAGGGGTAAGCTAAAGCCAAACATACAGTGAAACTCCGATCTGGTCCCGAAGCCAGCAACTCTCGGATGTGGTAGAAGCCGTTCTTGAGATATGTGCGGATCCCGTCTGTACAAGGATGAGCGTACACTCCGATCAGCTCTCGTGTAACAACGGCTCCATGAACGTCTCATCGACCAAACCCACCTTCGGTCGATTCGAGGAAAATGCTGTGATTTGACGCATCCGCTTGTGCCATGCCCCATCCCAGGATAGCTCGTCCTATCGCTCGACCCTGGTATTCAGGAAGGACGCCGAGGACAGCCAAGTCTGTCGTATCAAAGGGTGCAAGGAGAGAACAGAGTCAGTCAATCACCGGGAGACGACCCGGAGGCGGACTGCAGCAAAATGAGATTTACGATATCCAGGTCTCCCATGGTCAAGTGCCATCGAAGCAAAGAACTCGTTGCAGACCTCGATATTCGCGCCGGGAGGAAACTCGATCTCGGGATCGGGCTTATATCCCGGTTGGTGCCAAACGCCCATCCCAACGATTTTGCCGTCGACTTCGGCCTTTTGCAACGTGACCTTGTCATTGTGCAACATTTGGGTAAAGTCTCGGACGTGGTAATCGTCGACGAGAGGTTCGGGTACTTTGCCCCATATAGCTTTGGTGATGGGCAAGTGACCGAGCGATCGACGGTTGACGACGGCCAGGAAAGGAAGATCGGCTAAGGTCGCGAGCAAGACCTTGACTTGAGCTTGGGGACCCATAAGGCCTGAGGGGCGAGTTCAGTCGGCAGGTGTGGGAGGGGAGGATGTGCCTTGGTAAAGACACAAGATCTTGAGCTCTCGGCGAGCTCGTGGTTGGCGAGAGTGAAGAATGAGAACCGGAACAAGAGGGAAGCCTGCGAAAGCACGATCAGTGCCGGTCACCGAATGCGCGAAGTTGAGCCCTGAGTGGGCAAGCCTGCATTTGAGCAATGACTGATGTACCCACCTAGATATCTACAAATAGGTACATTCAACCCCAAGAGCTCGAAGTGAGCAGCTGGATTGCAGCGTTGACTCGTATCCGCGTGGGCCAGAGTAAACGAGGTCGAGTCACGCCGTTTCGGCATGATGCGGAGCGCGTTCGGGGGCGCCAAACTGCTGACTCATCAATCTTCAAGATGATTTTATACGCTTACGCTTCTAAGGTGAATTTGGTTTGTGTTGACTACTCCGTATTTTGTTCGGTTGACTCAAAAAAAACTCATCGAAACGAATCAACGAGCAGGAGACAGTGATGTCAATGTACTAGGAAGCCTAGTCAATGTACTACGAAGCCTCACAGCATGCCGTGGGCCAGAAGTGTCATCGTGTACACTACATTGCAGGGGCGCTCTCAACTCCAGCATACGGAGATTGGGGGATGGGAACTCGGGCGCGCTCGGACCTCTTTAGATTCTGACTTAGATTACCCGAGGCAGCGACTAGCGCGGCTCTCCCTCTCTTTTCCCTTAACGTTCCCTATCCTCTTCTACTCGGCATCTTCGTTTGCTCACTGCGCTGCTCCTCATAACAGCATGCCGTGGGCCAGAAGCTCGAGAGAAAACGTCAATTCACATCGTCTGGTCTAGAATTCCAGAAGCTCGCCGTCTGGCAGACGTCGAAGTCGGAATTTGAGATGCGAGCGGACTTCGCATTTCCGTGAATTCAAAAAGTAAGTATTCGAGGGTCAGGAAAGTCTCGAAAAGTAGGGGAAAGGACGTACAGGCGGGAGCGCTCCGGGATGAGGGTGGCGACAAGGTCTGTGAAGAAGACCCGCCTTTTCCAACATCGCTCGAAGCGCTCCCGTTGTGATCGACTCTTAAATGCAATGGAAGGGGGTGGAGAGAGGGAAGAGACACTGAACCAGAAGATAGAGGAGAGGGTGCGAGCGCTGTTCCCTTCGGGGCGCGAGTGGTCGGCCTTTCGTCGGTGCGGGTCTCTTGGAGCGTGGTGAAGTCGGAGGTGCCAACGACGAGAGAGGTGTTGAAGACGAGATCGGGCTCGGATCAGCCGAGCTCAAGTGCGATGATATCGGGCTCGATAGAGCCGCCGCCAGCCCAAAGTCGTTGCTGTTCGGTTTAGATGATAACGCGCTCGACCCCTGCTCTACTTCCTTACGTCTCCTCTTCTTCCTGACTTCCATCCTCCTCCTAAGAGGAGACGTAGGATGAACAAGCAATGGAAGTAGAGCAGGGCTCGAGCGCGTTATCATCTAAACCGAACAGCAACGACTTTGGGCTAGCGGCGGCTCTATCGACCCCAGTATCATCGCACTTGAGAGCGAGTCTCAGCGGCGGAGGAAGACCGCGTGGTGCGCGTGCCACCATGTGGGGCGCCGGTCGGGTGGTGGTCGGCTAAGCGCTCGAACCGCTCAAATTTTCAAACCCAAGCGACGCTCTAGAATAGCACTCTCTACGTTCTGCACCGCGCACGTCTCCATCACTTCTATCCCGGACACGAAGCCCACGTACCGCAGTCATCATCGGCTCCTTCACCCGTCTCGGTTTGCGCTCGTTGTTGTCCACGCTCAGCTCCAACAGCTATCGCACCATGTCATCCGCCACCACCACCGGCTCTAGGGACAAGTTCGGCTCGTTCGAGTCGCCCATCACACTCGACCTCGTGCTGGGCTCCTTCATCGGCCTGTCCATGCCTCTCTACAACAAGGCGTCCTCTTCCCTGTACTGGCTCGAGAATAGGCCGTCCCAAAAGGGGCGCAACGCCCTCGCCCAACTGCTTCTCCCCAGTGCCACCTCCGCAGCGTCCGACGCCAGATTCACCAAAATCGAAGTGCTCCCCGACGAGAAATGGAACGCTCGTTCGAGGGTACATGAGTACGGCGGTGGATCGTATGCGACGCTCGGGAATGGCGGGCTCGTGTTTGAGCACGTCGAAGGCGGGAGCTGGGTCGTCGAGCCCAAGGCCGAGGGTGGCGAATGGCAACAACCCAAGAGGGTCACAAAGGGTCCGTCCAGCGAGATAGAACGATCAAATTTTACCTGTGCACTATGCTCACACGCTCTCGACTCGCTCTACACCACAGAATCCAAAGTTGATCGTTACGCCGACTTCTCCTCGGCCCACCCCCGAGCCTCGTCCCTGATCCTCGCTGTCCACGAGGACCACACCATCGATGAGCCGGCCAAAGTGGTCAACAACATTGTTTTGATGGATACCTCCATCGAAGCCACGCCCAAGGTCGTCGTCGCGGGCGCCGATTTCTACTCGTGCCCAGCCTTCTCACCTTCGGGCAAGTGCAGAGCTGTTTCGGTCTTGTATTAGACTAGCAACGGTCGGCTACTAACTCACGCTCTGGTTGTTTCGCGTCGCCAGGTAAATACGTCTCGTGGATCGAATGGTATATGCCCGATATGCCCTGGGAAGGATCGTTGCTCTGCGTCGCCCCCGTGCGCCTGTCCGACGACAAGAAGTCGATCGAGGTCAACGTCGCGGCTAAACAGGTCATCGCCGGGCAAGTCAAGAACGTCGAGGCCGTCAGCCAAGCGCGTTGGGCCGAGATTGAGGACCGATTGGTATTTTTGTGCGACCGAACGGGCTACAATGAGCTGTATCAATGGACCGAAGGCAAAGAAGCAAAGATGGTCTTAGCCGAGCCAACTGCGCACGATGTCGGACGTGAGTGATGCCGAACCCTCTCCCGAGATGTACACGATTTCATACGCGGTCTTTTCTCTGACTTGTCGAGGATTTGCATCACCTTTCTGCTGAACAGCTCCCGATTGGGTCTTTGGCACGGTGACGCACGCTTTCCTCGACTCCAAAAAATGGATCTCGGTGGCCAAAGGAGGCGATCTGCGAGTAATCGACATCGAGTCGGGCTCGTCCGAGGTCATTTCGGTGCCTTATCAGGCCATCCACTCGATAACGGTCATTTCGCCGACCCAAGTCGTGGTCGAAGCCTCTGTTGCAACCACGCCGGCCGTGCTTGCCTTGATCGACCTCGCGTCCGAGGGTTCGGAACCGCGTGTGCTCGAGACCGAGTCGTCCGCTTCGGTCGACCCGGGTTACATTTCGATCGGTCAAGAAATCACTTTCCCCGCCGAAGACGGTACCGACTCGTACGCCGTCTTTTTCCCGCCTACGAACAAAGACCACCCCAACGGCAGTTCGGATCCGAAGGAGAAGCCCCCTTTGCTCATTTACGCCCATGGTGGACCCACGTCGTCGACCGGCCGTGGCCTCGAATGGGGAATCCAACTCTTGACTTCGCGAGGGTTCGCATACTGCGGTGTCGACTATGCCGGTTCAGCAGGGTACGGGAAAGCCTATCGTCAACGCTTGGCCGGTCAATGGGGTATCGCGGACGTTTCAGATGTGGTCTCTTGCGCCAAATTCCTCGCTTCGAAAGGGTACGTCGATCCTCAACGCGTCGGTATCACGGGAGGTTCAGCCGGAGGGTTCACGGTCCTTGCGGCGCTGTGTGCGGCGCCGGACGTGTTCACCTGTGGGATCTCCCATTATGGCGTTTCCGATCTCGCGCTCTTGGCGGGTGACACGCACAAATTTGAGAGTCAATACCTCTTCGGTTTGGTCGGAGGGACGAACGAGGAGATCCCTGAAGTGTACCACGATCGATCGCCCCTGTACAACGCCGACAAGATTCGCGCACCGTTGTTGTTGCTCCAAGGTACGGAGGATAAGGTTGTGCCTCCCGAACAGGCCGAGAAGATGAAGGAGGTCGTTTTGGCGAACAAGGGGAAATGTGAGTTGGTGTTATTTGAAGGGGAAGGGCATGGGTTCAGGCGGGCGGAGAATAAGAAGGCGGCGATCGAGGGGCAGTTGGAGTGGATGAGGAATACGTGGGGGATCGTCGGAGGGCGATCGTAAAGAGGAAAGAGGGAACACTCGGGTGGCATCTCTTGTGGAATAGAGTTCCCGTATTGCGGCGTTTCTCTTTACCGCACGATCAACGGTAAGATAGTCGAAGAGAAAGAAATAGAGCTGTGTCAAGCGCACTTGAGCAATGCGCGAGGCGCGACAGACAGCAGACGCGCCGACATGTCGGAAATCTATATGGGAACCAACATCATACTCTCTGACACATCTCATTCCAAGAATTCGTAAATCACTACTAGCGTATGCACGTAAATCACCACATTCAAGCCTTTTCCATGAGCCTGCACCTTCAACTGCCAATCCGCTTCTGCACACCCTTTTTGAAGGAAGCCTCTGTTGGATCGTCGGCGAGGAGGCCTTCTAGGAAGTCGACACTCTTTTGCGCCGAGACAACGATAGCCTTGGAGAGGAACTTGACGCACCAGTGGAACATGTTGCGGATGTGAAATGGAAGGGAGTGGTTTGTGTCAGCTGGTTAGAAGTGGAAGTCCTGGATAATGTACCGGACTGACCTTGAATCTAGCGAGTTCGACCATAGAGCCCAGGGATGGAGAGCATCGTCTGAAATTCGAGCGTAGTCAAGATCTTCAGCCTCGGCCTGCCCACCAACGACAATGGGCGGGAACCGAACTAACGTTTCCGAAGTTGCAGCTGCAATTGGTGTTTATGTTGAGCATTCGTTAGATAAGATGGTCGCATGATACTCGATTCAGTCAAAGCTGGTGAGGGAGATGGGTCGGGCGAAGCGGGTACAAGAGGCAAGAGGAGGCTCGCGTCGCCGCCGATGGATTCGAGGCGTTCGCGCTGGCGCACTTCGAGCACGAGCCCGTACACCCTTCGCCGCCGTCGACTGTAGAGTGTATCAAAGTCCTTGAGGAAACCGCACTTCCACACTTCAGCTCCAGATCCGACTCACTAGCTTTGTAGATGTAGCGACCAGGTCTCGGGCTCTCGCTCAAATCCCGATCGACGCGGTCGCCGTGCTCATGATTATGTAGATGCCCCGGCGTATCCGTCATCTGTCGGCATTGAGCGATCAACCCACGCCACCCCCTCAATTTGGCCGGAGGTTTGAACAACAAGGCGGAGGAATGGGCGAACATGAGGCCTGATTCGGTCAAGACTTCGATCGCCGAGAGTTGCCAATCCGTCACCGCTGCCGAGGGAGTCGTCGGCGTGGCAGAAGTACTAAGAGGCATGGCCGACGTGCGACGCTTGACCGAGTTCGATGGTGAGATGGGCGAGGGTGCGTAGGTTGTAGGACGTGGTGGTATCAAGTGTTCTTTCCGTCATGACGAGAGACTGGTGGGTGGTCGAAGGAAAATCACGGACGAGGTAGCCGGAGAGGAGGTGGGGGAGCTCATCTGGAGCCGCTCGGCGCCCCGAGGTGGCGGGCTGGCCCGCAGGCCCTGGCGGTTTCAATTTCGCTCACGTGACTCGAGGGCCTACATAGTCCCTTTTCATTGACCTGGGCCTCGGACCAGAGAGCATTCATTTCAATAGCTTAGTTGGAGAGCATCTATACAATACGCCCCAGTTATTTAGTTGCCTTTCTTGATTAACGGAGAGGTGTTGGGCGTGTCTTCAGAGCTAGCAACTGTTTGAGTCCGAGTGGCGTTAAGGTGACAGGGGCTACTTGGAAAGTAACGCGCGATGTATCAAGCAATAATTCAAGGATTTTATTCTAAAACTTTCATCCCGCTTTGTTACTTTGTCAACCGAAAGTGAATGTCAATCCGCCCGTTCGTAGCAGGCATGAAGACCTTCGCCTCGTAACCACTCTCATAACCCGTGCCCAGCGTTGCCGCGGAGACCAACTCGAGTTGTTGCGTTGCTCGCTCCTTCCGCTCACCGCCTCGTGCGAACAAGCGACCGACCAGGCGACATGCCTCGACCTCGTCAACGACGCGGCGCTGATGCTAAAAAGGAAGCCAAGCAGGTAAGCCAAGACCTACAACCCTCAGTCGCAGACCTGGATCCGTCCTCCGTCGAGGCCACGGGAGGCCTTCGCAGCCAGGTCGCGCAGGTGCATTCACCCAGCTCCCTTCAAGCCATCGCGGGTCATGGGGTACCCCCGGAGCATGTGGGAGACAGTCACATAACCTCATCAGGAGCTTTGCATGACGCAGACGTGCATCATGGCACATTCATGGCCCCCCACTGCCAGCTTCGCAGCCCGCTAACTCGCTCTCGCTTCTTGTGGTCGTCTTCGTCTCAACAGCTCAAGCGGGAGCAGCAGGAACAGGCTGCTCGAGCCCAAGAACTGGCCGAGAAGCGTGCTCGACACAAAAAGTCCGAGATGCCTTGGACCGCACTGCCCCATCGTGCCGTAGCGTCGACCTCAAATCCAGCGAACGGGGACTCCCAGCGCGAGGATCGCCCCTCCGGCTCGGGACCTGCTGTGCCTGTCGATCCCAATGCTTTACCAGAATGTGATCCAGACACAAAGGCCTACTTTCAGCAAGTAGATCAACAAATCGCCGAGATGGAATCGTTGGGCGTCGGACGCCAGCACAGAGCCGTCGAGGGGGAAGAGGACGAGGAGGACGACCGACCTCTAATGCTACGATCGGCGTTGGAGGCCTTGTCCGGCAACGAGTTGGCGCTTGCAGGTGATACAGAGACGAGCGTCATTTTGGAGCGACTGCTGTACTCGATGGACGATTTTGCCAAGAGGGTTCTCGCCGATCGCTTCACGGGAAACTATGATCGACTGGTTCGACATCAACGCGCCAGTCATGTATTGCAGACGTTATTTATGTTGGCAGGAGAAACCGTCGATCGAGAAGTGAGTTGGTACCATGCTGGAAAGGGTCTCGAGTCATCAGGATGGCCATGCGACTGATCAAGAGCTACTCTTCTGGTGGCAGACCCGAGGCATCATCGCCTTACCGCCGACAGCGTCGACATCCTCGTCCTCATTGCCGACCATGTCGACCCTCGTCATCTCCATCATCACCGAACTCGTGCCCGAGCTCCCAAGCCTCCTGTACGATTCCTTCGGGTCCCACTGCCTCCGCGCCTTGCTACTCCTTGTCGCGGGCCAAGCACCGACAGCCGAAGGTCAATCCGGTGGTGCCGAGCGATCGAAGCGATCTCTACAGTTCCGCAAAGCACAAGGATCGATGAAGTCATTCCTCGGACCGGCCGACGGAGCCGTCGATTCGTCGACAGACAAAGGCAAAAAGACTCGTTCCGTGCCGAAAGAGTTTGACGACGCGCTCAAGGCGATGTGGACGACGTTGGAGGTAATCGAGACCAGCTCGGGCGTGTTGTCGTCTTCCTCGGCGGGTATTCCAGGTGATGGGGTCAGAAAAGCGGCGATGGACGCGGTCGCGGGACCGGCGGTCCGCATCTTGATCGAGTTGGAGGCCGCTCGACCCAAAGGGTGGCGAATTGGCGGGTGGGCCGATCGAGTCCTGTGCGGCCTGATTGAAGAAGTCAAAAAACCCGACACTACGACCGAGGCGCGCACGAACCTTCGAGAAGAGTACCTCGGTGGTCTGTTGCGGCACCCTGCTTCGGCCCCGACGCTCGAAACGATCCTGCAACAAGCCCCCGACCGCATCGTCAAGGCGTTGTGGACCAATTTCTTCGCCGGCAAACTGCATCGCTTGGCCGGAAACGCCGTCGCCAACTTCGTCGTCGCTGTCGCTTTGTCCAGATTGGATAAAGACCTCTTCGTCTCGGCTGTGGAGGAACTGAGTCAGATTGCGAGGGAGAGAAGGGCCAAGTGGGTCGACAACTCGAGGACAGGGGTGATGAAGATGCTGCTCGAACGCGCTTCTGCCTTGGAAAGTGCCGAGAAGGAGGTTTCTGATGTGAGTTTTTGTTTCGTGTTGTTAAGAATACATTAGGCTGACTCGGCCGGACTATCTCACAGCTCATCCTCGACACCTTTGGTCTGCATACACCGGAGGAACGGCTCTTGATGATTCCCTGCGTACTCTCATTGAACCGACTCGAGTACTACCGCAAGCTTCCCTCGCACGTCACGGTCGAGCCTACCGTACAAGGTTCTCTACTGCTGCAAGCATTTGCCCGGCTACACGCACCTCATTCCCAGGCTCTCTACGACTCGTTGAGCTCGTTCAAAATCGAGGCTCTGACCCCTCTGACGCGGAACCCGACCTCGTCGCGGCTGATCGACGCTTTCCTCGACTCACCGACGACCCCACCGCGCGAGATTCGCGGCTTCCTCCTCTCCCTGATAGGGCACTACCACACTCTCGCCGACGACCGGATCGGTTCCCGCCTCGTCGAACACTGCTGGGCCGTCGCCGATGTCTTCCTCAAGGACAAAATTGCCCAATCCATCAGCCAGGAGGGGCAATTGCCATTCTTGCAACAATCGCCGTGGGCGCATTTTTGGGCGAAAAAATTGGAGTTGCCGTTGTGGGAACGGAGGAGGGAGGATTGGAAGACCAAAATGAGGCAGAGGGATGTCGAGCTCAAGGGACTTAAGACGGCTTCCGAAGCGGCAGCCGCTGCGGCTACTTTGACCGCTTCGGCGGACGACTCGAAGCGCAAAAAGAGGAAGAAAGACGAGGTCGATGAGATTTTCGAGACCAGGTTCAAGGGTAAGAAATCCAAGGTTTTGACCAACGGGGAAGGTGGAGAGGCAGGTGGAGAGGCGTTGGTCGATGTTGCGGCGATCGAGGAGGCTTCGAAGCGGTCCGAGAAGGTCAAGAAGGAGCGTGCGAAGGAGAGGGCGAAGGGCGCGCATGATGATGGGCTCGACGAGGTGCTGGAAGCACTCAAGAATGTGAAATAAAGAGTGGATATCTGTTTTCTAGGTAGCTGTCACACTGTTAAATTTCGCACCAGCGCCGTCTGTCTGGGAAGCGTTCACGCGATAACACGCGCCCCGACGCGTCAACGAGTAAAGGGGCTACTCGCCTCCTATTTACGAGCTACTACCGCCAAGGCTGCGCGCGCCATAGGCGGGACATCAGGCCGACTTGGGAAGTTCCGACGGTCAGCCCTGGCTAGCCATTAACAAAATGCCTTTACAGCTCCAGAAAGATGTTCATGCACACAAAGAACTTGTTGCATCGAAGTCCCCAGCCCAAATCGATCACATTGTGGCGAATCCGGCAGCCGAGCAATGCCGCCCGCCCGGCCGCGCACGCCGACTCGACCGCCCGTTCATATTTTACCGAGAGCGCGGCTCGTTCGAGTTGATCCCAGCAGTTCCACCCGATCACTGATAAGCTTGGATAAAGAAGTCAAAATCGGCTTACCCTTTCGCACGCACGCTTCTACCCCAACGCGGAACGTTTCTTTTCCAACCCTGGACCTCGATCCGGTTCACGCTCACGAGCTGCCTATCCGTCGAGGCCGTGCACGATCTCACTAGTTCATGTTGCTCCGACATGGTCAAGTGGATCGATCGATGGTACAACTTGTTCCATCCCACGCCCAAGACGAATGCGCCAACACGCGCTGGCGAAAGTGATCGAGGACATCGTGCGACTACGCCGCCATCGTCGCCGCCGGCGCGCACAAGTTCAACTCCGGTCACTGTCGCACGAGTCGGACTCGCACCTGCACCGTCTAGTTCTGGCCCAAGTCTCCGCCTGCCAGTCCGTCGTGCGAGCTCGATCACACTTTATATTCGACCCAAGCGGGACGCCCGAGACAGGGAGGATGACTCATTTGTCCATACGCCGACTCGGACTGCAGCCCGTGACAGCAGCGGTGACTGCGATGTGACGCCGACAATTCGGACATTGGGCGGAGACGACAACGATGATCCCGATTGGCGTCAGCCGCGGCACTCCGAGGGCGTCACAGCCTGCGGCAGTGGTGACAAAGCCGACGAAAATGGGCAAGGCGATTGGAACATGCTGGCAAGCGAACACAATCCCTTTCATGTGAGTGACAATGTGGTTGAAGCTGTCTTACCATCTTGTTCGAGTCTGACATATTTTGCGACGCCCCTGTGCCCCTGCAGGGGTTGCAAATAAACCTTGAAACACCGAACACTCGAGCTGACGTGATCAGTAGCCGTGGCGGTCTTACCATATCGAGGTTGGGCCGTCCCTCATCTAGCAAAAAAACCGACTGCAGTGCATCCTCGTCCCCGGCCGTCTCACGCCCATCGTCTCTACGCGCGTGGTCGTCGATCGCCGAGTCGCCTTCAGACGAGGACCAAAAACCTTCACCGAGCTCGAGCGTTCGCACACCCATTGGCGCAATCGAAGAATCGAGTCTAGCTACCGTCGAAGTATCAAAAAGCCCCTCGACATCCTCGGAAGCATCAAACAAGTCACTGCGTCGTTGGTCACTCCACTTTAGCGCCTCGAGTTGGAAGACGGGACGGCCGTTAGCAAGGCCTCCACCTCCACCCCCACCTTCGCCTTCGATCGCGGGGCCCACGACTTCGGCGCTTCGAGGGCAAATCATGGGGTCCGAGTTTTTTTTTGACGCCATATCTAAACCGACGATGAGCTTGAGACCGCGCTCGTTGTCTTCAAAGAGCACGCTCAAGATGAGAACGAAGCGGCGCAAAAAGGTGTTTGGCGTCGGTGAAGACGATAGCCCCGACAACGCCAGTAGCTCGGTCCAAGACGATGGCAAAGTACAACAAACAAAAGAGCTTGCTTTGAACACCCGTCAACTCGGCGCATCGACCGAAACTCAGAGGCTGTCGGCGAGTTGCTGCTCGTCACCACCGTCGACTTTATCAACCCAAGCCTCGTCGCCGACGTTGTGCGACGAGTCGCTCGAGTCGAGGGACTACTTTGATGACTTTGGAGCTTCATCAACGGGTAGCTATGGAATCAGTGTGCTGATGAACCAGAGAACGGAGGGAGAGCCCCTTCGACGACATTCGGACGACTATTCTCGGTACTATCGCGCCCCGGTCGCACGATACTTTGCGCCGATTGCGACAGAGTTCCCACCTTGCCACGCTTCGGACGGTGCCTCCTCTGCCACTCTTCCAAGACGCTCGCAAACTCCACCTTTTTCTCGAGCTTGTGTTTCGCGTCATCAATCTTTGAGCTCTGCAACCCAGCTCCGCCCCCTTTTATCCCTCCCCTTGTCGGCCGAATCGATCGATCGCTCCTCGCCGTCGTGGAGTCGTCACCGAAGCGTGACCGTGTCCTTCACCGACGCGCCGAGCCTACCTTCGCCCACCTCCATCTCGTCGGCGTTCACTGATTCGAACCAAAGCTTTGAGCCACCCAAATCACCTAACTCACTCTACAAGATGAAGCGCACCCAATATCGTGCCACTCGTCGCAGAACGCAGTCGACGGGCAGCAACGGATCTCGCGGTCCTCTACCCGCTGGACATCCTCAATTGCCTCTCCTGTGCGCTCGGATCGGATCTGCACGTCGTTTAGTCACCAGTGACAGTGATGGATCCATATCATCTAACTCCTTAGAACGCTCCAGTTTTGGTCTCGAGGATGGGGAGCCTACACCAATCGTCGAAAGTGTCTATGTCGCCAAAGCATGGTCGATCGACACTGAGTTCGCGGCGGGCAGTGGAGGAGAAAACGATGGCTTTGAAACCGGATCGAACGGTAGGAAATCGGGCACCACTCTTCAGGTGAGGCGATCAAACGGTCAAAAAGCGACCCCCGTGATAGAGAACTGAACATAATTTGGCTTGAGCATACAGATCATTAACCCTGACGACGCCTCGTCAGACGGTTCGACCCCTATCTTATCACCGCCTCCAAGTCCTTTGGACCTCGCCTCCGAGCCGACCGTGCCCAACCCTTTATCGACCTCGTCGTCTTCGAACATCAGCTCGTCGTCCACGACCCCCAAAACGACCCCTACTCCAACCCCGAACCTGATGTCCTCAACTCCGACTCGAGGGATCTCGTACTTTCCAACCCCGTCCCCGCCCTTGAGTGCGCTCTCGCCTCGAACGTCCAACGAGCATCTCAAGGCGTCGAACTCTTCCTCGATCCCCTTTCCAACGTCACCACTTCATCATCAAGCGGTAGGAATCGCCGTGTGACTGCCCGACACGATACCATCTCGTATTACCGATTTACACAAAATCACTACCGGAACCCCCCAGCGCTCTCGAACAGAACATAAAGAAGAAAGGGAAAAAAAAAAAAAAAAAGTATACACCACACCAGAACGAAGTTAGGATCGGCACAGTCTACAGCACGAAAAGAGGGCAAAATAGTCTCTGTGCGCAGTTCCACTTTTCTTAGCTAATTGAAATGCATAGAAGGAATTCATAGTAGCTTGGCAGTAGTCACGGTCGTGGCAGTAGTAGTAAACCCTGTAACACGAATTTGTACTCAATGTCAAAGCTGTTTTGTGTGTGTGTGTGTGGGTGGGTGTGTGTTTGCCCAAGGCTAGCTCTCATGATACCCCGAGTAGTATTTTACGAATCGTCAGTTTGGGTAAACAAAGTATTTACGAAGAACAAACGAAAGGCCCATACCAAACAAAACCGGGGCACACACTTCAAAAAACATGAAAGGCAACAAGGGCCCTCGACGGTAACAGACGGGGCGAAAAGTGAAAAAAAGTTGCTATACTGGGGCGGACGGATCTATTGGCATTTACCAAACTTAGGGGGCGCGCTTTCGCCGCCGCTGATGAGCATCGAGATCTGTATCGACGAGAAGCAGCATCGCATCAGCACTCGGCCCGTCAAGAAGGATCGTACAACCTCGCGTACGCACCGTTTGAGACGTCGTGTAGCATGTCGCGAACAAGCCAAAGATGAACAACAACGCATCAATGACCTTCTGCTTCCTCGTATGGGCGCACGCCTTCCAATGCAGCATCGCAGGGTAGCAAAAGCACAACGGCACACACGCGAGCGATCCGACCAGAGAGACGAACTTGTCGAGGTCTTTCGCGCCGGCCCAGGCGATTGCTGAACATCCTACGACGACGGCCATGCGGAACGTGTTTTTGGTCCATTTGACTCGGTTCGAATGTTTGCCCGAACGGGAGAATAGCCCGTTCTCCATGATTCGCACGGCAGGGAAGAGTTGTAAGGGCGTCGAGAGCAGGATCGCGATTGAATAGAGGAACTGTGCCGCGTTGACAAATTTATCGTCTTGGGGGAGGTTGACGAAGACGACCGTCTGCGGGAATTGAGCAGAACCATGTCAGCACATGTGGATTGACAGGGAGCTCGCCACAACCTGAACGAACGACTTACCTGGATCGTTGAGCCATAAGCCGCATAAGCGAGCAATCCACCACCGGCAAAGAGGACCATGACCCCAATCATAACACCCGTTAAAACGGCCGGGAAACGATGCGGGTCCTTCATGCTCTCGGTGATGGGGATGACGAGACCGATGCCTTCAAAAGAAAAGACGGCGGTCCCGATCAGGAGCGGGAAGTCCTTGCGATTAAAGAGGGCGACGTCGGCGATGCCGTTGTCGACGAGGAGCTTGATCTCATTCGAAAAAATGTAGACGAGACCAAAGAGGATGAAAGCATCGGCAATCAGAGCCGTCCCGGACAGCTTTTGAATGTTGCGGATCATAGCAAGGGGCAAGAAGATGATAAGTTGCGCAAGGATGAGATACTGGATCGGGATGAGGTGGCGGCAATTGGTCACGGCCATGATGAAGGCTTGCAAGTTCTGAGAGACAAAGATAGTGTAGGCCGCGACGAATCCGACCTATCATGAAGACGTGCTGACCCAGGTCAGTGATGGACACGTCAACTGCAGTTGAGGGAACACCACGACATGAACTGACCTGTGAGAGGACGATCGAAAAGAGGATGGCCCAGCGCATATATTTGCCGTAGAGGATACCACCAATGTCACCGAACGAGGCGTTGACGACAAGACGTGTCTCGACCAGCAACAAGAACGAGTAGAGCGAGACCATGGCGATAAAACAGAGCACGATGGTGGAAAAGAGGATGCCTCCGTTGTAAAAACTGTGCCGGCTCGGAGCAAAATTAGCATCCCATCCGCGATCAAAGAATTTACTGGCAAGAAGCCAACTCACGCTTTACCCAAAAAGAGGACTCCGGTGCCGACGAAACTCTTGAGCAACATGAGCACGGCCTGCGACACGGTCGCGTCACCCTGGGACGGACCTTGGCGCTTGGCCGCCGAAGTCGTCCCGTGCCTTGTGTTTTTGTTTCGCACCAACGGTGTCCGCTCGTTCGGTGGCACACCTCTCGATCCACTCGCCTGCCCTCGGAACGGCGGAATCCCCTCGCCGCGGATCTGCCCATCGTACTCGATCTCGTCCTCTTCATCCTCTTCCTCGTCCTCCTCCTCGATCTCCTCCAAGTCCTCACCACCGAAGTGGCCGTACAGACTGAGGAAGTCGATGAAGCTCCGCGATCCACCGGTCGATTGCGAGACCCTCCTGGCGGTAACCTGCACGTCTTCGCCGCGTTGTTCGGCGATCTTGCGAATGACGAAGTCACGTCGGAATCCGCCCGGGTCGAGCATCTCGCGCACCCTCATCGCCGAAGCCGAAGAAGGATCGTCGTCGTCGGCCGCCGCCGCCGCGGTGTTGGACGTGGGCGTCTGTTCCAATGTCAGGGAATTGTCGACCGCATGTTGCCTCGCCGCATGGTCCAACGAGACGAGCGACTTGGACCTCCGCAAGGAAGGGGCGGCCGAATCGTCGCCGCCAGCTCCTTCGGCCTGTTGCGCGGCCCACTTGTACACCCCCGCGACGACATCGCCCCCCTGGAGATGGTAAGGGGTCGGGTACTCTCCCTCGTCGACGGAGGGACCTTCGGCAGTGCTCGTGCTCGAGGAAGCGATGAGCGAGTTGGACGAGGCGCGAGGGTGGATCGTCGGTCGGTGCTCGACGCGACTCTGATCGTGCGCGTTGAGTAAATGACGCCGCACGATCTCGGCCTTTTGCGCCTCGGTCAAGTTTGGGTTCAAAGAGGTCGCAATGGAAGACGCGATCGAAGCTGGTGGCAAGGGTGAAGTGCCCGGTGCATGGGAAGCCGAGAGCGCGGGGGAGACGGCGCCTCCGCCCGATGGGGAAGCTGCTGGACCAGCTGCCGATCGAGGATTCAGAAAGGGCGACGAGACGCGGGGCGAGTTGTGCTGGCTGTTGAGCTCGCTGCGGGAAGGGATCTGCGGGACCCCACCGGGGGAGCCGTACGAGGTGTTGATGTGCGCTGTGGTCGGGTGCAGCGCAGGCGAGACTTGGGCCGAGGACGTCGACGACTCGCGACCGGCGCCGGCGGCTGATGGAAGAACGGCATCTCCACCACTGGTGTCGCCGCCGGACGAGGAGGACGAGATGTTGCGCGGCGACGACATCGCTTGCGGGGGGAGACGGGGGTCAGGCCAAGACGATGGCAGATGGATCGACTCGCTCCTTGGTCTTCACTTGGGGTAGGAAGCCAAACAAGCACGGGAGAGAGAGAGAGGGTCGAACGAGTTTGAACGGAGCAAAGGCATTCTCTGCACGTGGAGCGAGGCGCGGTGCGACGGAGTGGCCGGTGGCTCTGCATGCCTTTCTCGTCGGCTTAATTCAAGCTCGGTATGGGGCCGTGGATCAACCGGATCGATGATACCGTGATGTCAGTGAGCAGCAAATCTGGTGAAAGATAAGACTAGGATGCTCACCGGGTGATCTCTGTTCAAATGTGCCAAAGCTGTATTTGATCGCTCACGAGCATCACAAAGTGAGCCAGCTTTTCCCCAAAAAGCCTGCCTCAGCTGACCCGCTTGTGCCGTCGGGCCGAGCCGAGCTTGCCTACAGATGCTGCTGCTGCCCGAGGACGAACTGCAACTCGGCCGAGATTCGAGATTTCGGCGGTCGGACTCGGCTCGGCATCGCGGTGGCACCTCGAGGGTCAAGGCTTGAGCTCAAAGGTATTATGCTTTACACCTCTGTGTGATTGTGATTCGGAAGATGCAACTGCGAGAGAAGGAACGCGTTCATGATTTCATTGTTTTGAGGTCCGAGCGGCGAGGCACTGCGCGCCTAGACTGTCGATCGGACGACGTCGGTCTGCTCTGGCTTGCTTTGCTCCTTCTCGGCCACCACCGGACCACGTCATTCCCCCGCCCACCGTCGATCGATCCCTATCAGCTCGCCTCCTAACTAGACCCTAGGCCGATTCACACGATGAGGTTCGTACCACCCTATCTCTAGTCCGGGTGGCTGTCGGACCGAGCTCGCTCGCTCAGCTGATGAGGTCGTTCGTCCCCATCACCTCGCACATACAGCTCCCCCAAGCGAAGGATCGAGACCGATGTCATGAAACTGTCCGTACTTGCGCTCTCACTAATCTTCAAACGGAAACTGACGACGTACTTGCTGCTCCCCTACCGTCGCTTCCGATCTCGTGACTCGATACGGTCCCATTTCCGTTTCGGCTTGACGTGCCACGGCCGATCGTCTACCCGTGAACCGCCGCACAAACCGCAGGCTCATGTCGGACTACGAGGTCACACTCGTCAATGACAACATGCAAGAGTTTTACGTCCGGTTCAACGGTCCCAAAGAGAGTGAGTCGTCAACTGGCTCGCTCGCCGTGGGGGCTCGCGTGGGGGCGTTACCGCCCAAAGTGGGGGCAGGGGGACAGGCGGCCTTGGCGTCGGGCAGGCCGTTGTAGCTGGAGCATACGATCGCCTGTCTTGCGCGGAATGCAACAAAATACAATATCAAGAATCCAAGAACTGACTTATTCTTGACCTGACCCGCTCCGACTGTGCGCCCCCCTGGCAGCCCCTTTTGAAGGTGGCGTATGGAAGATCCACGTCGAGCTGCCCGACGGCTACCCGTACAAGAGTCCCTCGATCGGCTTCGTCAATAAGATATTTCATCGTGAGTAAGCGTAGTGAAGCGAAATATGCTCCGAACCAGGTCTCAACAACACACCTCTCTTCTCAGCCAACATTGACGAAGTATCGGGCTCGGTCTGCCTCGACGTCATCAACCAGACCTGGTCCCCCATGTTCGACATGATCAACATCTTTGAGGTATTTTTGCCCCAACTGCTTCGATATCCAAACGCGTCGGATCCGCTCAACGGAGAGGCCGCAGCGTTGTTGATGAGGGATTCAAAGAGCTACGATGGCAAGGTCAAGGGTACGTCCCGTTTCGGGGTCGATGCCCACGAACCGCAAAGCGACTCGTCGCTGACTTTCGCTCGTCAATCGCTTGGTCAGACTATGTGTCGAGATTCGCAACACAGGAGGCGTTGGAAGACGATGGCGACGATGATGATGAGTCGAGCGAGGAAGAAGTCAGTTTGAGAATTTCGTTCCAAAACGCAAGGGATCGCAGGAAGTGCTGACCACGGGTGGCTCTGGTCTCTGTTCCCATAGGATGACGACGACGACGAGAACTATTCGGCTGGAGAGGAAGACGCCGCCGGTATGGAGCTGTGACACGCCCGAGTCCTGTTCGCTCTTTCTTTCCCTCATGCTCGCCGTGGCATCTCGATTTCATCGCAATTATTGTACCTCGCACGACTCTTTCATTTGAACCCATATACTACCCGTATTAGTAGTCTTGTCCTGACGTCCTTCATCTCCGCATGTTCTGCACGTTCTCACCATTACAATGAATTACACTTTTGTCGTCCTCATCCTCAATCTTGCTAAAAGAACCACCTCTCCTTTACCGCATGTTCGGGTCCTGTCTCCTCACCTGCTCAACATCATGTTCCGGGTCAGTTTGTGCTATGCATTCACACGAACCTCACTATCACCGGCGGAGACAATGTACTCGTGCTCGGGCCCGATCAACTTGAGCTGGGAAGACTACAGCTTCAAGCAAGCGCGCTCGAGACACTTCAGTCTTTATTTTTTTCGGGGCTGTTTTTGTTTACCTGAACATCATACAACTGTACCGAGGAGGGGTATAGCGAAGATGGAATCCAAGACCTGAATTCTTAAACAGCTGCAAGACTACGTAGCGGAAGTTCGGAACCCGAATATGCTCAGGCCGCGCTCAGGCCGCCGGCACATTGAGTGGAAGCTCCTGCTCCGACCAAAGAGGGGTTCCTTCAGCTGCCGAGCTCGAAGTTCCAACGTCTGTTTATCAGAATGAGGACGTTGCTGAACGGCAAATCGTACAGTTCTTTTGCTTGTATCGATCTAGATCTACCCTTTTAAAACGCATTCCCCTGGATCGCCTCGTGCCAAACGGAAGGTGGAGCCCATTCGCGCCAGTGGAGGAAAGAGCCTCTGCGAGAAGCTGGATCAGGCAGGTTGACAAGACGCTCGAAACGTTTTTAAAGCTAGTATTCCCTCCGGAACGCCCCCTGTAGGTAAGACTGGATCGGCTCTCGTTCTCAACTGAGTTTCATCGCATGCGATTGAACAACGTCTAGTTGATTTTTTAAATTGACTAGAGTGCTCCTTCCTAAGCTGAAAGTAGGCATCGAGCAGACGATCGACCTTCGAGGGCGGCACCTGAGGTGTAGCTCGGGCCGGCCGCGGGCGCGTCAGCGTTTTCTGCACAAAGTCGACGGCTTCCTCTTCATTGAGGCTACGCACAAGTGATGTTTTGCGTAAAAACATAAGTCACGTGTGTCAGTTCCGGGCGAGATACCTGGGAACCGATAATGTTTATGCCCGTCGTGTCTCCGTTCGTCGTGTGTCACCACGGACGTCCGCCACGCGGCGAGTTGCTCAGCGTGGAGGGACCGGTGAAGGCTTGCGCAACGTGCTTCAATCGTGCTCACAAGCCACAACCCCACTTTTTTCGATTCCGGAGGAGGGTCCGATGTACGGAAAGCAATTGCAACTCATGCAAGCGTTGCGCGAGAGATTAGACAGCCAGTACCCAGTTCATGAATGTCGATGATGGAGAATTTCAACATGATGCAAGAAAGCGGCCAACTCCAAAGCGGATAAATAAAGTTGGAGGCCGCCCGGGTTCCGGGGTCCCCCTCGCGCGCCCGTCTCGCGGCCCTCAATCGCTTATGGTTGTGCACGGTGGGACCAATGCACTCGAGGTTACCATTATAGCCCTCTTCCGCGCGCGTGCCTGGCGCCGCACATTTCGTGTCGGCGGCGGATTGCAGACCGACGTCCCTGGAGCTTGTGTCGGGGCCTACCATCACGAACCCTTTGTTCTGATACCATGCCCTTCCGCCCATTCCTCGACACGACCAGCGTGTCCTCTTAGTTCAAGAATATTGCGATCCATTGTCGAACGACACTGGGTCCGCCACAGCCCAAATCCCCCACAGGTGAATTGACGACTTCCGAAGTTTCGGCCGTGATTCGCTCGCAAGGCGGCGGCGTGGCTAATCAGCTTGCTCGGCACCACTCGCATAAGCACACACCGCGACTTGAGGGGGACATAGGACAACCTCAGCGATGTCATCCATCTCACCGAGGGCAAATGCTGCGCCGAAACGAGAAACGTATGTGCCTCGCCATAAGCAGCTGTTGCTGAACCCGGCGCTGGCGCAGCAGCGCTCGCTGCACGTCGACCACGCCGAGGAATCGGCGAACCCGGGCGCGGCGAGCCCGCGGCCCCCCATCAAGAAACTCGCGATCGGGCAACCTATCTTGTCTTTTTCGTCCAACCCTGATGTCAAGTTGCCAAAAAGGACTTCTACCGTTGTCAAGCCGCTGAAGCGTGAAGGCGTCGATCCGTCGCCCGTTTCGACAACGGGCTCCGAAGCTGCGGCGCACGTTGCAGAGTCATCTCAAATTGCCTCCACTCAAGCACGGACCTCGGTCGTCCAAGCCAAGCGCAAAGCCGTGCCCATTTACGATGCCTCCGAGCTCTCCATCTCAACTTTGACCTCGACCTTGAGCTTGAACATCACCGCCGTATCCGCGGCACCACGTCGCCATATCAACGATGCCGAGTCTGCGAACCTGACAGGCGCGCTCGACCAAAGGGCCGTTTCGGCTGCCCCACCGTCGCCGATGAATCGACGCACATCGCGGGACAACCATGGCTTAGGTTTGGATTGGGTATCTTCTCGCCTCTTGACCGACCCCGAATTGATGCTCCGAACGCGTGCTTTGTCGACGAGCTCGTCGTCGCAGCGCCGCTCGCTCAAGAACTCGTCACCTCCGCTCCTGCCTTTCCCGACCGCCACCTCAACCTTGACGCCACAGCGGTCGAGCATCGACTGGCAAGCTTACCACTAAACCGTCGGTGCCCACGAAAGCGCAGCTAAACCTATCACCCGGGCGGCAACCGCGGGTCCAGCAATGGACTTTGTCCTCGGACCCGACGCGCGATTGCAAGCTTGGAGGAAGGGGATGCACGACGTCGAGGTCGAGGCCAAGCGATCCAGGACACAGTTCAAGAGGAACTGTGAGAGTCAGAAGCACAGCACCTCATCTTGTAGGTCCAGGTTTGGATTGCCCGCGACCGCTCTGAGCTTTAGCTGACCTGGCTCTTCTGCCGACAGTCTTTTCGTTCCGTCGGCCGTCGGCCTCCTCCGGGTCATGGGCGTCCTCCAGTGCCGGTCTTTCGTCGAGCAGCCACGACACGCCGTCAACGAACGCATCGTCCCCGGTCGACTCGTCATTTCCGGCCCTTCCGTTCAAGGATGGTTCTGGCCTGTATCGACGCAGCTCCGTCGCGGGCTCGGCGTCCTCGTCGCGGCCCTTTGCGCTTGTGTCGCGTCGCTCCGGGAGCGTCGCCTCTTCACGCGAGAGTGGTGTTGGAGTCGCACCACGGCGCGCCAGCCTCATGTTCGGCGCAGACGACACGCGCCGCAAGTCGACAATCGCGAGCAAGACGCGCTCCACCGGTGTCGTGGGAGGCGAAGACTCGTTGCTGGACGTTTGGGTCGAGATGATGGGCGGCGAGGTCCTGGAAGTTAGCGAAGAACTTGCCCAACTGCCCTTTCCTTCGCGCAAGCGAAGTTCAGTCTCGGCAGGCTCCGAATTTGTCGGCCGACCGCCCGTGCCTTCGCGAACGGCCTCGGTCGTGTCTCAGGAGCCGACCTACGGCGCTGAAGCGATCATGACGCTCTACCACGCCTTGCCGCCGCTCGTCTATGCGTCCGCGGGCAGGCACGGGTCTCAATCGGAAAGCTCCTCGGCCCCGACGCTCTCTTCGGACGACGGACTCGACTCGGAGTCCGACGTCAGTGAGGACTGGCGATCGGCCTGCAGCCAGCTCGCGACTTGTGAACCCACTCTAGCGGAAAACCACGCTGATCTGACGGGCTTTACCTGGCCCACGGCCAAAGTCAGCTCTCGAGCGAGGTTCGACATGCCCGAGCACCTTTCGCCGCATTCGCCTCACCCTTCATTCGCCGCCGAGCCGGCCCATGCCACCCCGACATTGCCGTCGACGAAGAGCTCCTTCCTCAGCAACGCGTTGTACCATACCTCGCGATCCTCATCGCAGCAGGACTTTGCAGCAAATTCGCGCCAGTTTTTAGCGTTTGAGTCGCCCATCACCACCCGACCGTGCATCGTTCGGCGAACCACTTGACGACTTCGTCGCCGCGATCGCAGCAATACCAGCAGTGCCCCTTTATCACCGTTGCTTGAGGTCTCCTTAGATCAATACGTTCGCTGTTATACCTATGCTGTCTTTTCTTTCTATGTACTTTCATATATGTTTTTCCTTGGCGGATAGGACCTTGTCCCCTTGTAGCCCCTACATATCGATATTTTTCCAGACAATGCACACTGGCGCAGTTGACGACGCCCCCGTTACACCGCTCAGCCCTCCCGCAGATTCCAGAGCTGCAAGAGAAACGAAATCATCGTTGAATGACAAAACTACACACTTGGGCCTTTTCGTTCCCAGATTTCCGATCGCTCGGTGTCTGAAACCAAGCGCAAATCTTCCTTTGTTCCCTGCGCGATCGGAGCGCGCACGAGCCCCTTTTCTGCCTCGCAGCAGCCGCTCATGCCGCGGCAGCATCGCCTTGCTTGGCCTTGTCCTCTCCTTCCATACCTGGGCTATACACCACCAAACCATCATGTACTCGCGATAGCTACACCGTTGCCCGCCGCCCATTCACCGACCGTTAGGAGCTCCTCCTCCAAAGGCCCAGCGTCGACCCCGTTCAAACAAGAAATAAAATGTCGAGTCTCGCGACGACACTCACGATCGGGCGGTCCTGGAGCGCAGCCCAACTGGCCTACGCGTTCGACACGGCCCCAATCTGGGCCTCGACTGAACCTCTCGCGAACGTTAGCTCCATGTCCAACCAAGATACAAATTCGTGGTTGGTCGATCGGTGGAACCTTGATGGTAAAGTCGGAGGTGCGAGTGCGAACCTCGTGCAATTCGTCGAGGACCCCTTCTCCGTTTCGACAAACAGGAACGCTTCAACTTCAAATTCGGATGACAACTCTTCACTGGTGCTTGGGATCACGTATCCCAGCGGTATCAAAGGAGGGGTACAGTTTTGGCCATTACCGTTCGACGGCCTCGCAAAACCGCCGCAGCGTGCCGTTCTCACCTATCAGGTCAGTGACTTGGCGATCGAACAGATAATAACGGTATTGACATAATGCTTGACTTCGACAGGTCGCGTTCGAGCCAGGCTTCAACTTCGTGCTCGGCGGCAAACTCCCAGGTAGGCATGCTCCAGTGGATCCTGGCTAAGGTTCTGCTAAGACGCTCACAGAGCAGTTTACGCAGGTCTCTACGGTGGTGCAACCACGGGTGAATGCACCGGTGGGAACCGTCAATTTTCCTGCTTTTCAACTCGTTTCATGTGGCGAAGCAAAGGGGCGGGAGAGGTGTAGGTCTGGCATAGGGGAACAGCTACAGTTGGAGGAACAACTGAGCCTTGAACTCGTGTTCTCCCACAGATACGCTTACATCCCTACATACCCGCATTTGTGCAACCAGAGTGACATCTCCTGTCCGGATAAATACGGAATTCAGATATCACTCGGCGCTTTCAACTTCACCGTGGGAGGGTAAGCACTTGGATGTCTCGGGTGGAAGTCATCCCGACTCTGACAATTCTGCAATGCACCTGCAGATGGACGACGGTGACACAGCTGGTGGGAATGAATACACCAACCTTGGCGAATGGATGGCTTTATGTCTACATCAATGATACCCTCGTCAGTACGCCGTCACAATGCCGGCAGTTTCATTCTAAGTCTCCTCGCGTTTTGGCAGGTGATTCAACACACGGGCATCGTCTTTCGTTCCGATCCGAACGTCACATTGTCGCGGGTACTCTTTTCAACCTTCTTTGGTGGTTCCACCTCGGCATGGTACCCTTCCAAAACGCAACATGCTTATTTCCGCGATTTCAAAGTGAGTCCGCATCGACAGATGTTCCCGCGATGTCTCAAATAACACATGGGCTTGGTTATGCTAGGTCTGGGCAAGCTCGAAAGCATCGAACACGACCGGCCCCAAGGTCCAAGCTTCATTGCATACGACCGATACGTCAGAGGAAGAAGATGCCCAAAGCGCTTCCTTTACGAGCGGGACGACAACTCGGCACCAGAAGGGGTTCGATGTAAGGAGAACAAGAACGAGAGCCTTCGGTGTGGTGTGGACGCTTTTGTGGATCTATCTTTATGTTTTACGCTTGTGACGATACCCCGACAATTGCAAAGAAACAAATACGTGGGAGCGGGCGGAAAGACAAGGCTCGAGCGCAAGAGGAAAGCCCCTGTCTTTGGGCTTCGACGCGCTGCTTGGGTCAGCTTGCCGCGGTACAATATGCCGCCCAAGCACCCATACCCTACCTCACGATTCGGTCACCCCTCACCTTGGCATGACCTTCCTTGCAGTGGCCGAATTCGGATTTGCCCGCGTGGCCAAAATTGCGGCGCGGGGTTTTGTCCAGCTATTGGTCCGCACCCAAAAGTGCCTGGGCTGGCCATAGAGGGTCAAAGCGGCGCACAGAGGCGGACAGCACGATTCCAGGCGCGAAGGCGGAGCCGTACGCAGCGGAAGCGACTGCTCAAATCTACCGTCCGTCCGTCCACCTCATCAGCATGGTAAATCTTCCCACCTCATCATGTGTTTGGTCCGGGCTTCGTTCGACACTTCGGTCTGCCTACGGCCCGCACCCACGACCTGATGGGCCAGCGATGGGAGCGTGGTGGCCGCATAGACGGGGGCGTCGTGTCTGGGCCGCCGTCTTTAAATTTCGACGCGGCGCTACCACGACTCTGCATCCGCAACGTCGACTTCGATGACGCCCGGGCCGTGTTGTTGGGATATCATGGGACGGATCCGCGGTGTTTGGGAGTCGCCAAGCGGGAATGCAGGTTCGGAAGTTGGCGGCAAGGCTGGCCCTGGGCGTGGGCGAATGCACTTCGCTGCAGCTGGGCTCGCCGGCGAGAGGGCTAATTGCTTGCGAGCGGAGCGGCCAACACGAATCGAGTGCATGCGTTCCTTCTCGCCGCCGTAGCACCCTGCAGACCATGATGATACCAAACTGGGACACCACTCACATACAAGAAGGTTATTTGGGTCAAGAACGCGGAGTGCTGACCTTGTTGTACCTCTCCTTTCCCCCATGGCGCTCCGTTCGACGTCGCTTCCCTTCTTCGCACCTCATCAAACGCCTGTTCACAATGCACTCGCTTGACCACCACTAGTCTACCGCCGCCAGCAAGATCCTCCGATCGGCCAACGCCCCCCGCACCGCCCCGGATGCCGTCGAGCTTCAGGTCGCGCAGGCGATCCTCGACCTCGAGAACAACGTCGCCGACTTGAAGGCCGAGTTGCGACCTCTGCAAATCTCGGCCGCTCGCGAGGTTGATGTCAAGGGTGGCAAGAAGGCCGTTGTCATCTTCGTCCCCATGACCCAGTTGAAGGCCTTCCACAAGGTCCAGGGCCGGTGAGTCTTCTTTCTGGGGCCTCAATTCGACTGCCCGCGGTCTGGCCTGGGGCTGAACAACTCCCCCCACTCTCCAGACTCACCCGTGAGCTCGAGAAGAAGTTCTCGGACCGCCACGTTGTCTTCATCGGCCAACGCCGCATGATGCGCAAGCCCGCCCGAGGCTCCCGCCAAAAGCAGATGCGCCCTCGATCGCGCACCCTGAAGGAAGTCCACGAGCACATCCTCGAGGACCTCGTCTACCCTACCGAGCTTGTTGGAAAGCGCACCCGACAGAACGTTGATGGCTCCAAGTTGATCAAGGTCTTCCTCGATGCCAAGGGTACGTCGTGCTCCTCTTGCCGAGGCTGAGATTGTGTTTCGAGGATCTCCGTGGCTGACTGGGCCTTCGTCCGCCATACGCCATAGACTCGAACGCTTTGGACTACAAGCTCGACACCTTCTCGTCCGTCTACCGCAAGTTGACCGGCAAGGAGGTTCACTTCTCGTTCCCCGCTGTCGCCTCCGAGGCTTAAACCCAAAACGCAACTATCGCGGAGAATGTTGCGAACGGAGAGTGTGTGTGTGCAGTAGTAGTTGAAGGGGGACAAACTTGCATTGCAAACAAAACACCAACCATCATTGCGTTCCGAGAGAGGAGGTCATGGCGGGAAGGGAGTGGGGTGGGTAGATGTCCCAGAGACTGATGCGCTCGTCCTTGCCGCCGGTCGCTAGCCATGCTCTCTGTTGCCCGTTGCCCCTATCTTCCTCGTCGTCACTCTCGTTATCACCTTCCGCGTCCCGTTCAGCACTCTGCCTGGTCGGCGCGAAAGCCAAGGTTTGCAACGACGTGCGATGATACGTGAGCACGGCCAGCGGCTTGCCCGACTTGGTCGAACAAATATGGACTCTGTGAGGATCGCAAGGGCACCCTCAGCTTTCTGCCTTTCTCGGCTGCCTTAAACAGAGGAAGTGCGCTCACTCTCCGTCCCATCCGGAGACGGCTATGATTCTTCCGTCATCTCTTACACCGACCGCCGACTTGCCCGGTCCCGTCATCTCGAACCGATCGAGCCGCTTGTCCTCTTCTTCCTCCCAAAGCCGGTACCGACACAAGTAATGATCGGCACCGATGCTCCACGCCTCTTTCTTATCAGGCGAAAGCGCCATTGACATGACCGCTTCGCGATGCCCTTTACTTATCCACTTCAAACCCCAGCCTTCGGATTCGGAACGATAGTTCGTCGGTAGGGAGACAGCTGATGATGGCGAGGAGGTGTAGGAGAAGAGCGCGATTCGACCATCTTCGTAAGCGGCGAGGAGATGTAGCTGGCTCGGTGAAGTGGGGTTTGTGAAGAGTTCGATAGCCATGACGGTTCCTGGGTACAAGCGTGTGGGGTGTGGTGCGTGAGCTTAATTCGATCCCGGGCTGGAGAGAACTTGATTCATCCCATTTACCAGTCTTGCTCCCGATGAAGCATCCTTCTCCGATTGAACGATGGACCCGAGACAGGGTCGGTAAATGGAAAATGTCGACCTTGTGGGTAGGTAGGTGGAACATATCATCAGCTTTGTGGAGTCTGACCAACTTCCAATCGTGTGCTCACCTGCTCGTCCTTGGTCAAGGCCGGAACGGCCACCAAGGCTCGTTCCTTCCCTTTCCCTTTTCCTCCGTCCGCTTCTTCTGAAGCGATCCTCAACAGAGACATTTGACAATACGCCATCGCGTTGACGTCCATGCTCCAATCCGGGTGCAAAGGTGTCGGGTCCTTAACGCTCGGTACGGCCGAAGCCGCTGATCGCGTGATGGACCGCAAGGACTTCGGCAGCTGAAAATGGTGGATTTTATTGTCTCGGCCGTGTCTGTGGGTCCAAAGCCGATAAGCCGCAAAGATGAGCTCAGAAGCAGAAGGAGGAGCTGCTTCGCACTCACGTGAGCAGACCGTCATCGAATTCCTCGATGGTGAGGATACCTGCCTCGTGCGGTTTCCAGACGAGTCGTGGCCGAAAGCTCGAAAGGTTCCATGTGATCACCCATCCTTCGACATCACTGTAGAGATCGATCAACCTTCAGAACCAGCTCCATGCTCCGACTGGACTTCGAGGCTAGAAAGGAGGCTGCCGTGGCTTACCCAGAAAACAATGCAGTGCCATCGTCAGAGAAGTTGACGCAGCTAATCTGAGCCGTATGACCACGAAGTATGTAGACGGGACTCGGTGGGAGGCTGTAGTCGATCGCCTTGGACGTCGAAGCGATCAGCGAGCTCATCGCCATGAGTGGACTGTCCGGCGAGGCGGCGGAGATCGCCCTGCAGTGGCAGGCGCTGGCTTTGGCGGATGTACTGGGTACGGGCGGTGTCCCACTGTTTCCTACTGGGTTAAATCACCTGCCTTGTCAATAGAGTGTGCAAGCGGTGTTTTCGCGCCGAGTCTGATGGTTAAAAAGCGATTCCGAGCGGAGACCCCCTCGCGGTTCCCCGGCAGTCTGGCCCCACGCGCCTTCGAGTCACGTGCATCTTCCCCGGTGTAGGTCACCGATCACCCTGAAAATAGAACAGTTTTGGAGCACCATCTAAACAGAAGGCTTAGAGAAGCATATTCGTATGTATTTGGCCATGTAATCTCTTTGACGTGCTTGTCCTGACTTTGAGACAGTAGTGGATGGAAGAGATGTCTTACAGCAAATTCGTCGCGGACACGTTGATGGCCTTTAAATTTGTGTCACCAACGCGCGCTGCGCAGCGACGATTAGGGGTCGGATACGCGCAGGGCCGTGATGCAGCTATTGATTGATGCGAGGATCGGTTACGATCAGTCAGGATCGCGGGAAATTGGGCGCCTGGCCAGTCCCTCTTCAAAAAGGAATCGGTGCGAATTGAAGCATCGGGGTTGCAACCGATCGTGAGCCAAGGCTGGGCGCAGTATGTCGTGACGAGCCTGACGACGCGCGGCACAGCGAGGCGCAGCGCGCGCGAGGACACCGAGGGTCGAGATTCGACTTTCGCGATATTTTATTCCCATCCTGTCCTGCCTTCCGTCTCCCATCCCGCTGTGCGTGTTCTGCTCCGATCTCCGTCATAGGTCTTGAAGACCTCTTTTGTTTTGCCTTCTTCTCTCGGACCGCTATCCCTGTATCTCCCCTGGTCCTCTCGTATTGTGCCCGTCTCGTCTCGCCTCGTGTCCCGTTTAAGGTGAGCTTAGGATCGAGGCAAGACTCGGAGACGCGTCTCGACGTGAGAGCTGACCGACGACCTATCACTTGCGCTTCGTCTCTACACGATGGCAGCTACTACACTACTGCATCTTGGAGGAGCCAACATCGATCCTTTTGCTTCCCCGGGACTTTCTTAACACACTCGTTTATAACTGTGCCCCGCCCTGCTGTGAGTAGCTCAGTGTTCGCCTCGTCGTGAACGCACGCGCGCCCGTGTTTCCCTGTCAGACGCCGGCGCACGTCGCCAGCGTGATCGCGCTGCGAAAAACGTTGGCACGCGCGCGCGACGCTCCCAGTCTCATCTCGGCAGCTCCTCGTGCACGAGCAAATTGACTTACCGAGTCCTTGGTGCCACCGTCCTGAACAGTGTTCTACCGAATGTCAGCTTTCTTCCGCAAACGATCGGATGACGGCCACGCCATGCTCGCCCCCGACGATCCCTACTATGTGCGCCAGGCGAACAGCAGCAGCACTGTCGGTGGTGGTGGCCGAGCAGGATCTTCCTTCACGGCGCCTTCGTTCGACGATCGCTTCATCCACGACGAAGATCGCGAGGTCTTTCTCGATCGTAACGGACGAGGTCTAGGTTACAGCAAAGAAGTCAACGCGACGTTCGGCAAGAAGAAACTGCGATCGTTCCCGTGGACCAAATCTAAGCCGACGTCAATAGCCGTGCCGCAGCGGACTCCGAGCCCGAGACCGACAACGCCAACGAGCATGGCACCGCTGCCGCCGTCGCCTGTCACCCCCACCGCGGACCAGTTTACGACCCACGGCCTCGGCATCTACACAACCGCTAGCCCCGGCTCGGTCACGTCGCTGAGTCCCGGACGTGCCATCGACTCGGGTCCCACGCTCGCACAGTTCCCCGCCCCACCGAGCTCACTCCCTTCCGTCACGTCGACACTGAGCTCGGACTACTCGAGCATTCAGTCCGTCCCGTCGAGGATGCACTTGCCCCTGCCGAAGCGGAGATCGTCGCTTATCGGCGGGGTACCCGGCGTCAGTGTTGGCGGCGGAGGTCACGCGTTTAACGGCTCAGTGTCGACCGTCTCGACGTTCGAAACGACATCGTCGTTCGCCTCGAGCAAACTCTTCCATTCGAGCGTGGACGACTACTACGACTCGAGCTCGGACGCGACGACCATGTCCTCGTTGACCTCTTCCCCCGAGAGCAAGACGCGACGCACAACGAACTCAGGGCGACGCATGTGGAAGACCAATGGCCTGCAAGAGTCGCCGCTGCGGCCCGACCAGGTCCTCCCGCCCTCGCAGCAACATCGTCGCGACGACAGCCTGCGACCGCCGTGCGAGGAAGACGAGGACGCCTACTTCGCTTCTACCACCTCCCTCGGCGCCACGACGTCACGTCACCCGATCCCGTACCGTCGCAACTCGACGCCGATGCCGGACTTTGTTGCGGCCATGCTCGGCATCGAACCCGAGACGCCGCCTCGCCCCAAGCGCTGGTCCGCTTCGTCGAACAAGCCCGCCGCCGAGTCGCCCCCCTTCGATCTCGCACGCGAAAAGGCCGCGGCCCGCCGGACAAGCCAACAAACGATGCGACCCCTAGGGGGGAATGCGAGCGCGGGCTCCGACGAGGACGCCGACGACGAGGTGTCCCCACCGAGACCGCGGCCGGCCCCGAGCGCATTGCTCGACTGCCGCTCGCGCATCCCGTCGATCCGGTTCGAAGGCTTCGCCATGGACTCGGTCTTTGCCGAATTCGAACAGAAACTGCTCCGCTCCAAGACCTCGTCGACGCCAACGCCGACGATCGAGGTTGTCGAAGCACCCGCGGAGGAGCGGGACCCCTTTGTCGAGACGGCCGCGAAGCTCCGCGAACGCAAGAGCACTCGCCGACGTACCCGCGTCATTAGCTCCTATCGCCCCTCGGAAGGTTACTTCAACGTCGAGGAGGACGAGGTGACGCTCTCGCCCGCACCGCAGGTCATGGACGCGTTGCGCAGCGAATCGCCGCTCGCGGCGGCCTACGAGTCCGACGGCAGCGCATCTTCCGCTATGTCCGTGCCCTTGCCTTCGTCGTCGTCGTTGTCGCTGCAGCATCTCATGGTTGCTAGGCCGAGACCGAGTCCGCGTCGCGCCCAAACTCGTCCCGCCCGACTCGACGTCGACCTCGCCAACTCACTCACAGAGTTTCATCGAGTCGGCCTCGTCACGCCGTACGGTGGTGTCATCTCGCCTTCAACCGACAGCGTCTTTTCAGCCACGACCTCCGAAGGGACCATTGGCTCAGGTGATGGCGCCGTTTCCCCGGTCAGCATCGTTGCGCCGGCTTCCGCTCCGTCGAGACCGCCGGCCCCTGTCGTGCTCCCACACTCGGTCGCGAACGTAGAGGCGGCCGACCGTCGGACCCCACCGGTGACCCCCATCAGCCCCGTCGACCCCACTCCGACCGCAGCGAGCCCGCCGTCACCGCCGCCGACGCGACCGCCGATCCCGAGCGTCTTTGTCTTTCCTCCGAACGGCCCTTCGTACCGACGCGGCGAGAGCAGTGACTGGGAGGCGCCGCCAAAGCCGCCGGTGTACGCCGGTCCGACCAACGTCACGTTGGTGCAGCCCAAGCGCATGATCCGCGCCTCGACGCGACCCGTGTCGTCGCTGCCAAAGCGCAACGTCGCCCGCCAGCCGCTGATCGTGACGCCAATCGTTGTCGCTAGCCCGAGTCCGGCACCTTTACCCCCTTCGCCGGCCCTGAGCTCGACGTCGACGATCCACCCGCAGCGTCGAGCCGCGTCGCCCGTCGGATGGTCCTTCCCGCCGCGCGAACAGCTCCCTTCGCCTCCTTCCGCCAGCGCGAGGGGCTCATCCGACCTCAGCATTCGCCCCGCATCTTTTTCGCCGAGCGACGAGTCCGGCTCGGACTGTGACCCACTGCAGACGATGCTGTCACGGCTCAATGCACCCCACACCCCGCCTCGCGCTGCCTGCACGATGCATTCGACCTCGACGCCGACGACGCCTCGCGGACCGGACCACCCCAATGGCCTGACGATGATGGCGCTGCTGCGGCACACGAGCTCGCAAACGGGTCTGTCGATGCTCGAGCGCGAGCTGGGGAGCTTGCCGACGAGCTCGTCGTCGTCGTCGTTCGAAGGAGGACCGCAGATCTTGGTAACGGCGCCACCTCACGACGACGACGATGAGAACGACGATGAGAACGACGAAGACATCGAGCACGTCGACCACGGCTTGGACAGCGAGATCGCGACCGCAGCGGTACCGGTACCCCACTTGATGCGCGCCGCTTCCAAATCCTCGAGCTCGTCTTCGGGGGTTTCGACTAACGTCGACACGATTCTGACGACGTACGAATCCGACGACTCGGTCACGCGGTACGGAAATGCGCCCCTGCTGCACAGCAACGTCGCGCCCGCGCTCGTGCCCATCATCATCGACAGTTCGAACGTGCCCGATTCGGATCATGCGCGCTCGCTTTCGGGCTCATCATCGTCGTCGTCGTCCTTCTCCTATGGCCTCATCGCGGAAGACCACATCGACGACGAGGCGCTGTCCCGCGAGTTCAGCGACGAATCGCTGCTGTCTCCGACTGACTCGGAGGCCGACCCCATCGACGTCATGTCGCGCGAGATCGAGGACACGCTCGCGGAAATGGAGGAATCGGTCGCAAGCTCGTCGTCGATGTCAATCGCTTCGTTGATGATGGGATGCTCGGTCACGCCCAAGTTAGGGAGCTTGACGCCGAGCCCAACCTGCGCTTCAGAATACGCGTTTGGCACATTCCCTGATGCCGAGGCCGACTCGGCAGAAGAATTCACGCGGGATAGTGTTGTCCCCGTGCGGATGACGAGATCGGCGGCCGCGACCGCGACCGCGAGCCATTCCCGCAATTGGTCCGACGTGTCATGCTCGACTACTATGACCGACAGCACCGAGTCGTCGACGTCCTCGTCTTCGACCAACTCGTCGGACGAACACCACGCTGAGATTGCCGTCGTCATGACGGGGCAACGCATCTCGCGCAGGACGGTCGGCGCCGTCGGGGTTGGGGTGTTTGGGCAGGCGATGTAGACGTCGCCGGCCGGTTTAGTCTTATTTGGAAATGATTGGAAGTTCTATTTCAGACCTTAAGTTTCTCGTAATCTATTTCGTTGGTCCAGGGGGAATGCTGTGCGTGTGTGGAATGCAATTTTATCTGTAGCAGTACAACAAAGTGCGGGCAATCGCTGTAGTACGAGTCGACACCCTTACGCTCTTGGTTCACCTCGGCCCATGACCACTCGCTTCTCCTCGGCCACGATGAAGGATTCTGCTTGTTGCAACAAGGACTAAGAGGTACTCCACGACTCAGCTCCGAGATACACGAGTGAGATGATGAGAATAGCGTGGAGAAGGAACCAGAAGGAAAAAAGACGCAAAGACAAAGATAGGCGCGCGCCCAGAATAAAGTATTCCAAGACTAATAGCAATGAGTTAGGCTCTCAGACCCCACTTCTAACACTGCTCGCCTCTGCCAGTTAGTGCTCTGCATCGACCCATTGTTGAATCGTTTCGCCGATCGACTTCGAGAGTCGCCTCACCGGCGACCTCTGTAATAAGAGAGGGACGGGCGAGGAGATGATCTTCGAATCTTGGCAGGTTGATACAAGGTCACGTGTACTTGAACCCCCGTTGGGCGGTCGAGGGCTGATCACGTGAGGGGTCGGCGCTCGGCGATCTCGCCCGCATGTTTTGGCAATCGCAGTTGCCATGCGTGGAGCATGCGAGGGTCGGTCGACCGCGACCGACGGGAAACTTTCACAGTCCTGGATACACTATCATATCCACCCTCTCCTTCCCTTCCTCCCCTCTACATCACTCTTGCACCAGTCTACAGTAGACATTGCGACGACCTTGATTCACGAAGTCATGAACGTCCTCCAAGCCGCCTCGCTCAACGTACACGAGGTGTCCGAGTCCTCGTCTGCCATCGGCGGCGCTCAGGCCCCCTCGGCGTCGGCGGTTCAAAGCGGCAACCCGCTCGCCCTGAGTCGCCGCGCCGACCGCGAGTCATCGACGGATTCTTCCTCTTCGGAAGAGTTCATCTCATACGGCGATAAGACCGCCGCCGAGGAACTCGTCATTGCGGGCAACATCATTCATGGTGTACGCACGACACGTCAAAAGGTCGACCGCAGGCCTTTAAGTGACTGGGTAAGTCTTCTCTTTCGACGCTCGCGCTCAGCAGCCATCCGTTTCGTCTCAGGGGCCCCTCCACCCGTTTCGAGAACCTTACCTGGGCAACTTTCGACCAGCAAACTGGCTCGAGAAGATACTTCCCAGATTACTGACGTGTTCGATTGCATCTACCATATGACGTTGCACACCATCGACGACTCTATGTGGCCCTCAATCACCCTCACTGCACTCGCGCGCGTCACTGGCCGCGCTTCAGCACCTCAAACCGTTCCGGGAGATGACCTGGGCTGAACGCCTCTGCAAGCTCGCTGCCGCCCCCGAGCAGGTCCACGAACTCGTGCCGGAAACTGTCGACCGAGGACCGATGCCGACGAACCCTTGGTGGAACGACAATATCTTCATCATCTCGCGTGCCATGATCGCGCCCGTGATCCAGCGCACGACCCAAAGTTACTTCAACATCACGTGGAACCCTGTGGCGGCTTACTTTTTCTACGTCTTCATCTTTATCGAGTTTTCTCGCATGGTTCTCGATCGACTCAACGGATTTTCGATTCGGTTTGGCTCGCTCGACGAGAAGAACTGTGGGCGCGACCGAACCCCTAATGCTTCGGTCAACAATCTCGCCTTGGGCGTCGTGTGTGAGTCCCAACAGAGTGGTTTTAAGAATATTGATTTTGGTCGCTCATGTCGTCCCCTCCTTCCTGCAGCATACATGTTCATCCGACCCCTGTTCACCTTTCTGCTCGCCTATGACAAGACGCAGCAACCGCTCGATATTATCCGCTGGTCGTACCCCTTGCGCTTGGTGGCATGGCAACTCACCCTGGATTATCTTTTCTACTCTTACCATCGTCTCACCCACGAGGTCGACGGTCTGTGGTGGGTGTGAGTCGAGCACCTTTTCTCTTCCCTCAGTTCTCCTTGTCGAATCCGCTTCGCTGCTAATCGCTTTCGCTGTTTTCCGCGGCATGGACGAACACAGACACAAGCATCACCACAGCACCAGGCACCCTACGGCCATCTTGTCGATCCTTGCAAGTCGTGTTGAATTCCTCCTGCGCTCCTTGCAACGTGGTCTGACCCTAGAGAGTTCCCCGGCCACAGGCGGAGGACTACCAAGAAGTGCTCGAGATCTTCGTCCTCCCATTCCTCACCAGTCTGCTCTGGCGTCAAACCTTTACTGAACAATGGATTACGCTCTGCTACACCCTGGTGAGTACCTCAGTGCTCGGCCAGCGCTCGGGTTCGACTCAGCTCCTAGTCATCGTTTCTTTGATGCATTATTGACACCTTGACATCTGAATCGAGCAGATGGTGGAGATGCAAGGACATAGTGGTGTGCGCATGCTCTGGCATCATCCCACATTATTCTGGTTGAAGTATTTTAACTGCGGTAAGCTTTCACTGCCAGAACCCTTTTATTGGCGGCCACCCAAAGCACACTAAAGGCGAAGGAGAGCTGATGTCGTGCATGTATCGATTCTACAGGGTTGGTACTAGAGGACCACGACCTTCATCATCGTATGGGTCGATCGGGACGGTCAGTCCTTTCATCTTTTCCCTGGGTTTTTCCCGTTCTGGTGACGGGAGGCTGACGCTTGGTGACGTTTGCAGAAACTACGGCAAGCAATCTCGCGTCTGGGACAGACTTTTTGGTACATCGACAGAACGCATCGAAACATATGGAATGTTTTGACCTGCTCGCACACAGGCCCTACATCTCGCGTTGTAATCCTTCGTTGCTGGGGACATGCCTGTCGAACAGGCGTCCGCCTGGCACTGGGTACTTTTGCCCCTCCAGTACATATCACCAGCTGCAGGCCCTGAGGTACTCTGGAACGTGCATTCGACTTGTCAAACCTTCCGTACGTGTATACCGTGCTTCATATTTTTGACATGTTGGAAACACAAATGTAGACCCGTTGCGTCAACGAGACGACAAATCCAATAATGAACCACCTTGGTCGGTGGCGTGATTGCAGCAGAGTGAAGAACCGAAATAAGCAGTACAGCGTGAGAAAACAGCATCGTCCAAACCTCACTTTGAGAATACTGTGAAATACCGGACTAGCTGTCACCCGTGGTGTTTGCGGCTGCAGTTCGAGTGCTCGCATCAGCTTAAGCGTCGCGACTCAGGAGCCTGGGAGAAGCATCAAGAGTCCGATCGACACTGACGGTTCGAGGCCATACAACATTTGGCACCTGCCCATGAGGAACTACGAATCAAGGCAAGTATCAACACCAATACTATTGAACGATCGACTTCAGACTTCCTTGATCGTCAGGACCAAGGTAACTCGAAGCGAAAACCAAGTGTAGCTAACACATGGTGAAACCAAGTTGGCAGCTGCAGGTTGCATTCGTCTCGAGGGTTCGGCGCCGTGTTACTCGCTCGATCTCTGTTCAAGACGAAGGCTTGGATGACTCATGATCTCGAGTGCGAGCAGAAGAGTTGGAAACCATTGCAGAGGCTTACTATACTATGTTATGGTGTACGAGGCCAGATTTGCACATATGTCCCTCAGCTTCCTTCTGAATTGTAGCTCGCTCGAACATTTAAGTCGATTCGGTTTCTGTGTACCATTACAACATTTTCAGACCAACATGAAGTCACTCAAAAATTTTCACCATCATCTCCATCACTCTGCTCCCCGTCCTCCGGTCCCATAGGTGCATCACTCGTTGGCGGCCCTACATGATCCGAACTAGCGGCCTGAATCATCGGTTCGGGCCGTTTGCTGAACACGATCTTTTTGCGAATCAAGCCCACGATTTCGATCCTCGGTGGTTCAGCCTCTTCGTCCAACCCGTCCGTATTGGAGGGTAGAGGCTTGATCGGGGACGAAGATGGGGGAGGAGGAGGCGATGAGGGTATCATGGAGGAAGTCCTTGATCGTTTCTTGGGGCGGGAGTCCGAATCGTGTGGAGACGACGGGGTTGATCGTAAGATTGCGTACGGTTCGGTCAAGGTGACAAGCTTGCCTTCGAGTCGATGGTGCGATATCCTTAAGATGGGCTTGTGCTAATGGGACAAAGGAGCCAGAGTCAGATTCGGGCCAAACTCCAGCCAGAGCCACTCATGTTAGACTGACGGGTTCATCAATGTCGATCTTGCCGACATGGGCCCCTGCAAGCTGTTCCATCGTGCCCTCCTGCCCAGTGTGGGGTAGTTCGAGTGCGCCTTGTAGTTCGATCAGGAAGGGCTCTTCGTCGATGAAGACGAGTGGAGGCCCCGAGCCGGACGAGGGGCGTCGCAGCAGTGCGAGGTCGAATGCAGGAGTTGGTCGTAGAGGTATCCGCATGTCGTCGAATCGTTCAAGCTGGTTCCGGGGTAGAGTGTGAGCTCAAGAGCCAGCGCGAATCTGCTCCACCAGCAGCCACCCGCCGGGAGACGCGTCGCGGCGCGTCGAGCTCGGGAAATTGCGGACGCGCCCTGACGCGCCGTCGCGGACGGGTCGGCGCGAGACGACTTGGGACCGGAAAAAACACTCTTTGCCGCAGCTTCACACACGCCGTGCTCATCCTCTCGCGAAAATACGGTGTACAAGTCATGTCGACCTCCTTCTTTGACGATGACGACGACCAGGACTACGAGGCCTATCAAGCACCGCAGCAGGACATACCGGCTGCCGCAGCCGCAGCAGACAGACTGCCCGCGCTGCCTCTACTGCAAGAGAGGAACCAAGATGACGACCACCAGCTCAACGACGATCTCGATCTCGATCTCCAAGCGGACTCGTTGTCGACCTCGTCCTACATCCCCGCGGCGGGCACCTCGATCCGCGGCGCACGACACTCGTCCGTCGCGAATGGGCTTGGATCATCGAGGTACCACGCCTCCTCGTCCAGGGGAAGGGGCGACTCTCCCGGACTGCACGACATCCTCGCACACGAGGGCGAAGACATGGACCTGTTGGACCGGGGAAAGAGGGAGAGTAACGTTGCCAAGTTGATGAGGTGCTGGATCAACGAGAGCGGTAGCCCCGAGCTGTTGCCGTTCCCGCGAAAATTGGTCGAGCGACTCGTCAAGGATTTAGCCAGTAGAGTCAGTCCTGGAGATGCGGAGGTAGTAAAATGTAGACACAGATGTTGATTCGGGAGCGACGAGCACACAGAAAACGCTGGTGCGGCATGTCAATGCGACAGCCTCAGGCGACGATGCTCTGTACCTCCAGGCGTCGCTCGTCGCTACAGAAAACATGCGAGCGGCGCACGTCCTCAAGGCTTACACCCGTCAGAGGATACACAAGGTCCGTTGAGAGGCTTGAGGACTGGTCTGAGCCTATTCTGATCATTGGATTCCCCTCTCCCTACTCGACGCCGGCAGCTCGAAGCCCACGTCGAGTACTACCTCGGGCTGCCTCTCGAGGATCGGAGAAAGCGGCTGTACTCGAACGAGCTCGCCCATGCCGAAGGGTGCGTGAACTGATTACCTACCTTGCGACGGTGTAGGTACGACAGGCAGCTAACCATATCTGGTTCGTAGGTATTATGCTTTGAAGAGGGAGTATCTAAATAATTCTGCCGTCGATGCCTTGCCGGAACGGATCAGGGTCCATGAAGCCCCAGGTCGGTGCTGGGAGCAAGTGGTTTGTGTAACTTCAATGAACGTACCACTGACGAGGTACAAGCCCTTGATCACACAGTGGCCGAGCCGGATTTGTCGAGTGCCGTGTTTTGTCGGGTTCGGCGAGCGTGTGGTCCAGTCGTCTTGCCAGAGTCAGTCCCCGGCACAAATGCGCCAACGCGCGAGGCAACACCCACTGACTCTTTAACCACAAATGATGATAATAGTGGAATGTTGATGAGCTTTGACGAAGGTTCACAGCACATGCTCCGCTACTCGACGATCCGCGACCTCTTGGCCAAGGATCTCCTCGAGTTGATCTAAGTTCAACGCCGAATGCACGAAAGCACAAGTCTGACCAGATGTTGTAATATATTGCAATAGCATGCGGAACTGATAAAAAGCGTATGTACATTGCGAAGATCAAAGAAATTGGTGATGCTGGTTGCGGTGCTTTCTTGTGCTTGGTGAGATGGCTGCTGCGGTCACGATGTTTGCTCTGCGAACAGGAGCTGCAGTCGACGCTCGGGGAAGCTGATCACGAAGACGTCACGGTCAAAGGCGTGTGAGTTTCGTATGACATCTGTCGGTCCCAAGACGACATGAATGCTCGTAGTTCAACCCCTCCCATAACTCCTTTTCGTATAATTGGTCGGATGTCCCGAGCTGATTCCCAATCGTTAGCCTGCGTGGGCGAATGCTGTGGATCAGAACCTTCTAATCGCCCAAGTCCGCCGTACATCCGGTGCGCGAAACTGACCATCCTTCCCGGATGTTATGAATCCGGCCGAACAGTTCAGCCTTTCTCGACCTCCGCCTGACCGTCCCAGCTCCGTGTTCGTCTGGAGGAACCTCGAGGAAAGGGGGCACGATCCTCTCGATCATATCGTACAGCTCGTCGGGCTTGCGCGACGTCTCCCTTACTTCGGAGAGTATCACTTGGGTGTCAAGTCCTTGTCTGAAATAGGGAGGAATCGGGGTCGAGCCGGAGGATGAGCTAGAGATGGGGGATCGACGAATAGCGACGAGGCAGTGCTGTGGGTCCAATGGAAGCAGACGAGGTGAGTGGGTGCAAAGCATGAGTCAAGATAGGGACAGCTCACTTCTTTCGAGTGGTTCAACCAATGTCCGGTCCTGCCTGTCTCGGTTGGAAAGGCACCAGGATGGATCGCCAGAAACCTCGAATCAATGACAATTCATTGACGACAGCCACCCGAACTAACCCGTTCGAATCAGCCCTTGCAACTGATTAGTCTTGACCCAGACCAGCTCGTCGATCCTCTCGTACCCCCACGCATCGAGACAATCTCTTCCCAGTTCCATCGCCCTCCCCGTGACCCACAGGAACAAGAGGCCACCTTGGTCTTGGAGCGAGCCGACGGGCATGCGCAACATTTCGTCGTCCGTCAAGGTGCCGTAGGGGAGCTGCAGTGAACGAGAGGCGGAGGTAGATGTGAACTACCTTTCAATCCACAGTTGTTGTGATTCCCGTACCTTACCTCTTGGTGGATGGCCCAGGGTGGGTCGGCGACGAGCACGTCGAATTTGCCCAAGACCGAAAAGTCGAGCACACGCAAGTCGGCGTTGATCCATTGGCCCGGATAAACACGCTCCTCCGGTGGCTTAAAGCGAGACACGCATCATCAGATCAGTGTTGATATCAATATGTCAGGGCAAATACGAACTCACTACTGGCCTCGACGGCGGTTCGTCATCCCGGTTCGGTCTCGTCCTAGTCGAGTTCAGCGCTGACCGAAGGCAAACGTCTTTCCCCTGTAACGCCCGAGGCAGGTGTAACGGATCCTCGATTTTGTAGTGCAAATAACGACACCTGTCCATGCGATGGCACATGTTGAGGTAGGAGCAGTCGCCCAATTCGACTTGGGTGTGGGGGCGAACGAAGCGCTCAAAATGGAGCAAAGGGCATGCCGACGTGTCGGGGCAGGTCGAACGCAAGGTCGAGTACGGACAGAACGGAACAAAGGGTGTCGCCAGGTTGTCGTGCCTCTGTAGTACGGTACGAGATGCACCACGCCAGCAGTCAATTTCGGCGTCCGTCCGACGCGGCGGAGTCAGGAGATGATGAGCTAAGTACATACACCGTGAGAGGTCGTCCCGCCTGACGAGGTCAATGCGGTCGATTCCACCTTGGTCTCGGCCATTTCACATGTATAGTTAGTTCCTTGTGTAGGAAGAAACGGTCCTCTGGTTGCACGGGGAGGCGTTCCGCGGCTGATAGGACGGGGGAGGAAGGAAGAAGACGACCACAGGTCACGTGCCCTCTGCCCGACCCGTTGCCTACGCCTCGAGAGGCCCCGAGGTGCCTGACGCCTCACCGCGGTATCCAGTTTCCGCCCACATTGCCTCGGACTGCCAGTCGCGCCCCTGGATGATGTCGACTTTTTTCGCATTCCCTATAAATCGAGACGATTGGAATCGCCCAATCTCAGATCAAAACTTGGTCCCGAAGACTCTACCAACGCCTGGACACTAGTAGCTACCTACCTGGTATCTGAAATCTGATCACGAGCTGCGGCGGTCGCTCGGCTGGTGTCAAATATCCGGCGCGGAGCTGGCCGACCCCATCGCCAAACTCCGCAAACCGCGCGGCGGCGACCGATATAGTCGGTATTTTTTTATAGATTCGCAAAGCAGGGAATACGAACCTAATTTGATGGTTAGCCAGTCAGGTACCGTGCTTCGCAAGTACCTGACGAACACCTACGTGCGTAAGCCGCAAGCATGCGCAATTGTCAAAAATCACAGCCGCGGCGCAACGCTTTCTCCGAGTTCGCCGCATTTTTTCCACACTAGTGACGAGGCTGGGGATAGGGCGGAGTCCGGTATCATTGAGCTAGTGGGGGAATGTCAACTTGTGATTGAACAAAGCCTCAGAGAGAAAGAAGGTGTCTTCACAAGGGTGGGGCTCTGGAGAAAGAGCAGTGTCGGAGGGGTCATCTCCGATTCCCCCACTCCATTCTCGGCCTGGCGGCGATCAAGTCTGATCAAGTCTGATTGAAAAGCTGGTGAGACAACGACCCAAAAGCTCCTCCACCCAAGAAACGTTTTCAAATCAGTTCCCAAGCTGTGTATGATCCCCGAACACTTAAAGTAGCTTATAAACTATTCCGAGGGTCGGGACGTGGAGAGAAGGACCGAACCCCGTGTAGAAGCTTCCGAAACGTTGCGATTGGCTGACGGCACGCTTTCATTGTGCGCGTGAACTTTGGGAAGGGGACCCTCGTGCCGCTTCGCCCGCCCGATCTTCGAATGGTCCCTGACCCATCCCGCTTGAGCGAAAGCTCCTCGCTCAAATCAACCCGCGCGAGGGTCCCCCCACCCCCCCACTCGAGCCGACTGCGGACGACTCGCGTTGCTGTTTCTTCACTACCGATTCCATGAGGAGTTCATAGTTTTCATTTGTTCCGCACTGCTTCGGTTTTTTGCAGGCGCCTTTCGGCGCGCCATTGCGCCGCTCGGCCTGGCACGTCAGGTCGTCAGGAGCAGCCAACCACCCGGCGGTACGCACAACTACAGCAGGTCGGTAGATATTGACTGCGTAGATTTGAGTATTGTTCCGACACTCCAAGGCACAGTTCTCAGGGAGAGGAAGCCTCAACGAGTGTTCTTCGAGTGTAGATCGCCGCGTGGAATGGAGCAATGATCGTTGACGACGTCGATCACTTTCGAACGGGGGTAACCCGCTTTGGGCCGCTACTTGCGTGGGGGGGCGCTTGCAGCGCCGTTACTGCCGTCCAACGATGTAAGGACGCTGGGACCAAGTCGTGTCGTGTAGATACCTATAAATTCAGGCTCATGGAACCAGCAGTGTGTTGAACTTCCCCCAGATGAAAAACCCCTTTTTTGCTCCGTGAAATTGGATCGATCGGGTTAGGGACGGTGTGAGGTCCCCGCCGCTCCTCCGGGCGCGGTGCGCCATTATCAAAGAGCTCCTGAGACCTGAGATTCATCCGCGGTTCGACCCGTTTGCGCCCCCGCCGGCAACGGCCCCGGCACGCTTTTCCGTACATTCAGCCGCAGAGAGCCGCAACAGCTCCCTACGTGTCACATGGAAGTGTGCGCGATCAGACGCTCTCGAAACTTCGGAACTCCCTAGGTAGGCACCTATGCAAGGTAGCAGCTACTGGCATGGCGCTGCCGATTATTGTCATTTACCCTCTGGGCAGGCTTTGGTTAAAAGGGTTCATATGAGATGCGACCAAACAGATTTTCACACTCAACAGAGTCGCTGAGGCCGTTCTGCTGTTTGAATGCAAGGAAGATGCTTTCAAGCCTGAGAGCTGTCACGATTGACCTCTACATAGATACCTTTCTTATGGGTTCACAGTCCCGGAAAGCGATTGGTCTTGAGCGGCGTCACCGCATCAACTCTGGCGCCGTACCGGATGACAGCTCCCGCCGGCGCTGCAACGAGTGTGTGCGCGGCAGCTCCTATCAATCCGTGGAGGTCGACCCCTTTCGGGCTTTCGGATCAGAGTGCGTCTCGGCGTTCGGGAGGACGACTCGTTTGGTGAAGCAGGCCCACTGAGTAGGTACGTCCGTGCGGGGCTTGGATCACGTGCGAGGCGGACACCGTGAGAAAGGCTCCAGATGCCGCTCGCATTATTGCCTTCTGGATCGGTTTCGCCGGGGCGGCGGCGACCTCGTTTGCCGCCCGCCCACCGCCCGCCGATCTCCGAGTTTCTTGTCCGGCTGAAATCCTTGGTGTTCCGGGCAATCCTCACTCTCTTGGTGTCCTCGTCCTTCCTCAACTCCAAGAACGATAACTGAAGAAAATTCGCCCCTCGTCCCCAACTTCAACAGTACCCATTACTTTACAACGCACCAGCCCCCCGAATCGCACGATTGAACCCATGATCACCGCTCTCAGCTCCGCGGCGTCCGCCGTCGTCGACGCCGGCAACTCGTCGCAGGTCTCTGAGGAGTTGCAACAAAACAGGCACACCCGCCAACGCTCCAGCTCGGGGTCCTCTTCCGGATCATCTTCCCTCATCTCATACGATGATCAAGAAGTCGTACAGCCCGAGCAGCCTGTCAAAACGACGCGGCAAAAGGTCGATCGTCGGCCGCCGTCCACTTTCGTACGTCACTTTTTTGCTTCAGATCCGAACGCCGTGGGCCGCCGTTCTCCCCGCCCGGAGGCCTGTGCTTCCCCAGCTTTCATTGCAGCTAAATGCCATAATGTTGGTTTTGGTATAACTCTTCGATTGGGGGTGTTGAATGTTGTGGGATTGGGAGCACAATAGGGTCGCTTCGCTCGTGGCCGCACAGGCCAGCTATCCGTCGCCTGGGGCAGTGGTCCTTCTTAAACCCCGACCCTCCTTCCCCTGCGCACGATCATTTTTGCAAATCGACGGTGCTGACCCTCACCTCATTCTTGGTCGATGCTATAGCACAAGAAAAAGCGTACGGAAATGACGCTAGCCGAGAACCTGTGCCACATCGCCACCTGCCCCGATGTCATGCACGAGCTCAAGGTAGGGCCCACACGCTTCGGGGGCCTCTAGCCTGTGTTCTCTCCATCCCTCGGCGATGCGCTGACTCGGTTTCGAGTCGGTCACCCACCCATCACCCGCAGGATGAGTCACTAGACCGCGGTCCTATTCCGACACGCAGCTTGTTCCTCGAGAACGTCTTTATCATCACGCGTGGAGTCGCCCCCATGGTCATTCAGCAAGCCGCGTACCACTACTACCCCGAATCGAAATGGCCCTTTTACGCCGCCTACCCGTTCTATCTCTTGTCATTTATCGGCTTTGCCGTTGCCGTCTTGGGCCGTTTGACCCGAGCTTGCGTCGAGTACGGTACCTTTGACGAGAAGCAGATTGGACGCGATCGCACCCCCGACAAGGTAGGCGCCTCTTATTTTTGGCGCTCGTTGATGATTTCTGATATTTTTTCTACATTTGTTTGCGCTTTTGTTCCTGTCAGGCAGTCAACCATCTTGCTGTCGGCATCCTTGGTGAGTTACACGTGGCTGACTACTCCAATGGAGCCCAATTCGCCAACCTAGCACGCGAGGATTTTCTTTTGTTCTGCGACCACGCAGCCTACATGTTTGTCCGGACTGGGATCGCGTTCTTCCTCTACTACGACAAGGAGGTTTCCCCTTTGAACCAATTCACCTGGTCTTACCCGTTCCGTCTCATGGCGTGGGAGATCGTCTTTGTGAGTCCCAGAACCTGGGAGGGCTTGCGGATAAAGCGGTTCCTAGCTGATGGCAGCTCCTATTCCCCAATCTACCCCATTTTTGCTTCGCCGACCGCGTCTCGCGTCTGTTCCTACTGCATCGCCACAGGACTACTTTTTCTACGCGTACCACCGCACTAGCCATGAAGTCGACGGCCTGTGGTTCGTTCACCAACACCACCACACGACCAAGCACCCGACGGCGGTTCTCAGCATTCTCGCCGAGACCTACCAAGAGTACCTCGAGGTCCTGCTCGTACCCCTCGCCGCGACCCTGGTCGTCAAGCAATCGTTCGCCGAACAGTACCTGACCTTTTGCTACACCATCTACGTCGAGATGATGGGACACTCGGGCGTTCGGTAAGCACTGAGACCATTGACGGCGCGATCCGCCGCGCTCGTCAACTGGCGATTCCCTCTTCACAAACTGCCCCCATCGGCTGACAAACTTCCTCTCTTGATCTCGGACAAAGTTGTTACTGGTCCCATCCTATTCTGTCGTTCCTCAAAGTGTTTAACATGGAACTAGCTGTAGAGGATCATGACCTCCGTAAGCTCGTAGCCTCCGAGCCGTCGGTAGCCGCTTTGCCGAAAGCGCTGACTGATGACTCTCCGTGCCTTTTCTGTCACACCGGACTCTGCTGTAACGTATATCTTGCCTTTTAATCTTCAGATCATCGGGGAGGAAAGAGCGGGTGCGTCGAAATCACTCACGTTCTACTACCTGCACAGAAAATTCACGATCGCTAACGGTGTCTCTCTGACTTCCCCATAGGCGCAACTACGGCAAGCAAACCCGGGTCTGGGATCAGATTTTCGGAACTGGTAAGTGAGATAACTTCTATATACCATGTGTTCAGTTAAAACTCACAAGTGATGCGCCATTTTCAGTTGGCGAACGTATCGAGACCTCGGGGATGTAGTAGCATGTGGACTATGGTGTAGGGTCATTTTCGTACCCTCGGCCCCTTGTTCGACCTTTTGACCCTTCGACATCGTAGTCGCCCGTTCACTTTTCACCGCTATGTTATTTTTTACTGTAATCGGAACGCATGTCTTGAGTCCCCTTTGTCCCATCCCTACCACCCCACACCTATCTATGATACGGCTTCCCTCGATGGATATATTGAAAATAGTCTCACCCCCCAAAATCGTTCTCAGGAGTCTTCACGTGACTGAACAGAAAAAGAAATCGTATACTGGCTGCTGCAATCCAAGTATTTTTAACTGTTTTCGAAACAGCATGCGCAAAATACTCAAAGATTCGTCAGGAAGTCGTCTGAGCCTAGTTGGAAGAAGCGGCGGCGTTCGGTTCTGGAGGCTTCGTCAGTGGCACTAGCTCCCTGCGCTTCTCGACGAATGGCAAGGACATGGTCCTTCACGACGTCCTTCACGGTCCGGATCTTGAGGCGGAGCTCGCCACGCTTCATTTCCCCATCAAAGACGGCTACACCATTTGCATCACACCTTGAAGTGGGCGTCGACGTTGTCGAGCGACACGATGAGACCACTGCGGGTCTCCTTCTTCGTTCGGGATGTTCAGGAGGAACACTGAACATGCCTTGGACGTCCAATACCAGACCCTTCGTACCTCTCAAGTGAACACAGGTATACGACACAGTAAAGCCTCAAACGCCTGCGGCCTTGACCCAACCACTCGTTTCTTGGACCAGACAGGCGCGATTCTTGTCGACGAATGTGGTTTTTCGATCAGCGAACGAACCACTGGCTTCAGACCTCCCTTTGACTGCTGAGACCGATAAAGCCTCCAAGGCCGAAACCCACGACTTCACAAGCCGAAGTTTGAAGGCGCTTGTTCTGCCCCTTCAATGTTCCGAGTCATCCAGTATGGCGCGCCATTTCAATCCTTGTCGTAAGCTGAAATTGGGACTCCCTCCCTGTCTTACACTTTCCTGCGTGCGCAGTTCTCCAAGTCGCTGCGCCTCCTCCTCCGGTAGTTGGTACGAGGGAATCAGGCACTTCGAACGCTCAAAGTAGATTGCAATAAGACGGTTGCGGGCCATTCAATACATGCAAAGCTTTGCCGATCGTTACTGGATGCGGTCTCGAAGGAGCGCGCAAGGATGAGATTACTCCCGTAGCAGACTCGATGATATGTGCCTGTTATGATCTCGGGGTTAATGTACTGAATGAATGGAGTTTCGCACGCAGTACGTGTCGTGAATGAATGACCTGTCTCGCCAAGGCCAACAATCAACTTGTAGCGAAGCGATTGGGCGAACGTGTGTTGAGGATGCGGGAGAGAGAGAAAACGAAATCGGGGCCTTCGACAGTATCCGCGTGTACGCCCTTCATCAATCTGAGTTCTGCCCAGACACCACTCGCGCTCGCCATCTTCCTCGATCTGGCACCGCGCAACTCCCCAAATCTACAAGTTTGTCTGGACCACTGACCCCTGGACGCATGACCCCCACGACACTGCCTCGTTCAGAACATTCCGTACGTCTCGATCCGTTCTGCCGAAGTGCCGTAAAGTTTGTCCCAAACTCGAGTTTGCTTGCCGTAATTTCGCCTATGGAAAAGTCAGAGACTACGTCAGCGATCGTGATTACTCTGTGTAGTTATTCGAACATTAGTGATTTGGACGCACCCGCTCTTTCCTCCACGATGATCTGAAGATGTGAAAGCACAATGTGTAACAGAAAATAGGGGCATGAACGGAAAAGGGCGGGGAGGGCTCGGTCAGCGCTTGCGACGAAGTGGCCGGTGACGGCTCGATACTCGATTCGAGATAAAAACCTACGCATGTCGTGATCCTCCACGGCTAGATCCATGTCAAAATACTTCAAAATGAAAGACGCAATTGGTTGCCGCCAGTGCGCTTCAGTATGTAAAAATACGTAGAAGCACGTGAAGAGCACGCGTCAGTTCTGACTTCCTTCGCGAACGAGTGATACTGACCAGAACTAAACTCACCTCGCACGCCGCAATGTCCTGATCGAGGTCCAGTGCGAATTCAAAGGAGTTTCCCGAGTCGAGGGTCAGAGCAAGTAGGCGATACGAGCATGTCAGCGCCTGTACGGAGGCGCAGGGCGGGGCACGAGACGAAAACAGAGGTTCTCGGAGCTTACCTTGCATCTCGACCCACATCGTCGCGGCGAGGGCGACGTACAGCTCGCTCTGCGTCATGGGCACGAGCCACGAAGCGAGCGAAGGGACGATGAGCACCTCGAGCATCTCCTGGTACTCCTCGGCAAGGATTGAGAGGATGTGAGTTGGGTGCTTGGTCGTGTGGTGGTGCATGCTGCAAAGGGAGCGCAAGCGAGCTCGAGATTAGCACCACTCTTCTGAATTACCTACAACCCGCTCATAAGTGCCACTTACTGGCTGTAACGAGAGCAGAGGGGCCGTTATAGGAGACCAAAGAGGAATCAGTATAGAATAAACTTCGGAAGGGCAAGTGTCCCCCGACGCGACACTTTCCAACTCACATGAACCACAACGCATCGACCTCGTGCGAGCTTCGGTGGTAGACGTAAAAGAAATAGTCCTACAAGAGGACCGTTGTCAGCCACGCAGCGAACCCTCAAGCTAGCACCGAGCTGCGCAAAGAAAAACGGACCAAGACAATTTCCCACAGGATCAAGCGCAGTGGGAAGGTCCACGTAAAGTTGAAGAGCGGGTGCGCGACCGAGCGGTCGTAGTGCAGGACGAAGGGTAGGGCCATGCGCACAAAGACGTAGCTGACGATCCCTATGGCGAGATGCGGGACCGACTTGTCCGGGGTGCGATCCCGCCCAATTTCCTTTTCGTCCAGGGTGCCGTACTTAAGCGCGTAACCTGGCGTGACATCCCATCCAAGCTTGCATCAGCTTCCAATGTTCCCTCACTTTGTAACCCCTCGGAGCGAGCACTCACGGTTGAGTCGATGCACAGCCTGGATGGCGAAATGGATCAGACCCACTAAAAAGACAGGGTACTGCACGATCCACGGCCACCGGTAGTTGGGCCAGATCGCGTAGCACACCTCCTGCACGACGAGCGGTGGCAGCGAGCTCCAGAAAATGTGCCAAATATCCCACACCGGGTTCAGGTACGGTGGTGGGCCGCGGTCGAGATCGGCAGGTTGGAGGCGATGAATCTCGACGGGGGTGTCGGCGAGTTGGCACAGCTTTTCGGCGATGTTCATCTCGGAGCGCTTCTTGAGGTAAAAAGTGGACGGGGGACGTCGGTCCTTGGCTTGGCGTGTCGTCGCGAACGACTTCACACCTTCGTTCTCTTCCGGGATCCTCGACACGGCATAGTTGATCAAGAGTTCCGAGTCGTGGCTCGAGGCGAGCGAGGCCGAGTCCGAATCAGATTCGGCGCCGCGTCCGTGGGCTTCTAGTGGCGCCGCATCCACGTGCGCGGCCTTGTCGACAGGGTGGAACGCCTGCGTCGTGGCCGTGGCTCGGGTCAGCATGATGGGGGCGCGGTGTGTGTCTGCGGTTCGCGGTGTAAGGTGTGTATGAGTTGTCGTTCGGGGGAAGTCTCCTTCTTCTGCTTGTCGGTTTGCGGTGGGTGGGTGTCAAAAGGACAATGTGAAGAGTAAGTCAGCTGAGGTCTCGGGCACACTGAGGCACGGGGCCCCTCCCCACCACCGGCGACCTTTTGCTTTTTGTTTATACACGGTCGCCGAGATCGGTGCGGTGGTCGACGTCATTCAACCTACTAACGCCGCCTGATCGGACATGGAGAGCGCTTACTAATAGGTAATGGCATTTGGTGACATTTTCGCAAACGAGTCCTCTTTAGATCGAGTCATCTTTGCCCTCGCCTCGGGATCCCGGGGAAGCTTCAGAAACGCGCGTGACCCCCGCGAGCCTAATAGCTGGGTCCGGGGCGACTTGGAGGTTGAAATTCGCCCTGCAGGTCTTCAAACGCCGTCCTTCACTTCGCCGCCGGCCACCTGGTAGTTTACACAAGGCACCCTATGCTACGATTTGAAACATGGCCGTGATCAGACGAGGCACCCACATGTAGGCAGCACATGGGATATGTCCGCTCGGGGTGCTGTTGCGATGGGCACAGGTATAAGGGGATGCCTTACAGGAACAGCCCCATAGGTAGCCCCTGAGTAGCTAGAACTGTCGAGTTCTAGTTACGATTTGCTCTTAGCCTAGCGGTCAAGAACGACAGATCGTATTTTATGCACATCAGAGGCGCGTACCTTACAACAGGCCCCGAATTTGTGCGGGGTACGACCAGGCAACGATGGGCCTCCTTGGTGTCCGTGCCCTACGGAAAATCCGCGCAACCGCAGTTGACCGCGGTTGGTGGAACAGACGTCGCCCGTCCAGCCATTCGAAAGTAACCGCGGTTCAACTTCAGGCCTAGAAAGTGGAATGCAGAGGTGCGCTTTTACCGCAGTTGCCAACCGCAGTAGCAAATGGCAACCGCGGTCGCAACCGCACTAACCGCAGTTGTAGTAGATCAAGTGATTGCGGTTACGAACTTTTGTGACCGCGGTTGCAACCGCACATAACCGCGGTTGTAATAATGTAGTAGCCTATACTATCCCTTTCTTCGCTCTCCTTTGCATGTACAGTAAAGATATAGTAAAGTGGCACTGCCAATTCCATTGCATTAAATCAAGCATACGACTCGAACCTTGAGCCTGAGCGCCTGAGGCCTGATGAGGCACTCGGCCTCAACTCGTGAAATCGCTAAGTCGGACCGGCTCGAAGACTCGGGCCCAGCAAGGCCGACTCACCTTCCACCCTCGAATCTTGCCACTAAACCTGTCAATGACACACAAGGCTGATGATGAGTGTCGGGCTATATTCAGTGGATCACCTCGGACTCAGTCTGGTGGCTAACTCACTCGACTGATCAAACTCGAAGCGTCGATCGGACGCACGCCTGCTGTTGCGCGACGGATCAGAATCAGCCCGCTCATAGTGTAGGAACGAACTGGAGACTTACCCTATAGTTCAACATCAGGTCCTGAAATATGCCTGTACACATCTTAAACATCTTCTCGTCGAGCCTGGATAACCGACTGACTGCTCACCTCGAAGCTCCCGTCTACAGCATCGATTCGGAGGCGAAGCAGTGTGGCCTGTGGCACTGTTCTCGATGTTAATGCAAGCATTGGCATCAGCGAGCGGACGATAGAGCAAAGCTTGCTCACACTTGTCTCTGTTCAGGAAGCCCACAGGTGGCCATTCCTTGACTTCGAGAGAAGTGCAGTTGACTCGGACCGCCGAGCAAGGCTAGGTCATAGTGCAGAACGATTGATTGATGTGGTTAGTATACGAAATAAGGATGATAGCGAGATAACCTGGGGAGCATCACAGAGTCGGTGGAACAAGCTGCTGATCAGTGCGTCAGCGTGATCGGTGCGACGTACTATCGAGCGAGGCCGAGTCGGACACGTGACACCAAAAGCACGGGCCATGTTGAGTGACCGGGTAGCATCGAGATTGTAAGTCATCTAAACTCAGTCACTGGCTTGGTGCCGATCAAGTCAGTGAGTCGAATGCTGCAAGTTGGCAATGCCAAGGGCGCTTCAGTTAAGTTGGCGGTGACCATGATGTCGGCATGTGTGGAGCAGGAGGGAGAGAGGCGGCGCGCGCTTCGTGCGCGCTTCAAGCAGTGAAAGTCGATTTGAAATTGGAAATCTAATCGGCAAAAATCTGGCTAGTTTGCCTGACTTTTGCAAGCAGGTTGGACGTATGAGGAGCAGCGCAGTGAGCAAACGAAGATACCGAGTAATAGGATTGGGATCTTTCATGATATATTACACTAACCTATGAGGAGCAGCGCAGTGAGCAAACAAAGATGCCGAATAGAAAAGGATTGGGAACGTTAAGGAAAGAGAGAGAGAGAGAGAGCTGCGCCAGTCGCAGCTCGGATATTCTAAGTCCAAGCTCAAAGAGGTCCGAGCGCGCCCAAGTTCCCATCCCCCAATCTCCGCATGCTGGAGTTGAGAGCGCTCCTGCAATGTAGTGTACACGATGACAGGACGAATAGGGACATCAGGCCAGCGGAATATATTTCGACTCACACTCTCTTTCTTCAGAGGTGTGGTGACAACATGTATAGGCTAATAAATCATGTCCAACCGGACGAAAAGAGTGCAACTTTCCATAGCAAAGCCACGTCGACTTGGGCTGCTGACAGGCAAACATGCTGAACGAGGTTCATGAGAAACGAGCACGGCGTGGGATAGAAAGATACATCTGACTACATGTTGACACACAACACTTTGATCAGAACGTTGACGCTCATTCGGCCTTCCAAGAAAGGATCAGTCTGCTTTGCCGACGAAGGCCTTGTAGGCATCGATTTGAGCCGCCAGCTCCTACGCAGGGACCGATTGACCACAAGCATGCTGGTTAGTTTCCTGGTTGGGAAGAGATGAAGTTGTAACAGCGGAATAGGGGTGACTGACGGGGAATAGTTCTTTCGCCGCCGCCTTGCGATTCTTCGCGGTGGGCGTTTGAGGGGGGTCAAAGGAGGCCGCAATGGTGGCGAAGTCCAAACGCGAAAGCTCTTGCACGGCTAGATCGAGTACAGGCTCGATGCACGGTCAGTTCTCTTGAGGTGCCAATGTGATCCCGGCAACGATTTACTTACTGTAATGTGTGACCGAACTGGCCGCCTCCTTGCCTCCCTTTCGCGCCGGGCGGCGAGTGACCCTCGACACGCTCATTGGCATTCTCGCAATAATCGGTTCACGACGGGTTTGATGCTCGGACTGCGACACATTTTGCTTATTAGCGTCCCGCGGGAGCGAACGAGAACAGCGTGTCTTGAAGTGGAGCTTACATTGGACGCGATCACAACGTGCTGCGCCGCCAAGATCGATTCGAGTCCCGCTTCCGAGTGGGGAGAAGGTGACCCTATTTCAGAACCAGTGTGGTTGGGAGGTTCGCAATCGACCACTTGAGACGTGGTGGCGTCCGACCCCATGATGCTTGGCGCCTTGTCGTGGTTGCGAGTCATGGTGCCATCACCTACGGCCTCGAGGCGTTTGGCGCTCGCAGAATCACTCGCAGTGACGTTGTCGCTCAAGCCTTTGCGACGTTTGGTGGCGCGGGTGGAGGAAGTTCTCGCCACATTCGCAATTTTGGTCGCAAGAAGTTGCTTGACAACGAGCGAAGTAGGCGGCGACATCTGCAGAGCCGGGTACCTCGATTCGATGATATCAACAGTTAATCGGACCCTGTTCTCGTTCTGCGAGCCGAACGCAATGCCGGCCTCGAAGATACTGGAAGTTGCGAGTTCGGCGATGGTAGTAGTTACGGCGGGCCATGTAAGCGTGACGGCTCCGTTGCTGCGCTGCTCAATTTTGGCCATGGCCACGTGGGCCGCCTCGATCTTGACTTCACGCAGCGCCGTCGCATTGATGTTGACCTCGGGGTCGTCCTTGCCGTCGTCCAGCTTCATCTAGTGCAGGTGGTCCTTGATGGCTTCCTGTCGTACATACCCTTGCAGCTCGTTTTGGAGCTTGAGGCAGGTGGGGTCGGTGGAGAGGTGCTCGGCGTGGTTGTCGTTGTTTGAAAGCTGCGTCGTGTCGAGCACACGCTTGCGACGACTAGCTCCCGACATCAATGACTTGATCTCTGCAATTCAAAAGGTCGTTTTGATCAGGCTCAACAAACGATTCAGTGAGTGTTGCAAGGGGTTTGCGAGGGGTTTGCGAGATGAGAGTCCACCGTAGCACTGGCCTAGCAGCAGAAGGTCTAAAGCGGTCCGTGCTAGCTCCGGCAGACACAGGTTCAATCTTGGGGACGAGCTGGTACACTTACCATGTTCTACCTTGATCCGATCGCGGTTTTCCAAATACTCATTCCTTCCTCTGATGCTCTCGTTTGCGGTCTCGAGCGCAGCAACTCGTGCTTGAAGAACGTCACGCTGCGCGCAGGCAAGATCGCGCTCGGACTCGAGTTGCTGTAGTACCAAGGCTCGCTCGGCTTTCTCAGCACGACCACGCCAGTCGATGGTCTCGGAGTTGCTGGACGACATTGGTGGAAGTGATTTGAGGGTGCTGTTCACGCGTGACCTGACGCAGAGGTGCAAACGAGGCGGCGTGGCGAGTTGCGTGGCGGAGCGAGAGGAGAGGGGCGAGTTCGGAAGCGAACGTCGAACGCCCCTAGCTGGTGTGGCGGATATTTAGTCGAACCGCGACAACGCTGCCGAACTCGCCGCCCACGCCCACGCCGGAACATCACTGGCGGTGACGAGCGCCTTCAGCGGTGGCTACTGGGTACTTTTCCGCCCCCTCTTTCTCTCCCTACGGTTGTGAGGCCATATCCCCACTTCCAAGGCGTCAGTCACACACTGGTTTTGTCATGTCTCACAGCAGAGTCGAACCAGACCTAGTTGCGCAGTGGAGACAGTAGATCGAGCAATCACAAATCAACCGCATCCAGAAGAAGCTTGCAGACACACGTCCGTTGAGCGGTCTTGTCGAACTGCCCGAGCATGACAAAGCACACTACAATGAATGGAGGTACTGCGTATGCTCAGCGTGCCGGTCCAAGTCTGGAGCCTGGCTTACAAGAAGAACCTGGGCAACGCATCTCAAAAAGGACGTTAAACAGCGACGGCCAGGCGGAGGCGCGAAAGAACTAGCCAAGTGCTGGAAGCGAAAGGGGGCTACACCAGGTCCGTCAACGAATTCACTCATCTTGGCCAATCTCTATTCTGACCTTCGGGGACGTCTTTTGCCGGCAGCAGTCGGTCACGCGATCCCAATGGCGGTCAATGACGATAACGCCGATGATATGAATCGAGAATTCGGCGGAGAGGCGAACGAAAATGGCGACGAAGACGATCTCCAAGGAAACCTCAATGAAGCCGCAGATGAAGAGGGAGAAAAGATGGTCGTAGACGAAGAGGAGATGCGCGGTCCGAAGGAGCTCGACGATCTGGAACTCGAATTGGGCTCAGAAGCGCAGGAGGAACATGATAGTGACAAAGATACCAGCGATACGGACTCCCATGCGGGTGGAGAGCAAAGCGATGAGAACTTTCTGAGAGGCGCAAGAGAGGAAGAGGATGTCCAAGGGGAGGCAGAAGAGCCCGAGCCCACTGAACATGACATTGCCGCGCTTGAGGCTCATCTCGCCGAGCTTGGTGCCGAAGGTGACTCAAAGTTTTGCTGTGCTTCAAGTGGTCGTATTTGACACGAACACGAGGGCTGATGCTGTAACTACCTCATACAGGACTTCAAAGTCGAACGCTTCCACCCCATGACCTTGCAAAGCTACAACTTTACTTGTTCAAGCGGGACCATTCGCTTTCGAGAGACGCTTGGACTGACCTCCTCACATTGCTGCACACCTACACTTTCCACAACGCCGACCTCAGCGACATGTCCGAATACAAAATGGTCCGAACGATACGACATCTCACCGGCTTCAGAACTGTGGAGGTCGGGAAGTGCCCCAAAGGTTGCGTGTCCTATGGCGCCAAACGGCTCGAAGATCTTGAGGAGTGTCCAACGCCCGGGTGCCGCGAGAACCGTTTCACACTGGGGAAGAATGGCGAGAAGATTGCACGGTCAACGCAGCGTTTTTATGACCCCGCCCCTTTTGTTGAAGCGCTTCGTGCACACCCAGTAATCGGTCCTACCCTCGCCAATGCCAAGCCGAGCGACGACGTCGTCGACTTGCACAAGGCGTCAGGTGGCTCGGGCTCTTACCCGGTCGTGAGGCGATGGGTTGACGGCTTACACGCACGGACGCTTTACGCAAACGGCGATCTCAAGCCGGATGACATCCCTCTTGCAACCTTCTCCGATGGAACCGAAGTGCTCGCGCACTCCAACGCCAATCGCAAGGTCAACGCCCACATCTCTGGGGTGATACCCATGACCCTGCCCCCGAACTTCGTTGGAAGCTATCATCGCACTTTGTCATCTCCGTGCACGGCCCTCAGAAACCCAAAGACGAGCAGTCATTCCTTGAAACATTCTGTGAACAGCTTCACATCTTCGAAGGGGAGCGCCCATCCTTTTCAGCCGCTCGGGACAGGCACGTGCTTTGCAGAGACAGGATCGTGGCTTGCATAGCCGACACGCTGGAGCAAGCAGCCCTTGGAAACCTTGTGGGAGCAAGAGGCCTCGCTTCGTGCTTGATCTGCTCGATCATCAGCATACCTCATTACGCACCTGGAAACACTAAAGGCTATCTGCCGTTCTGTGTTCCTCATGCGAAAGTGTTCGAAAACGACGAGGGAGTGATTGTATCGGTGCTCGACCATCCCGAGTGGGCTGGGCTTGTCCACACCGCCACAACATTCCAAACCCCCGGTGGACGGGACGTTCGATTGGATAACGAGCGCAACTACAAGCACTACCGTCGGGTGGTTAAAGCAATGAAACGACACCCGACCAAGCTTGAATCGCTGCGGCGTCGTACGGGGATATCAGGCGAAGCTCCGATCGAGGCGCTTGACTTGTTCAAGGATGCTTACTCCACGTTCCTACCATTGGATTATATGCATCTGATTGGTATCAACAGTGGCAGCACTTTCATCAATATCCTCGTCGGCGACTTGGACTCGAAGGCACGCGAGCACTCCATGATGTTGTCCTCCGACGCGATCGCTCGCATGACTCGTGCGCAGCTGTTGTCTCGGCCGTACCTCGCGAGAGTGGAGGGTGTGATTGTCAGGCCCTTAGCCGAGAAAAGGAAAAAAATGGAAAGCAATCGAACGGGAACTGTTCATCTTGCGTGACCTGGGACCGCTTTCGTACCAGCAATTCAAGGAACCCGAGTTCGAGCAACTGACGGCGCTCACCATCCGAATGTTTGCGGCGATGAAGACCGATGTCTTCATCGACGACTCCGTTGACTTTTTCGATCGCCTACCGGACGTCGACCGGATCGAACAACTTCGCCTATACGAACTCGATGAAAAGGGCGAGGTTCCCATCACGTACACCTACCTCTATGTTCTCATCGAACAGACGCTGCTACTGCGCGAGAAGCTTCTCTATGATCGAGATCCCGAGTTCCTTCATCTGTTCCCCGCCACGAATCATCGTCTTATGCACGTTCCCGATGTTATGAAGAGAATGGGGCCGCTTCGCGAGTACTCGGCTTGCGGAACGGAGACAATGATGGGTTACATCAAAGGGGGGATGAGAAGCAAGTCAAAACCCGTCGAGTCTGGCATGATTTCGGCGGAGACGCGGAACATGATGATGATCCTCCGACTCAAGTACAACATACCTACAATGGACGATCTCCGGGACACTTTGCCGAGGGATCATGCCTTGCATGCCCAGCTGCCGGGCTACAAGCTGCACACGCTCAAGAAAACGACGCAACGCCCTTCGCAAAATTTCGTCGACTTGACCGAAGAGGTCGCAGTCTTCCACGGAGGCAGTGTCACGTCGATAACTCTCTGGGGTCGAATGCAAACGCCTACACCAAGAACCCTCTATGCGATGGACTTTGGCAGCTCGCTCGACGAAGGATGGCGGCGCCTTGAGGGTGCAGGTGCATCGGCAGTCACGTTGCTCGGATCCGGTAACGAGATGCGAAACACGCAAGGCACCATCAACTGCAAGACGGCTAGATTCGTGCGAGTGAGTGCCACCAAAACAACTCATCACATCTGATGTCAGCGGAAAGATTCTTTACAGCGAATCTGGGATCCACAGATGTCAATGGAGGCCGACAATTCACAGCGCGCGGCGAAGTTGTGTGTTTTGTTGAGCTAGGTATAACGACGCTGAAGGAGAAGCGATTGCTTTCGTTGGTCGATGTCTTCCCAGTTGCCATGGACATCCGGGGGCTGTACGAGAGATTCGATGTGGATGGTCCTCGCACCCTCAGCCTGATCGGCGTCGAGCGTCTCCGCCAACTCGTGTCCATCATCCCGAATACGATGCGGTCGCCTCCCACCGTGGCCGAGCTTGCGCGAGGCGCACGGCCAGCTGTAACAGCTCCCGACACATATGCGATATCTGTGTTTCCACATTCAACTGCGACCCCTCTGCGCCGAGTCGACGCCTGGCACTGACACGAGGCAGAGCGCTCTCCATTCGGTCGTCCGGTTGAAGATACGAGGGCGCGGTTTTTCCAATTGCTCATTAGCTTCATTCCATTAGAAATCTTTTCCAATTCCAAGACCACCACATCTTCGAATCTGGAGATGTTACACATTCTTAGGTTGATGTATGTAATTAGAGCACCACTCGAGACTATATCACGAGTTGTTTGCTGCACTAGATAAGGTCCCAAAGTCAGGCTGTTCTCCTTAGTCTACGAGCCAACTGAGAATTGCAAGGTGTAATGGAGCATTCCCAAGTTGGCGACCTCGTGCAGTTGCAACCGCAGTTGGTAATCCGCGCAACCGCGGGCACCGCGGTCGGACCGCAGTTGACCGTGGTTGAACTGCGGTTAACTTCGGCGCAATCGTCCAACCGCGGTCAACTTGCGCGGATTTCCCGTAGGGGTCCGTGCGCAAGGAGTGGCCCACCGCAAAAAAAGCCCCGGCTCACACATGAAAAACCTACGTAAATATGCAATGAACGAGGTTGCACAGACATAAGAGAAAGAGAAAAATACCTCTGTCAAAACCTCCACTTCGGCTTCCTACCCGCCTACGCCGACACATTTCTTGCCATACCGATAGACCGTGGCAGGGTCAAGGTTATCCTCGTCATAGACCTCCTCGGGCCATTCCTCACCTTTACTTTTGGCGATCCTCTCGATCGTCGAATCCATCAACAAACCCTTCCACGCGCTGCCGACGCCTTTCTGGATATCCGACGGCCCGTCCTTGCGTTGCGTAATGATCGGGGGTTCGACGGAGAAGGAGGTCAAGAGGCGGAAAAAGATGAAGGAAGGGACGGCCGTGTCGACGGCGGTTTGGTAGGCCGTCCACGGGTTGTTGAGCAACGAAAGCATGCGCTTGACGCCCTGGCGCGAGAGGGCGTAGCCGTGGAGGCACAGGGGTTGCACCGAAGGGTGCAGCAAGGGGTGACGGTACGCCGGGCCTGCGCGCAGACAGGAAAGAAACAGGGGGTCAGCACTGGCCGACGAGAACCGAAGGGTACGATGTCACTATATGCAACTCACGTAATAACTCCCTTCCCCAACAGTGGCCCAAAAAGGTCGAATCCCACGTGTTGGGCAAGCTTTTTTCGATGCGCGCCCAGATCCTCTCAAGATCCCACTCCAAGTCGACGTCGTCCTCCAAGAACAAGGCCGACTCGTCGCCATTCTTGATCATCAACTGCATCGCCCTCGTATGGCCCCAAAATGTCGAAATGACCCCCTCGTTGACCTGGCGACCGTGAATCTTTTCGTTGTGGTCCCAGAGGATCTCGGTGACGTTGAGGTTACGTTGTTTAGGCACGAGCTTGTTCAGTTTACCTTCGCGCTCGTGGCGTTCGAGATATTGAACCCAGTCGTCGTCGGGGAACCAACGCGGGTCCGTACCCGCCAGGGAAGGGAATTCGTCCTCGGACGTGCCCGAGGGCGTCGGGGTCAACCAGTCGTTGCCGACGTGTAAGCCACCGATAGAATTAATGTCCACGTCTTTGGCCGAGGCCTGGGGAGAGAACAAGGGTGATTTTCCCAGAGGTCAATTCTGTCGCCTTGACTGGTGGTCTGTAGGTCCGACTCACGATCAACTTGAGCCGCTCCTTGCGAATTTCGGAAGCCCTCTCGGCGATCCATTTGATAAAGACCAAATCCTTGGACACGGCATCGACAAAGACGATCTTCAACCCATGCGCTTTCGCCAATTCGAGCATCTGTTCCCTGCGATCTAAACGATTCGGTAAACTCAAAACGTAGATGTTGTCAAAGGTCATGGTCGGGCTATGCTTGATCTGCGCCTCGGGGGAGGTGGTCAATTCGAGGTGGTTGCGGAACGCGAGCGATTTGGTGGGGTCGTGCATGAACGTCGACACGATGTGCGGGGTCGTGAATTGATCCTTGAGGTTGGGGTCGGTCGAGGAAGATGAGGTGGAAAATTCTGTGGATTGACCCCATTTCTGGGCGACGTATGTCCTCGGGTGACTCGACAGCGTCGAATAGAGCAACAGCCCCAGCACGGCCAAGGCGATGAGCGTAAATATCCGTCGACCCTGGAACTGCGCCATCGTACTTGATGCACGTCCAGACGGCGAGGCAGAAAGGGGGAAGAGGGGGGACGAAGGAGGAAAACGGTCAGGGGCCCGGGAACAGACGGCCGCCTGGGGCGACGATGACCAAAAGGACGACGACCGAAGGCCCGCGTAACGCGACTTGCAGACCCGGTTTCAGGTGGCGGCGCTGGAATGGGACGAGCGGAGACGGAGACGGCAGTGCCTAATACCACGAGCTGGTAACGAACGATTAGAGGGTGTGGGTGGATCGGTCTGAGAAGCAACGGGTGGGTTATGGAGAGGTGTAAGGTCCATAGGAGAGGTCCCTGCCCTGTTCTCTCGACACGTTGCGACGCGCTCGTTTAATCGTTTTTTCGGTTCGCTCTCGCCGATCGTCTCCCCCCCCCCCCCGCGAGTGGTGCCCGACCCAAATCAGTGTGATAATTGCCAGAGTTGATCTTGCTAGGATTGCATGTGTACTGTAAAGGAGAAATGACTAAATACAGGGAATACGTGATGGGCATCTTGTTGAAAAAGGATCACCATCATGGTAGGGGGTTTGGTACAACATGCAACTTTTTTTAAGAATGAAATACTTCGCTGTCGGATGATCGTCATCGTCCGTCCACGGCTGACCACTATTGAGCGGAATCACCCCGTTCCTTCCTCCCTACACCCTCCTCGAATCCCGCCTCTTCACACGAGTCAACTACCTCCCACTCCTAAGCCTCTTTGCCTGCCTCTCCCACGCCTCATTTCGGCGCGCCTTGCTGGCGATCCTCAGAGCTCCTTGTCCTTGGACCCCGAAGCGGTGATGCTCTTGTGTGCGCTGCCCGTCTTGGATCCTTTCTTGGACCTCGCCGCTTCACGCGCGGCATAGATGGCTGCGGTGAAAGGTCTGTTGACACAAGGCGGGGTTAGGAAACACGTGCCGTCAGCTCTGCCGACAAAATCGCTGCGTCCGAGGCTTGGACTTGCGGCGAGGGAGACGCTACACATACTCTTCATAGGTCAACGCAATCTTGTACTCGATAAAGACGATCGCGGTCAAGAGCAGCCCGGCGAACGATTCGTACCTGTACATTACGCGGAGGAAAATCAGGTTTTCCTTGTCTGGGTCGACGTTGTAAGCCAGAGGATGTGACGTACCAGAGGGCGGTGCCGAGGAAGGAGAGGGTCGAGCCGTAGTACATCGGGTTGTCGGTGACGTTGAAGGGGAACGATTCGACTTTTTCCTATTCCGCGGCGCGCATGAATGTGGTTAGTTGGGAGGTTGAAAGAAAATTCCTTTACCCCGAGCCAAGGCTCTACGGCTCCGACGTCGCGACGACGTACATCCATCAAGATGCCCTGCGCTCCAAGGAAAAAGGCCCTTTTAGAATCAGCTTCCTATAGCTACACTCTGGTCGGCTTCGAAGTGCGCACAAAGTAGTCGCCCAAGTAGGTGCCCGTAATGCCGAGGGCCCACATCGAACTCGCGACGAGGACGGCACCGCTGAGAAAGGCGAGGGCGGCAGCGATCTTGCCTTCGGTGTAGTGAAGGAGGTACCATTTTGGTTGTTGCGACAGCGCGGTCGTGTACCTGCGTTTGGGAAGTGAACCGCGGACGGTCAGCCTTGACGGGAAACGTGGGAAACTATTCCGCCATGCATGGTCGCTTTACAGTTGATCACGGAGAATGCCGAGGGAAAAGATGGTCAGGGCCAACGCATAACATCCGAGGTAAGGTTTGCCGAAAGCGAGTTTGGTGAGAATCTTGTTCTTGTACTCTGGGTCAAGTGCGGTGGGGTCAGTGAAGCCGTTCCGGGGGGACAACAAGTTGTGATGCAGGTTACCTTGACGAGCGACGATGTTCCAAAACAGTGGGTTCTGCGGTGGGTGATGGGGGTGTCAGTCTCTCTATGTTGGCCTCCGCAGGGTGGTAGTTGATGGCCGTCGTTCCCGGTGGTGTGATGACGTGCGCGTGGTCGGCTCGCCCCCACAAGCCAATGGGAGCCGAGTGTGAGACAGACCGGGAACGGGAGCGGGGTGTGAGTGACTGACAAATATGATGGAAGCGGCGGCGATCCAGAGCGAAGGCTCGTCGAGCTTGATTAGATGCGACATGGTGTGTAATGACGATGGGAGGGGAGAAAGAGCAACGAGATGGACTCGCGCCGAGCAACACTAAGCAGGACTAATAAGCAGGACTAAGCAAACCATTAGAAGCAAGCTATAGATATTAGAACCACGCGCTGGGGTTTCAAAGTCGAGCAGACGTCCAGTGTGTCGCTGTCACATGACAACGTTCACTGGCAACCGCGCGTCTCGCTGTCGCAGCTCACCGCGCTCACCTTCAAGTGGTACACTCGCCATCTTCTTCTGCCAGACCAAAACCGTCTTTGATGGGCGCATAACTCGAATTTGCCCAGCAACCCGTCTGGCACTGAGCATCGAGTGTTGCAGTGACCGCCGTTACCGAACATGGTAAGACCGCCGGTTCACTCTGTGCCATACAACCCATCTCGTTCAACTGACATCGTTCCCCCCGGCCTTTCCGTCTAGAACCAAGCCGATCTCGACGACCTCTTGGCCCAACTACGCTCGACGCAGGATCACGTTCTCACCGAAGCTGTCCCGCCGTCCGTTGCGCTTCCTTCCTCGTCGTACAACTCTATCTCCTCCGCACGAACCGCTCCAAGTGCAGGAATTTCACCACCGCCGAAAAAAGACCTCTCACGCCTCACCTTCCCCGAATCCCTGCCTCTCCTTCGCCAGATCGCCGTCAACGAACCTTCGACCTTGGCTCAGCTCCAGACCCTACAAAAGGAGCAACACGCCCTCGAACGCAAGTGGTTTCTAGAACGAAATGAATGGGAGGCACAGGGCAAGAGGAAGGGCATAAAGTGCGTTTTTGAATTCCTTCATCGCCCGATTCAGAACGAACCGAGCTGAGCTGACCGCAGATTCGGACCCGACAGCGCACCGGGCATGGTCGCGAGGATGAAGCTCTTTGATCGCGCCTTGCTTCAACGCTGGCGCAAGTATCAACTCTCACAACAGGCCAAACTCGTCGAGGTCAGTCACCCTCTTTGAGGGTCTTTGAGGCCAACACGTCCTCCTTCATGCCAACCCACTCACTCCTGACCTGACCATCCTGCACTCTCCCCCAGCTCGGCATCCCGTGCTTCAGTGTTGGCACCGACGGCGCCAAAGCCTTGGTCAAGATGGAGAGGGTCATGAACGTCATCGTCGGCATGTTGAACGATCAACAAGAAGCCGACCAGGAAGCCCAACGCCAAGGAGGGGGCGATTCATCCTTCTGACTGAGAATGAGAGATGACGCTCGCAGCTGTACCCTTTCCCATCCGCTTCGCATCGGTGATTTTGAAACAACACGTGTACTCGTAGCATCATTGCAAAGCATAAAGACCTTCAATCAATCACCTCGACCTCGCCCAATACGACCATCTGTTCGACGTCTTCGCGCGGTAAAAAGTACTGACTACCCTTGGTCAGACTCAACCTCGCACCGGACAGGGTCTCGACATCGCCAACGTCCTTGAGCACGCGGACGCTGAGGAATAGATCCTTGGGCGGTTCTTGGTCGATCCCTCCTCCCAAGAGGTCGATCGCGTCCATCAGACTGGTTGGGTCGCCGGCGATCGCTCCCCCTCGTCGTGGTCGTTGACGTGGTCGTCGTTGCTGTCGGCGTGCCCGTCTCTCTTCTCTCCCTTCATAACCGTCTTCTTCTTCGTCTAGTTCCAAATTGCCTTCCTCGTCTTGCTCATCCCCGTCCTCCTGCTCATCGTCGTCCTCATCATCATCCGGATCATTATAAAGGCCCGTCTTGAACTTGAGGCACAAATCCGCATACCCCTTGGCGAACGCCTCATCGACCACGACCATATGTCCTCTCACCTCCGTCCCCGTTCCAAACGCTTTCCCCAAATTACCCCCCATCTCCCAATACCTCGTCTTGAGAATCTCGATCCTCTGCAACGCATACACCTCCAAAGCTCTACGATTCCTCTGCAACGCAAGGGAAAGTAACCTCATCTCCGCGAACACGTCTTGCGGCATCTCGGGGATGGCGTTCGGTGACGCTTGGGAAGGATCGTACATCCTAACCGCCCGTTCGACCGGATCGGCGAGGTGGTGACATTCTCGGATCAACGCACGTAGGGTCGGTTCGGCGTAGCGTTGCAAGGTTCGCGTTTGGATCGAACGGTGCGAGTCGAGAACGAGCAGGTTCGCGTGATCGCCTAGCATCCGTGCGCGGTTGTTCAAGGAGTGGAGTTCCTGAAGAGCGGGATGACCTGTTGGCTGGGGTAACAATTATGCCATTGGGCTGTGGACAAAATACGACTCACTTTGTTCTGGTGCAGAGGAATGGGAGGGGGTTCGGTGCGAGTTCACGCGACGCGTCGAGCCACGTCGAACGAAAATGGCTAAGCGAGGCTGGAGTGGAGGTGGCGCTGGGTCGCGACTGGGTACAGATAAGGGTAAAATTTGGGCCTACAAGAATGTGAACGGCGCGCAGGGAGCGTTGACGGTTGTCGTGCCCGCGCCGTGAGCAGTGGATTCAAGGTGGTCGATGGATGACGTGGGCAGTGAAGCTAGTGAAGGCGCGACCGTGCGGGTTGGTGCGGGTGCGGAACCGGCGGCCCCGGCCGGCCCTGAAACGTGCGATTTTTCGGCAAGTTGCCATGAGCTCTAAGATGAAAAGCATCCGCTTTGTGGAAACAAAGAGCAAACTTGGAATATTTACGTCCCATTGATTACCCGTTGCACTCTGCAGCCCAACCGCCGGCCGGGCCGGGGTTGGATCGTCATTCGCCGCGGAGAACTCGGTGAGTGCGATCGATTGAGCGTCGCTCATTCGGTGCCTGCACAAGTCTCGGCTAGTCTCGGACTCACTCGGTCGTGCACCCAGCTCATTTTTCAGGCCACCCCTTGCGTCTCTCTCCCGTCCCCCTTTCCTTCCCCCCGCCCTCGCCTCCCTCCCCACCCTTCCCCACCACCACTGACATGCCCCCACCGGCCCGACGTCACGCTTCGTGCCCACCTCGAGTGCTGACCATCGCCGGCTCCGACTCGGGTGCAGGCGCAGGGATCCAAGCCGACCTCAAGACAATCGCCGCTCTAGGTTGTTATGGCACCTGCAGCATCACCGCCTTGACCGCGCAAAACACCTTGGGCGTGCAGGCCGTCGAAGGTGTGAGGACGACGATCGTCGTGCAACAGGTGAAGAGCGTTGTCGAGGACATTGGCGTCGATGCGATCAAAACCGGTGAGGGAACCGTGCTCCATTCCCAGAAAAGTGGTGGACGAATACACTGACGAAGTTTCTTCGCGTTTTCCTCAGGAATGCTGTACTCTTCCGAGACGATCCAGGCCATTGCTGAATATCTCGGTGCCACATTTTCGTCGAGCTCGGCTTCGACTTCAACCCCCACAATGAAACATCCTACCGTACCGCTCGTGTTGGACCCCGTATGCGTCGCAACCTCGGGCCACCAACTGCTCCCATTCGACGCCCTGGAATCGCTGAAAAAGCACCTCGTGCCGCTTGCGACGATCATCACGCCGAACATACCCGAAGCCGAGCTGCTCTCCTCGTCGGAACCAGGCTCGATCCGCTCCGTCGACGATATGAGAAACTGTGCGATCCGTCTGGGTCAATTGGGCGTACGATGGGTCTATCTCAAAGGCGGGCATATGCCCTTGACGAACGGGAACTCGGGCACCGAGAAATTCGTCGTCGATCTCTTGTGGGACTCGGTCGAGCGCAAGGAGGTGTTGGCGCAGCGGAGGTGGTACGACTCTAAAAACACCCACGGGACGGGATGTACGCTCTCGAGCGCGATTGCATCGTACCTCGCCAAGGGATTCTCTGGCAAGTTTTCAGCGGCTCGGGAAATGCTGAAATCACGTGACCTGACCTTTTCTGCTCGGGTATCTTCTTCCGCAGTCCCCGAAGCGGTCAAACTCGCCGCGGATTATGTCGCTACGGCGATTGCGACATCGTACCCGCTGGGGAGTGGCTCTGGTCCCGTCCATCACTTCCATGCCCTCGGCCCGAGATCACTACCGCTGTGAGCCAAAGGCATCTCGTCGTTTACCGAGCAAAGCGACCTGAACTCACCTCCTGTACATTCCCTTCCCATAGACCGACCCCACTCTCCTCGACCCCACTCGCCGACTTCCTCACCTCGTACTCCCCTTCGACCTGGTCCCGCTATGTTAGCCACCCCTTTCCTCGCTCGCTCGCCGACGGGACCTGCCCCCTGCCGAGCTTTTTAGAGTTCATCACGCAGGATTATCACTTCTTGATCCACTATGCGAGAACGAACGCGTTGATGGGTTACAAAGGTTTGGACGTCGAGGATATGAGAGGTAGTAGCAAGATCGTCGAGACCGTACTGAGGGAGACCGAGAGTAAATTCTGGTCTTTGTGCGAACGAACGACGTCTCTATGTCTAATCGCTGACTTTTGCCCCCCCCCCCCCTCTCTCTCTCTCTCTCCATCCCCTCTTCTCCCCTCCCCCTCTTTTTTGTCCCTTCAGTGCATGTGCAATACTGCGAAAAGTACAACATCTCGCGCTCGACCCTTCTCTCCATCCCCGAATCGCTCGCGAACCTCGCCTACAATCGTTACGTTCTCGACACCTGCTCCCGTGGCGACCTCCTCGACGCGCGCATCGTCACCTTCCCTTGTCTACTAGGTTACGGTCAAGTAGGTCAAAACCTCAATGCATGGGAAGGGAAAGTCAGTGATGGGGAGAAGAATCGGTACTGGAGTTGGATTGAAACATATGCGGGGGATTGGTACCAAGAAGCCGTGCGGACGGGAACGGAGTTATTGGAAAGCTCATTGGCCAGGTCACCGGTTTCAAGTACGAGGTTAATCGAATTGGCGGAAACTTTCAAGACGGCGACGATGTTGGAAATTGCTTTTTGGGATGCAGCCGTCGATGCGGCGGGAGAGGAGAAAAAGTGGACAGAATTGGCGACGACGACGACCCAGACCTAACTGAGTTTTTACCGATCATCTTCTCGCGAGGAGATTGTGAGAAGGGGTAATTGTGAGGTTTCGTTGATATTCCATTTCATATCCATTCCATAGAGAAATAAGCAGTACATCGTGCAAAGTAAAGTAATACAGGGTATCTCATTTGTTAAACAACCGAACAAAAACCGAGCAGGGGCCGGGGGCGGTGAGGAAAGGAATCAATCGTGCGACAGGAATGACGTTGAACGGCGAATCCGTACACATCAGACCTCGATCGCTCAGGCATTCCTAACGCTCAACTGCCTCTCGACCCCTTCCCGCGGCGCGTACAAATCCGCCGAGAAACCCTGCCCGTGTCCCAAAAACGCTGGCTCCATCTGCTGCTGATACCGCTGCTGTTGCTTTCGCGCCGCTGACGACGACGACGAGGACCCATGCGATGAACTCGACGAGTTAGAATTGCTCCGGTCGGGATGGACGGATCCTTGTTCCAGCGGCGAGGAAGGGTAATGGTGCGACGAGTGTGAACCCCCGCTCGTCGGCGAAGGGCTCGGGAGCGGGCTCGGGGGTGCCGGCGAGGTCGAGAGCGGAAAGAGATTGATGCTCGAAGGTCGATGCATGAGCGAGCGAGGAAGCGGCTGCGATTGTGGAGGGGCCGGTGGGCCGTGGTTCACCGGAGCGAGGGCGAGGGTCGGGTACCCCTGCAGGGCCGATTGCGCAGCGTGCGGGTGCGGGTGCGGGTGCGGGTGCGGGTGCGGATAGGGGTAAGATTGGAACACCGCGGGCGGGGGCGGGTGCATCGCGTATGGTCCGTGAAGGTGAGGGTTCGAAGGGGCGCGGTGGAGGTTGGCGGGGTAGAGGATCTGCGGCGACTGCGGGCGGTGGAACAACATGGCCGGCGACGGCGACCGGTACGAGTCGTCTGTGTGTGAAGGTGGGGTTGTGGCTTTCATCAGTACGCGAAGTAACTGGTTGCAGCGATTGATACAATGACTGACAGTGACTGGTCCTACTCTCTCGTCCGTTCGCGCTGCCAACGGTGTAGTGGCTGCTCATGCTTCCCGTCACGCTCCGCTGAATCGCAGCACCGCCGCCGCCGCCGCACTTGGTGCTCGGCCGCCGCACGACCGACCCGTCAGGCATCTTGATCTCGTCCCACGAGCCGTTACCGCTAAGCTCTTCTTCCTCGTTGTCCAAAAACTCGTCCTCGTCGTCCTTTTCGCCCATGCTGATCCCGGCCCCACCGGTCTTGCGCGTCCCCATCGGGTTCAACGTCGCGAGGCCCGTCGACACGGTCTGGCCATCGGGCTGTAGTTCGGGCCACTTGATCTCCTTGCCGTTCGGTCCAGCCCCAAACGGTTTGTTGATGAAGCGACCGAGGCGCCCGTCGCCTCCCCAGCCGCGGTGCTGCGCGAGCTTATACAGCAGGATCAACAGGAGCAGCAACCCGACGACGCTGCCGAGCACACCCCCTATGATCGCGTACGTCCGCGACGCCGACGACCCACCGGACGTGGTGCGACTCGTCGCCGAGTCCGCCGTCGCGGCCGGGTTGACGACCGCCGCTATCGACGTCGATCCGTCGGGGTTCGTCACGATTGACGTCACCGTGATAACGACGAGGGGCGCCGCCGCTGTCGTATTCGAGGGGGCGACCGCCACCGAGAGGGATGTCGTCGTCGTCGTCGTCGTCGTTGTCATCGTCGTCGTCGCGACGGCGGCCGCGGTCGTCGTGTCGGACGAGTGGGTCTTCTTTTTCTTTGTTGTCGTCGTCACATCATCTGAATCAGTAGCAGAAGCATTCGAGCGGTTTTATAATGGACCGCATCAGTGACTCTCTCTTAAACATTCTGGCCCCCGACCGCTAATCTCGGATTCGGCGAACGCGTCCCGAGACTTTTGGCCTGGCTAGGCCTCTGTAGGAAAAACACCACCACTGACCGTTTGTGGTGGCGGAAGGTTGAGTCGTAGGTGTAGTAGTGACGGCGGGAGTCGTGGCCGGTGCTGTGGTAGGTGCAACGTTCGGAGTCGTAGTCGGGACAGGCCCAGCGTCCGTCGTCGCGGCGATGGGGGTGGTCCGAGCTTGGGCCTGGCGCTTGTGCAGCAAGTGTCGCTGCTGCCGCTGCGCCGGCGATCGATGGTGCACCTCCGACGCCTGGGCCAGAGACGTGATGGAGGCGATGAGCACCACGAGCAGGAGCAATGTCTGGAAGCGTGGAAGTGCATCAACATGGCTGCTGCTGCGTCGCGGAGGCCGCCGCCGCCCCGGCCGAGCTCGCAGGCTTTGATGCTCCGTCGTCGTTTGGTCACAATGGGATGGCGAGCGCGCCGGAGGCCGCTCTGCCGTCATCATCGCCGTCCACTAAACAGAAGCTATCGTCGTCGTCGCGTCGGTCCGTCCCACGATTCCTCGGAGTGGTCGGATTGCTGGGCAAGTGAGAGGGTGGAGGTTGAAGGATACCGCAAGGGAGCAAACCCCCAAAAACGGGGGAGACAATTGATTCCTGACGGTAGCACAGGAGTAGAGACGGTGACGGCTGATGCCCTTTTAGTGTCAATACGGCATTCGAGCTTGATCGGGACGCGCCCGGGTGGGCTGCGAGGCGCGCGACGCGTTCCTTTTCCTTCATCAACCAACCTCGACTGCTCCCGCTAGCGGTTTCGCCGAATCGAATAAGCACCGTCGCCAGGCGTTGCCGTCGTGGGAATGCAAATATAGTAGACACCTCCACTCGAAGTTTTGCTGGCACAAAATATTGGTTGATACCTATCATCCTGGCAGGTCCCTTGCGTTCGGCGCGTACAGTATGTTTTGGGACGGCTTTGAGTTTGAAGGAGTCCAGACTTCGGACTCCGGACGGACTCGGACTTGGGACGGACAAATGCTCATTTTTCCTCGCAATGGCGCAGTGTGCAGATGTCTGAACCCCATAGCCTGCATTTCAAACGTCGGTAGTTCGTCCATGATTTTCCGAAAGGGGCTGCACCAGCCACCAGGGTCGTGCTGCCACTGGTCCAGTAGAGTCAACTGCTGCTCGGAATCAAGCCCAACTAGAACCTCGACCTTGGAACGTCGCGGCGTGTACTACTCGTACCGCACGCCTGGGAGGTGCGCGCTCCTCCCTCTCTGCATAAATGAACGTCGCTCGCACCTCCCGGAGCGTGGGGGGAGAAAAAGATCGGCGCGCGCGCGCGCGGGGCTGAGAACCTTATTTTGTGGTGCATTCTTTTATGTAATAGTAGATGTGTAACGAGAGAGATCGGAAACTCGGCGAGGGGTTGAGTCTGGTTAACGATGATCCGAGAGCTAAGAGAGAAAGCGAGAGCTATCCGGGCGTAAAGCCATCTTGCGCGCGGATCCGAGATAATTGGAAGGTTGACGTTGACGTTGAGGTCGCAGTTACTGAGGACCCCCGAAAGCCCAGCCATAGACGGCCCACTAAAAACGGCCTTTTTCGAGGCAAAATGTCCAATTTTTTTCCGGATTCTGACTGAGAATGTCCAAAAAAGACGGCCACCTAGTGTTGAATAATTCTCAAAATTACTTTACAAGCTGTACAATGCTCAGAAAATTTTCTGCGCTACGCGCAGACTGCATTCCCGCCGCGCGCGGGCGGGAAAGGTTGCGCGCGCGCGCACCGAGCACCAAGAGCGGTGCCAGCGCGACCGCTAACGAGCCTTTTCAAAATGAAATGGACTCGAATAGGATCTCATCTTTGTTTATCATTCATTTGATGGATCAAAATCAATATAATTTACATCTACATGGAAGAATGCATGCCAAAATAAGGTTCTCAACCGCGCGCCATATCCTAATATGTAGAAATATCTGGGAAAGTCAGAGGAAATGCAGTTAAGCACACTGGCTAGGCCAGTAGTGTAGGACTCTTTGACCCTGAATCAGAATCGATCATACCCACCAAATTCCCCTTAGTTGTTTTACAGAGACACAAGGCCAGCTTTGCACTCCTGATTTGATGCCCAGAGCTCTTCGAGTGCCATTTCGGTGATCGCGCGATCGGGTGATCGGTTCCAAAGAATCCGACGTGTATCGGCGGCGGCGCACCCTGGGAACCTTTGACCGACTAGGAAAAGAAAGATACGACTAGGAAAAAAAGATATTTCTCGGCGAGAGAGCTTCCAGATCGAAAGGAAGAAGAGGAGACGTAGCTCGACAAGTCGGCGTTCCGAGCGAGAGACGATCAAAAACGATAAACGATCGCAAAAGTCTTACAGGAACAGCCCAATAAGTAGCCTCTGAGTAGTTCTAGTTACGACTTACTTTTAGCCTATCGTTCAATAATGACATATTATAGTTTATGCACATCAGAGGCGCATACCTCACAGCAAATACAGACGCTAACGCGCTCCAAACGCAAACAGCGCGACTGTTCACCGCGCCGCGCAGCTGGGCCCGGCTATGCCCTGCGGCCCTGCGCCTCCCGCTACCCTGTTCTGCGCTTCAAAGTTCGACCGGAGGGAGGAAAATGCCCAAAAATGAGGTGAGCCTCGACCCTTTTTGAGCCAAAAATGTCTAAATTTGCGGGCTGCCTAGCCGATTTTCCGGTCCCCAGAATGTCCAAATTTGCGGGCCGCCTCTGGCTGGGCTTTCGGGGGTCCTACCTGGCCCAAGCCTGCCCAAGCCGCGCCCGGGCGGACCACTCCGCCCGACACCTTGGCCCCTGCATCCCATGCGCTTGACTGTTGAGTCATCGACGCAAGGAAACACCTCAGCGCGTAATCGCGGATCAGTAGCACCGAGCCACTGAGCCAAGGTTCCGACCTTAGGCTTTGACCTCTCCCCAACATCTGCCAATGTGCTGGGCCGCACCGATGGGCATTCCCTTGCGGGTAATTCTCGACCAGCACAACCGCTTCTTGCCCAAGACGATCTCGGAGTTCTACTGCTTCCTCGGTGGCCAAAAAGAGGCCTTTCACTACCACGAAAGTGAGGTCATCTGGCACGCCGTCTCGGAAGCGAGGTGGGAGGAACTGGACACCTATGTTATTAGAACCTAAAGCCGAGGCACGAGATACGTTTAGTACGAGAGCCGAGGATGATAGTAAAGACAGTTGGAGAAAGAAGAGAAGCGCAGAGTAGGAGCGCGCGAGGCAAGCAATAGCCGCGCGAGGCGACTAATATCAACAACTAGTAACTAATCATGATCGTTAATAGAAGTGGGATGAAACAGCAATATACACTCTGACACCCCCCATGCTGTCATACCACTGCACCTCGTAAGCCCAAATTCGTCCGATGGAAGATGAACGGCTTGGGACCCAAGGCCTTGGTGAAGATGTCGGCAAACATGTCGCCAGTGGCGATGTAGCGGACCTCGATCTCTTTCTCAGCAACCCTCTCGCGGACGTAGTGTTCCGAGATGCGAATGTGACGAGATCCCTGATGGTTGGTCGGGTGTTGTGCCAGAGCAAGCGAACCTTGGTTGTCACCATAGAGCACGACTGGACCGGGAACCGGAGCGCCGAGTTCGCTCAGGAGTTCGCTCAGGTGAATGGCGTCCCCGCTAGCGTACGAAAGAGAGAGGTATTCCGCGTCGGTAGTAGACTTGGCGACCCTGTGCTCCCGTTTGGAACACCAAGCAATGGCGGCTCCGGACAAGATGAATGCGTAGCCCATGGTCGATCGCGAGGTTGTCAGGCAGGCTCCCCAGTTTGCATCCGAGTAGCCATGGAGCGGTTGGTTGGTCTTGCGGTAGGTGAATCCCAAGTCCAGCGTGCCTTTGATGTAGCGGAGGACGTGCTTGATGGCTGTCCAATGCTCTGGGCCGGGTTGCTGCGAGAAGCGCGCGAGGTAGCTGACTGTCAGGGTTGAGGTTGCTGAGCCGTAGGCAGCAGGCGATAGCGAGGATGACGGGACGAGATGCGGGATTGATGTAGTTGTTCTTGTAAGAGTACTAGAACAGAGGCCGAGGGAGCTGGAGGTTACTGGGGGAGTTGACTATGAGATCAAGATTGCAGAAGGAAGACAAGAGCGATTTCTACACAGAAGCCCTATTTATAGTCGCAGGAAAGCCCAGGGAAAGCGACAGAAACTCATGGAAGCAAGTTGAAGCCAAAGGAAGTGATCGAGGCGCAAGATCATAGAGATAACTGGAAGCTCCTAGAAAGAGTTCCCAGCGCTGAGTAAGCTGCGCGGTGGCGCTGCGCTCAGACCTCGGACTGCTGATTCGTGACATCACCCCCGGGTTTAGGGACCAGCTCCGTTGAGTCCCTGGATGCGTTCGAACCCAGGCTTGTGAGGATGCCTGGTGTGCAATTCAATGACGAGGGAGTCGTCATCATCGAAGTCGGCAGCGGAGACCCATTGACGATCCTGAGGGCCGTATCCTGTCCAATCGACGAAGTACTCGAGGCGTCTTGGACGACGATTGTTCCTTGAGTCAAGGATTTGTTCGACTTGGTATTCTTCTTCGCCGTTGATGATTTCAGGAGGCGGTGGAGGGTTGGAACATCGAGACGCGAGACTGTTGGCTTGGTAAGGTTCGAGGAGCGAGACATGGAATACGGGATGGATCTTCATCGACGCCGGTAGTTCAAGCTTGAAAGCCGCTGGGCTGATGATTCGTTGAATTCGGAACGGTCCCAATTTGTGGGAGTCGAGCTTGGATGAGGGTCGAGAGGTTTGGATATTTTTTCGATTGAGCAGGACTTGGTCGCCGATCTTGAACGGTGGGCTTGGCTTCCTTTTGAGGTTGGCAAAACGAGCTTGAGTTTCTTGGGCTTGCAAAATTTGTTTGCGGGCGGTTTCCTGGACAGAGCGAAGATGCTGAAGATATTTAGGGACATCGGTCACAAATGAATCACGGAGAGAGACTTCTAGACGAGGATGATAACCACGAGTAACGTAAAACGGGGAGGCGCCAATGGACGAGTGGAAGGAATTGTTGTAGGCGAATTCGGCGAGAGGAAGGAGTTCAGACCAATTGGTCTGCAGATAATCGCAGAAATGTCGAAGGTAGTGTTCGAGAGTCTGGTTCGTTCGTTCGGTCTGGCCATCGGATTCGGGATGAAAAGCCGATGATAGATTCGGTTTGATTTTGAGCATAGCCAGAAATTCAGACCACCAGTTGGAGGTGAATGTGGCGCCTCGGTCGGAGACAATGTCCGTTGGGAGACCATGGAGTTTGAAAATGTGAGTGAGGAACGTCCGAGCCAGGTCGCGAGATAAGTCGGCCTTGTGAGTCGAGAGCAACAACCAGGGCTTTGAGGGGATTGGTAGAGGTTGAAGGTGGCCATGCTTGCGATGATGAGTTGGTTTGTTCCGTTGACAACTGTTGCAGGTCTTGACGTAGTTGTTGACGAATTGTCGCATGCCGGGCCACGTATAGTTTCGATCAAGAAGTTCAAAGGTTTTTACTTGACCAGGATGACCCGAGAGGAGTGAGTCATGGGCTTGAGCGAGCAGTTTGACTTTGAGAGGTTCAGCGTTTGGAATGTAAATTTTGTCATGATGTAGGAGGAGGTTGTCTTGAAGCTTGAAGTAAGGGTGGAGCGTGGAATGGTAATTGAGGTCGTTGACGATTTGGTTTGAGACAGGGTCTTGCGAAAGGTGAAACTTGATGAGATCAGCGATATCAGAGGGTGGTGAGAATTTGACAAGGCTTGCGGCGAGAGTGTGAGGGCGAAGGAGAATCTGCCCCGGCTGTTCAGAGGCCTTTCCCCTTCTGAGAAATCAGGACGAACAGAGAGCGTGTCCGCCTTGTTGTTCTTGGGGCCAGAGCGGTATTCGATGGTGTATTTATGGTGATTGACGGTTTCTGACCAGCGAGCTTGCCGACGCGTGAGTACCCTCTTGGTCTGGAAATATTGCAGGGCGGCATGGTCGGTGTAGATTTTGAACGGGTGTTGGGAGCCTTCGAGGTAGTGCCGCCAGATTTTGATGCATTCGACGATTGCCAGAAGTTCCTTGTCGTGAATTTCGTAATTCTGTTCGGCGGGTAACATCTTGCGCGACATGAAGGCAACAGGACGTAGGTGGCCGTCAGTGACTTGAGAGAGAATACCAGAAATTGCGAAGTCGGATGCATCTGTTTCGATGATGCTGGGGAGCAAGGGGTTGAAGTGGCACAAAATCGCGCCAGATGTGAAGATTTGCTTGAGTCGATCGAGAGAAGAGAGCGCGGCGGAGTCAAGAAGAAAAGGAGTGTTCTTTTTGAGGAGTCGCGTGAGAGGAGCGATGACCCTTGAGTAGCCTTCGATGAACCGTCGATAGAAGTTGCAGAAGCCAAGAAATTGTTGAAGTTCCTTGAGAGAGGTTGGAGTGGGCCATGAGGTGATTGCTTTCACTTTGTCTTGAGACATTGAGACTCCAGAAGGCGAGATTATGAAACCGAGATACTCCGTTGAAGCCCGGTTGAATTCGCATTTCTTGGGATTACGGTAGAGTTTGTTATTAATGAGGCGTTGGAGGACTTCCTGAACGTGCCGAGTATGTTGACATTCGTCGCCAGAGAAGATCAGGATGTCGTCGAGATAAACGAGCACGGAGACGTCGAGAAGATCGCGGAAGATAGAGTTCATGAGGTGTTGGAAGGCGGCAGGCGCGTTGGTGAGACCGAAGGGCATGACGAGGCACTCGAAGTGTCCATAATTGGAAAACAAAGGAAAGTTTGGCTGAACTGAGAATTGAACTCAGGTCCACTCTATTAATCAGAGTTGCTCTGACCGCTGAGCTACTCAACCAGTAGGAATAGATGAATATGACGGTGCACCCAAGTCACACCGGCGGTGGTTCTACCACACATTGGGAGCCATGGCGGGCGGACTGGTGCACGGTCACATTGACTTCTACTGTCCCCTTCAATTGATTAAACAACTGAAGCCAACCAACTTAATCAATTGTTCAACTCGTGACCGATCTTAGTTTGCCTTGCGGCAGTGACAGACGCTACCAAATTGGAAAACAAAGGAAAGTTTGGCTGAACTGAGAATTGAACTCAGGTCCACCATAGCGCGTTCGAAATGCGGTCTTCCATTCGTCCCCTTCTTTGATGCGCACCAGATTGTAGCCAGAGCGAAGGTCCAGTTTGGTGTAGATTTTGGCGCCGCGTATTCGGTCGAGGGCTTCAGGTATGAGTGGGAGGGGGTAACGATTTTTGCGAGTGATCTTATTGAGGCCACGGTAGTCCACACACAGACGAAGCGATCGATCCTTCTTGCGCACAAACAAGACGGGGGCACCTGCGGGCGACGTGGAGGCACGGATGAAATTCTTGGAGAGGTTTTCCTTGAGCCATGAAGAAAGGGTTTGGAGTTCAGTTTCAGAGAGAGGGTAGAGGGGACCAAAGGGAGGTGTTGTGTTATCTTCGAGGTCGATACTGAGGTCGAATTTGCGATGGGGTGGCAATTGGTCGGCTTTGACTTTGGAGAATGCGGCAAGGAGGTGGTGATATTCTGGGGGCACAAGATTTTTCAATGATTCGAGATATTCTAGAGAGTCTTGGTTATCGTCTGATAATGATTGAGAGGGGGCGGGGATTGATGACGAGAGCTGGTGGGATGCCGGGTCGTAGAACAGTAGTCCATGATGGTTATCGCTGTTGTTGACGAGGCGTTCAAAGGCGAAGCTTGAAGCGAAAGAGATGTCGAGATGTTTGTGGTCCAAGGGGACAAGAGGAGCTCCTTCAATCGAGACATTGATGGGCTGAGTATGACCCAGAGCACAGGATTGGCAAGAGTATACGAGAGTGTTCCGTTTCCAATCGATGATGGGATTGTGGAGGCGGAGCCATGGCATTCCGAGGATGAGAGGGTAAGTTCTGAGTTGAGTCACATCAGCACGAAGGCTCTGAGTGTGCCCATTGAATTGGACTTCGAGATGGACAAAGTGGGTGATGTTGCCGGATTGGATTGGCCGTCCGTCAATCACGTAGAGAGGAATGGGCGTGGGATGCGCGATGAGTTGAAGATGGTTGTCGTGCACAAATGACTCAGAAACAAAGGTAGAGGTTGCGCCAGAATCACAGAGACAGTGGCCAGATCGGGATGAGGACTCGAGATTGAATACGAGGGGCAGAACAAGGTGGTCTTCGGGAAGCGGGTCGAATTTTGTTGCGAATATCGAGGACTTGGAGGCGACGAGACTTGTGGGAACAGTGTGCCGGTGCAGGACATCCTCGGACTGGCACGGAGACTGAGGATGCCTTAGTTTCCCGAGTCAGGGGCAGAGTTGGCCGAAGGATTGGTGATTGTGAACGAGGCATTGAGAGCGGTGTGTCTTGGGATCATTGGTGGCGCGGTGGGGCATTGGGCGCGAAGGTGTTGATCACTAGCGCACCACATGCAGAGGCGGTTTGTGCGGCGGCGGAGTTTTTCCTCCTCGGATAAGGGTCCTCGACGACTGCGCGTTGCATCAAGATCCATGGGAGCTGGGCCTGAGGTGTTTGCCGTTGAGGGGTTCGCTTGCGGTTGAGAAACGGGGCTAGTGCGTAACGGACTGTTGACGCTGTGAATGTACTGCCAATTGGTTTGACGAAATTGTGTCGAGGCGTTCGTTCTGTGGCGCGCGAGGTGCAATTTGTTATCGACCTTGATTGCCAGTTCAATGAGACTTTGGAGATCTTGAAGGTCGTCGTGAAGCCCCAATTGAGCTTGAAGATCGAGCTTGAGACCCTTGTGGAAGTGCGCAATGAGTGCGGCCTGATTCCAGTCCAACTGTGACGATATCTGAGTAAACTTGGATGCGTAAACCGAGGCTGGGCCGGACTGAACAAGGGACATGAGTTGACGAGTAAGGTTGTTCCTGTAGTCGAGATCACCTAGGACAAGTTCGGCTTGATCGAGGAATTTCTGGTAGTTGGTGAGCCACTCAGGCTTGGAGTCGTCCTTGGCATTGATAGCATGTTCGAAGTGTTGGAACGCGTCGCCAGTTAGATGTGAGATGATGAACGCGATCTTCGATTCGTCCGTGGGGAAGGAGGATGGATTTCCGAAGATGTAAAATTTGATCTGGGTGATAAACGTCTTGAATTTGACCTTCTCCTTTCCATCGTACTTGTCAGGCTTGGCGAGTTGCGACTTGACAGGAGTAATTGTAGTGTTGGCTGGAGCAGTGACGTTGAGGTTGGCCAGGCCGGACTTAATGACATCGATGGACTCCTTCTGCTGGTCGACGACGGCCTTGGCAAAGTCGGAGAGGGTTTGTTGCTGATTAGCAAGCGCGGTGACGGTGATCTGGTAGTTCTCCTTGTCAGAGAGGTGTGAACGGCATTCGGCTTCAAGGACTTGGTTTCGAGCTTGAAGGGTGCGGAGCTGGTCAATGAGGCTGTCGAGCGATGCCTGAGTGAGGTCCTCCATGGTGGCAGAAGGCGGGCGGTCCATGGTGGCGAACAACTAGATCAATGGGGAATCTTGATCTACTGTCAGGGTTGAGGTTGCTGAGCCGTAGGCAGCAGGCGATAGCGAGGATGACGGAACGAGATGCGGGATTGATGTAGTTGTTCTTGTAAGAGTACTAGAACAGAGGCCGAGGGAGCTGGAGGTTACTGGGGGAGTTGACTATGAGATCAAGATTGCAGAAGGAAGACAAGAGCGATTTCTACACAGAAGCCCTATTTATAGTCGCAGGAAAGCCCAGGGAAAGCGACAGAAACTCATGGAAGCAAGTTGAAGCCAAAGGAAGTGATCGAGGCGCAAGATCATAGAGATAACTGGAAGCTCCTAGAAAGAGTTCCCAGCGCTGAGTAAGCTGCGCGGTGGCGCTGCGCTCAGACCTCGGACTGCTGATTCGTGACACGCGAGGTCTGCGCCTACCTTCGCAAGGGCCAGCACGACCCTTCTTGGCCACCCGCCTTCCACACGCGCTGGGAGGATTACGCGGCCCGAGCGCTTGCGTCCTCGCTCACGGTCACGACCAAAGGCACCATCGGGCCACTCATTCAAACGGGTGGCTCGGCGCACGACTGCTGGCTCGCGCTCGCCGCACGCTACGCGCCTAGCGATGCCCAGGCCTACTCAACGCTGATCAAAGACTACTTCAGCATGCCTCCGTGCCCACCCACTTGGTCCGGATTCCATGCCTGGACGAATCGAGCCATGGTGCTGGTAAACCACTTGCGAATGGCCCAGCTCGACCTGGAACAAGCTATCGCGGCGCGGGCACTCAACGACCTGCCTCCTGTTTTCGACAGCTGGCTGACGACCTTCTACGCGGTCAAGGTCCAGGACAACAAAATGCCCCGTGTCGAACAGATCTTCGCGTCCATGAAACAGTCGCCCGTACGCTTCGCCACGACCCGACCCCAGCTCTCGCTGCGAAGCCGGTTGCCACGACCAAACCCTCGGCTTCCGGCAAAAAGGGTAGATGGGATCGTTCAGGCCCGGCCCCGAGCAACTGTCCGGCCTGTGGTCAAGGCAAACACTGGGTGGACAAGTGCCCGGACACGCGCAAGCGCGCCAAGTACTTCGAGCTTAGGAACGCGATGAAGGAACTTCAAGGCACATCATCGTCGCAGGCACCCGGGTTCGTGGCCACCGAGGAGGCATCCAAGGATCTCGACATGTCCTTCTTCTCGTCCCCCACGTTCGTCAGCTTCGGAGCGTCAAACGTCTTCCTGCTTGACTCGGCGTCCGCCTGCCACGTCGTCAACGATGCTCCCTTCTTCAACGGCCCCCTAGCGCCTGCCTCGCACATACTGCAGGGTCTTGGGGGACGGTGAAGGCCTCAGGAGTCGGCTCGGTCAAACTCGTCTCGGACAATGGCACCGAGTTCACCCTCAACGACGTGATTTACGCTCCCGAGAGCCCTGCAAACCTCGTCTCCATCCGAGCCTTCGACCGCAAAGGGGTCCGCAGCACCTTCGAACGCGGACAAGCCGAGCTCCGCACGCAGCAAGGGCGCATATCCACAGCCTCCGCCATCGCATCACGCGTTTACAAGCTCAACGCTTTGGTCCGAACTCCCAGCCCAGGTGCGATTCACACGCTTGTCACCACCAAGTCCCATGGGATCCCTTTACTTACCCTTCACCGTCGCTACGGTCATGCCTCTGTTCAGACACTTAAAAAACTGGCGGCCTCTGGCCAGGTGGAGGGTTTGGATTGGACCTATAGTGACCTCGAGTGTGTAGACTTCACCTGCAACGCGTGCCTCGCATCCAAAGCCCATCGTTTGCCGTTTCCCCCCTTCGTCGTTCCAGGCCTCGGAGTCGCTAGCACTGGTCCACTCGGATGTCTTGTCCTTTCCAGAGGAGTCGTTCAGCCACAAAGGGTACCTCGTCACATTCGTCGACGACTTCTCGAGGAAAACTTGGGTCTACCCCATCGGGCACAAGAGCGAGGTCCTTCAGACGTTTAAGGACTGGCTTATGGAGATCGAAAACAAGACAGGTCGCAGGGTCAAAACGCTCCGCTCAGACAACGGGGGTGAATACGTCTCTACCGCCTTCAATGGTTTTTGCGTGGCTCGTGGGATCCGTCGCGAATTGACCATACCGTACACGCCCGAGCAAAACGGTCGAGCCGAGCGGCTCAACGGATCTATCGTGGAGGGCGCCCTGGCTTTACTGATCGACTCGGGACTCCCACGTACGTGCTGGGACGAGGCTGCCATGTGTTACATCCACACCAAGAACCTTTCGCCTCATGCGGCTCATCATCTAAATAAAATTTTTAATAGAATGGAATGTCCATATTTTTTAATTAACCATTACATCATATGTGCGATTATTATAAATTACTACTTATAATAACTATGTGTAGTATTTATCTATAATACTTCTCTTATATTTATAATATCATCTAGAATTTTCTGCTCGACTCTTTTTTTTTTTTCCTTTTACTTTTTTATCAAAATTGTTGCTGGTCAGGCGCCCCCCGACCGTGGGAGCGCTTCGAGCATTTGGTTGTCGCGCCTGGGCCACCGTGCCGGCTCATCGTCGAGACAAACTCGACCCAAAAGGGATTCCGCTGGTCTCTGTGGGTTACGATTGACACGCGAAAGCCTGGCGCCTTCTCGATCCCTCCTCGATGCGCGTGAGTTTGAGCCGGAATGTGACGTTCCTCAAAACCGAGTTCCCCTTCGTTGCTGTTCCCGCCCGCGTCACACCGCCTTCCGTTCCGGGTTTCTATCCCCGTCCTCCACCTGCCGACGCTCCGGCAACGCCGTTACCTCCCGTGCTCGTTGAACCCACCCAGCCGCCTTTGCTCGACGACAATGCCACTTCTTCAATCCACCTGCCGCAGCGTCCTCCGGAACCAACTCCACTTGCCAAAGTCAAGCCCACTTGGGAGTATGGTGATGTTGCCAAGGTTGGTCCCGATCCAGGGAAGTACGGTGAAATCGACGCTCGGAACATCATCGCTGGCCCCCGGACTCGCCGCCAACTCGTTCCCACCCTCATCACTCGGGAAGACCTTGTTGGCGGACCTGATGGACCCACTCCCGCCTTCTAGGGCATGCTCCGTGCCTTCGCGTCCACCAAAGCCGGCTTTGCGGAGCACGACTTATCCGTTGTCCGAGATCCAGCCAATTGGGGCGATGTCATCCGATCGGGACAACAGGACACGTGGGGTGGCCCGGCACACGACAAATTCGATTCACTTCTCAACGAATACGAGGTGTTCAAAGTCATTGACTCCTGTGAGCTCCCCGCGGGTGAGATCCTCTTACGGTCGGGCTGGGTGTTCCGAACTAAACGCAACCAGCACGGGGACATCATCGATCGCAAGGCTCGTCTCGTCGCCCACGGTTGTGCCCAACGCCCTGGCATCGACTTCAAGCAGAACTATGCCCCCGTCGTCAAGTTCACGTCCATTCGGGCTCTCATCGCCCTCGCCGCGGCCACCGGCCACCATGTCCATCAAGCCAACGTCAACAAGGCGTACCTCCACGGCAAACTTGACAAGCCTCTCTACATGCGCGTTCCACAAGGCATCGACATGCCTGGCAAGATCCTCAGGCTGTCCAAATCCATCTACGGACTTCGCCAAGCGGGCACCATCTGGAACGCGGAGATTGACTCGACTTTGCGCTCCCTCGGATACGTGCCCACCCGATCGGACATCTGCATCTACCGCCGCGAACACGACGGGCACTCTCATTACATCGCCTTGTACGTTGACGACTTGCTGTTGGTTGGGCCCTCTACCGCCGAGATCGACAGGGTTCTCAACGCGTTGGAACTCGCATATGGTATCAAACGTCTCGGGCCTGCCAAATACATCCTCGGCATCCAAGTCAAACGCGGGCACAACGGGTCCATCACACTTTCCCAAGAATGCTACCTTCGAGATATCTTGGCCAGGTTCCAATTCGCCGATGCCAAGCCGGCGGGCGTCCCCATGCAACCCGGTGTCGTCCTCGATTTCGAGAACTCGTCTGCTACCCCTGAGGATCGCACTCGCTACTTGCAGGCCATTGGTTCGTTGATGTACGCCGCGGTTGGCACTCGTCCGGACCTCGCTTTCGTGGTCAGCTACCTCGCGCGCTTCTCGCAGCAACCCGGCCCAGAGCATTGGACAGCCATCAAGCACGTCCTCCGCTACATCAAAGGCACGCTGGACTTGGGATTCACCTACCGCAAGACCAACCAACCGCTCCATGGCTACTCGGATGCAAACTGGGGAGCCTGCCTGACAACCTCGCGATCGACCATGGGCTACGCATTCATCTTGTCCGGAGCCGCCATTGCTTGGTGTTCCAAACGGGAGCACAGGGTCGCCAAGTCTACTACCGACGCGGAATACCTCTCTCTTTCGTACGCTAGCGGGGACGCCATTCACCTGAGCGAACTCCTGAGCGAACTCGGCGCTCCGGTTCCCGGTCCAGTCGTGCTCTATGGTGACAACCAAGGTTCGCTTGCTCTGGCACAACACCCGACCAACCATCAGGGATCTCGTCACATTCGCATCTCGGAACACTACGTCCGCGAGAGGGTTGCTGAGAAAGAGATCGAGGTCCGCTACATCGCCACTGGCGACATGTTTGCCGACATCTTCACCAAGGCCTTGGGTCCCAAGCCGTTCATCTTCCATCGGACGAATTTGGGCTTACGAGGTGCAGTGGTATGACAGCATGGGGGGGTGTCAGAGTGTATATTGCTGTTTCATCCCACTTCTATTAACGATCATGATTAGTTACTAGTTGTTGATATTAGTCGCCTCGCGCGGCTATTGCTTGCCTCGCGCGCTCCTACTCTGCGCTTCTCTTCTTTCTCCAACTGTCTTTACTATCATCCTCGGCTCTCGTACTAAACGTATCTCGTGCCTCGGCTTTAGGTTCTAATAGCCTTTACTCAGACATGGCTCATCGACCCGGCCGAGGCCACCGACGCTCTACTTGGACCCGACAGCCCAGACAGTCGCATACAAAGATCTACGTTGACCAAGCTCAAGTTCAAGTTGGTACCAACAATCGCTTTGTGAGCCTGTTTGCATTGACCAAGCTCGCGCAGGTTGGGATACGGCCAAAGAGTGGATCCTGCGCCTCTGCCTCCCGCCAGGCCGGGACCGACGCACCCACAACCCTCCTACGTCGAGCACGGAAATGGCGATACTTATTCCGACACCAACAAGGGAGATCGTGGACGTCAAGACCTTATTCTTCAGGTGCACGGTGATCGATGTCCCGATGGTCGGCCCAAGTACCAAATCGTTAGATCGCTCCATCCGTCCGCGATGCCTCCCCGTTACCCAATACTTTTTCCTGCAGGGGAGGATGGCTTCCACCCCAACATTCCTCTTTGTGGGTTCCACCAAGCCGGGCCGCCAGCCGCCAGAAACCGAGAGCAGATCGACAGTGTTGTCCGATTGCCGGTCTCGGTCTTGATGTCAAAGGCGAAGAGGAGGACGAAGACCGCGATGATGATGAAGACGGCGAGGAATGAACGTAAGCGCTTTCGGATCTTTCTTACGTGTTCCTTTCTGCTGAGACCTAAGCAGAGACTGACATAAAATGTTTGAACATCTAGCACGAAGGTCAAGGAGAAGGGGTCGAGCGGATCAACCCAAGTCTCGCATTTCCCGCATGGCACCCAGCGTCTCTTCCTGGCGTTCGTGATCGACGAATACTCCCAGGTCGAGACCGATCGACTCAACTACATCCAGTTGCGCTAGGAAATCCTGCGCCTCACCACGGGCCAAGGTATCAACGGCTTGACCCCGGATCAAAGTGGACTTTTCGTGATTTTGGGCTCGGCGTTCAAGAATAGACCGTGCAACATCATGCAGCGATGCCAGGATGCGATGGCGTGCGTCGTCAAACATGGAAAGCCTCCGCTGCTCATCACGGTGACGTTCGACCCCGAATCACCGGAAATCAAGGCTGCACTGGGCTGAATGACAAAGCATGCAACCGTCCGGATCTCGTTGCACGAGTGTTTGAGGCAAGTCCGGCAACAAGCGACATTCAGGCTGTTTCGGCAATGAATGGAGAATAGTTTATATGCTGTACTTCGTATTGTGTGTTTTACCTCCACTCAAACCATGTAAACCGTTCAATTCTCCTGATATTTGAGTTTTATCCTCCCGTTAATTTTATGGGACCTCACTGGTTAAATTTACTGCGATCATGTAAAACCTGCTGTTCAACTCTCGACCTCATGTATTTTGGGGTCCCAGACATGCAGAGCAGTGGCACTTTGACGATTGTTGACTTGGGAGATGATGTGGGAACGGGTATGGTACTTCTGAACGGGGTTGAGGCATGGACGTAGCGATGTTCATCGGGAAGAGATGGAGAAGGAATGAGCTGGGTAATGGAGATGGAGAGCGAAGAGAGTTGGCGAAAGAAAGAGATGTCAACTTTGTAACAGACTGGAAGCACCGCGTACAGCCGTGCTCCAGAACAATACACAGGATCAAACGGTAGTAATGCAGGTCCACCTCGAGCCTCGGGTCAGCGACCCTGCGATACTACACAAACAAGAGAAACGCACACCACCTAGAACCTCAGGTCAGTGACCTGGCCGAAGCCAAGAGAGGTTCCAGGCGCGCGCGAGCTACCTGCACTAAACTCCATTTCCATCGCCTTCCATGAGACCTTAGTCAAAGATATCGGGCCTTGCACAGACTAAATCCCTCTTCCTGTTCTTCTTCCTGACGCTGCTGAAGGCTTCTCGCGTGGCGGCCATTACTGATGATTCTTTCCTGGGGGTATTGAGTCCGCCTTGTTCCTCGGTCGCAGGGTACATGTTGATAATGGTGGCCTCCCGTCGCTGGCGAGGAGGAGCCGTAAATGTGATTCCCGTTGACTCGGGTGGCGTAGAAGACTTTCTCTTCCATTGAGAAGGCTGTGTAGAGGTCATTCAGTTGCCAAGCAGTCGGTGGACTGGTCCTCGCTCGTCGTTGCTGCCGCCCGGACGAGCTCTCAGATGCCTACCAATCGAAAGCGACGGCGTGTTCGCACGAGTCGACCTGCACTGGAAGTTGTAACCGAGGCTGAGGACTGAGCTGGAACCGCGAAAGATGGACCTTCGCTCGGATCCGTGGAGCTCGTAAGGGAGGCGGCGGTGTGTTGCCGGATCGGATTCATCTCCCGCGATATATCAGCTGGCGCAGCGTGCTATTGCCATCGCAAAGTGTAATGCAGTCAGTCGAGGATTTGATTCTCGCCTGTCTTTTGCCTCCCAGACGAGCTGTCAGATGCTTACCCCTCGGGGGGGAGGTTGCCTTAGAGCTGAGGATGAAGCTGACCCCTGAGTCGGAGCCGCCCGAGCCGGCGTCAGTTGGCCAATCGATTCAAGCCGCTTCCGGTCGAACGAGCGGTGCGACACTTACTGATCGAAGTAGTTCCAATTTAGCTTGCGTCGATAGGATAGAGCCCCGGGCAGGGGCCGTAAGGGAGGCACGGGAGGAGGGGAATTCTTGTCCGGCGCCTCCTGCGCTGGATCTCGTTGACGCCACTAGTGGTTTGTCGTAGCGACGCGTCAGCTAGCGTTCAGCCCATACCGCCTTTGCACCGCACAGCCGATAGATTACTCACGTTATCAAGGTCAACGTTTAAAAGGCTCAACACTAGACGAATCACGATTTGTTCCGGCGACAGCAGGAGTGCTGCGGCCAAGGCGCCGTAATCGCACATGTTGACGAGGACGCCCTGGCTCCGCCTCCGAATCGCGGCGGTGGACGTGGGTGTAGACTTGGCGTTTTTAGTTTTTTTTTAGTCGTGCGTACAGGTAATAAGTCGGTACGCATAGGGTGAGATTGGCGCAGTAGGTCAGACAGGCGGAAATGATGAGCCAGTCGATGATGGCGAAAGCCGCCAAGTATGATCTTGAAAGAGCTTGAAAACTTGGCGTCGGGGATGTCAAGAACGCGGAAAATTAAGCCGCGCTCTTTAGACGACGCAAAAAGGTCGGACGCGACCGCCACCAGGAACGTTGTCGAGAGCGTTTTGTCGACCAAGTTTTGTCTGGTAGCATGCGAAGAAAACATCAATGATCGATCTGAAGATTGGCTTCATTGGGGCCGGCAAAGTCACTCACACCCAATCGCTGGCCTGCTTAATGTCACCGACGCCCTCGCCAGACACAATCATGACCCGATCAAAATCGATTATCGCCCCACCCATCGCCGCAAACAGCCCTCTTGCTACCTACCCTCCAAGTTACCGAGCCGACCTCGAAGCCCTCCTCGCCCAAATCAACGCCCTTAGCCGCTCCCAAAGCCCCGTGGGTACGGTGTATGGTACAAGGGTCAGATTTTCAGGGTGATAAGTGCCTTTCGTAAGTCCGCGGCTCAAAAGACGAGTGATGCAGATTGGTCTATGGTTTGCACATGTACCTCGCCACTAAACCTGCTAAATACTACTGACTAGTGCTCCCCGCCACGATCCGACTGTACTTGATCCTCGCCCCTTTCGGGCCCCTCGGCTCGGCGATGGCTCTCTTGACGAGGTCCTCCCATTCCATTTGCCCTTGGGCAAAGGCATGCCAATCCTCCTCCCCAACCCTTTCTCCACCTTCCTCCCCAGGTGCGACGAGATGGGACCTCACTCGGTCGTCTGCGATCCTCAGCAGGAGCAAGAGGATGTCGGCCGTCAAGCCCGAAATTTTTGAGGGGAGTGCGTCCGAGTCGAACGATCGGAGGCGGTACGGGCAGTTGTCCAACCACGGGATGTCGACATAAGTGTATTCAAGAGTGATATCCACATCCAAATGTGACGTGTCGTGGGGCTGGGTCGGCGCATCTGTATCAAGCGGTGCCTTTGTCGACGCGCGTTCGACTGGGCACGACAAGGTCCTCCTTGTCGGATCGAGACTATGCAACGGCAGTGTGAAAATATGCTCGACCTCGTCCTCGTTCTTGACCCACTCGGGTAGCGGTCCCTTGCGCGTGTACAGATACACGACGGGCACGACGACGAGCAAACTGGCCGAAGCAAAACTTGGGAGACGCGTGAGTTGCAAAAGATCTGCAGGGGTCTCAAGGGACAAGCCAATCTCTTCGTTTGCTTCTCTGAGCTGCAAAGATCGTCGATTGTAAGGAGTAGAGTTAGATACTGAAGTAGTTCAAGTCGGGAGTTACGACGTTCGGGCCTGGGTTGGGAAAATTGTGCGCTCACGGCAATGCCTTCAATCGTCGCATCACCCGGGTCATATTTGCCTCCAGGTAATGCCGTATCCCCCGGGTGAGCCCGAAGCTTGGCACTTCTTGTAGTGAGCTGTACAGGGAGAATTGCAAGACAAAGTATCAGAGACCCCGGACGTTTCGGGAGAGTTGAGCCCCACACGGTTCACGCCGAGCGAGGACCCACCGTCACACCCAATGTCCCATTCGGCAGAACATGTAGTAAGATCAATACGCCAGCAAGGATCTGCTTGGGTAATCTGTCCGTAAATGCGTTTCACGCAGGCATCAGCTCCAGCAGGTGGGGCAACGCTCACCACACAACGTCATCTGCTACCTGCTACCTCCTGCCGCCAAGCAGACTCACTCCATCTCTTCCAATGATGCCCGAAACCTCACTAGTCTCCTCAGCTGCTCGGCACTGGCTTGGGTGACTTGGTCCGCTCCAAATAAGCCCAGTACGCCCTCGAGCGCGGCAAGTCGTTGCGCGATCTCGGCGTCGGTTGTCGGCGTTAGCACGAGGTTGGGGGATTCGGATGAGAGTTTCATAGTAGCGCTCGTGGAAGCTACGGCTACCGTCGTGCTCGGATCGTGCAATAAGGTGAATCGGGTAGTGAAGGTTGGGGGTTCGGACTCGGGCAATCGGGAGGATGAGATCGATGAGAGCCGAGCCCGAACGGGCGCATTGACTTGCTGCAAGTCGGGGTCTCCTCAGCAATCCTGAGCAGGTCTTCAGCTGCTCGCAGAGAAGTTGGCTCGAAAGGTTCGTGTTGCAATCAAGAAGACCGAGAGAGAGGGTAAAAACGGAGAGGGAGAAACTGCTTCAAACATAAAAGAGAGCCCGAGCCGACAAAATGGTGAAAGACCTGCAAGACGAGCAACGGGACCGGCCGAACCCAACCTTTTTTATGGGGACACGTCACGTGATTTAGAGTTCCAACATGGCTTGGTACATGGAGCCTCGGATGCTGCAAGGAAGCACGAGGGAAAACGGACGGTCAGTGCCCAGCACCACAACACACAGCGCGCATCGCCTGCACTCACTAGTTGTTGAGTTCAAGGTCGGTCATGCCCCTCAGCTTCTCGTTCCGGTCGACGCCGGCCTGCTGCGCCGCACGGATGACCCTCAAGGCGATAAAGATGGTCACCTCCCGAATCCGCTCGACATCGGGGTACAGCAAACGACGCTCCTTCTCGTCGGCGTTGAGCGAGTCGGCGAGCGCCCTCGCGGCGGCGTGGATGATGGCCTCGGGGATTGTCTTAACCTGCGCCAGGATCGCACCGAGACCGACGGCGGGGAAGATGTACATGTTGTTGCCCTGCCCGGGCTCGTACGTCTTGCCCTCGAACTGCACGGGGTCAAACGGCGAGCCGGACGCGTACAGCACCGTCCCGTTCGTCGCCTCGACCGCTTCCTCATATGTGCACTCGGCAAGCGCGACGGGGTTCGAAAGCGCAAACACGATCGGCTTGGCGTTGATGTGGGCCATGAATTCGAGGATCTCGCGCGTGAAGGCCCCACCGAGCGTCGACAGACCCATCAGCGCCGTCGGGCGCACGTGCTTGACGACCTCGAGCAGCGTCTTGAGCTTAGGTGCGTCCTCCTCCCGTCGGGCGAGGTACTGCTTGTGTGTCGGCAGCTTGTCCCCTCGGTTGTTGGCAACCAAACCTTTTGAGTCGACAAGCCAGAAACGGTTGCGGGCTTCGTCCTCGGTCATGCCACCAGCGAGCTCAAAGTGCTTGCTGATCGTCTCGGCGACGCCGACGCCGGACGAACCAGCGCCAAAGAAGAGAATGCGTTGTTCCTTGAGCGGGATCCCGTTTTGCGCGAAAGCGCGAATCGCACCGGCGAGGATGACGGATCCGGTGCCCTGGATGTCGTCGTTGAAGCACGGATAGCGCTCGCGGTGCTTTTCCAGGAGCGGGAAGGCGAGGGTCGTGTGGAAGTCTTCGAATTGAATGATCTGTGGGCAGACGCGAGTGGACCCCACAGGGTCAGCCGAGGCGAACAGATACAGGCCACACGGATTTGAGACCAAACTGACCATGTTGGGGAACGTCTGGTGCATCTCCTTCATGAAGACCTCGAACCAGGCCTCGCAGTCGGCATCGCTCATCCTCCTCTGCCTCATGCCGACGTACAGCGGGTCGCCGAGGAGCTTCTCGTTGTCGGTACCGAAGTCGACGACGATCGGCAGCGTCGCCTTGGGGTTCACACCACCGGCAGCGACGTAGAGCGAAAGCTTGCCCATGGAAATGCCCATACCACCGACGCCCAAATCACCGAGACCCAGCACCCGCGAACCGTCGGTCACGACCGCAATCTCCATCTGGTCGTGCGGCAGCCGCGTTTTGAGGTTGGCGAGGATCTCGGGGAGGTGCGGTAAGTCCGGCGCTGAGAGGTACAGCGCGCGCGCGGGCTTGGTGTTGGTGTCGGGGGAGGGTGGATCAGGGAAAAGTTCTGGCATGCGAGGCCTGCCTCCGGGTATGATGGTCAGTAACCCCCTTTTCTTTGCTTTCGGTGAATCCGGGCAGTCCAGAGGCTCACCAATGACGGGGGTGTAGATTAAGGGCTGTAGGTCGCAGAAATTGCCTGTTGGATCAGTACGCTGCTTCCTTGTGCAACATCGAAAAGGATGAAAAGAACCTACGCAGAGCTCCTTCATGTGGGATCCGACAAGCGCGTAAAAGACGTTCTCATTCCGCGACTTGAGACTGGCCAGGAAGGTGTACTTTTCCAAGTCTCCGGGGATCGACCTGAGGTCGTAGGACCAGAGTAGGGGTAGGTCATGGAGCGCGTTGGCGCACGTCGTTGAAGCAGCAGCAGCAACGTCGGAGATGACGGACAAGTGAGCAGAAGTACAGTCAGACCATGTGCGGAACCAGAACAGGTGGGGAAGGGCGATGACCTGGACCTTTGGAGAGTCACCTGCCGAACACTTCCGAGCGATGAATGCGCACTCGAGCTTTCGTCCGGCGTGTACTTAGCAGTCTTTTGAAGAGAGCGGACGAAGCGGGCGGGCAGAGCGGGCAGAGCGGATCGCAGCCGCTCACCCGCCGCGCACCCGCCGGTCGCAGCCAGAGCAGAGCACGGGCGGAGTCACGCGACGTCGGTCGCGCAGTTGAAATATCCTATGCCTGGCAAATGCGATCACTTCCCGGCACAGGGATGTGTTGCAGCGTAACCCCCATGTTTTGTAGCGTCGACCCGGTCGAACGTTCAAAGAGCCAGGGCACCCAAATGGGATGAGAGAAAAGAAGAAGAGAGAGTACTGACCTCAGCCTGGCGAGAGCACGGCCGACGAGCACTTCTTTGGTGCCGACGTTGGAAGGTTCGACACCGCCCTGGAGGCCAACGTTGGGCGCGATTTTGCCGTTGGCGGTCGACATGGTCAACGAAGAGGGAGTAGAAGAGCTGGGGTGGGCGAAGATCGCCGAGGTCGAGTGGTAGCTGCGAGGTTGGGCCGCGGCGAGTAAAAGCTTCGGCGACGACGGCGACGAGAGCGACGAGAACGAGGTAGACGGAAGACGAAGGGCTAAAGGTACGCAGCCGCGAGTGCGAGCGACGATCGACGATAGGGGGCTAGAACCAAGAATGGTGGACGTAAGGGCAAGAAGAAGGGCAAACAGAGTCGGTGGGTCGGGGTCGAGGACTGGCGGCCTCGGAATCGGAATGGGGCAGCGCGGTCGTGGAGGAGCTCAGCCGAGGTTTTAGTCCGACGAGATGTCGGAGCGATCGGGTGGGTGGATTTGCGCTCGGTCCGCTTGTCGGTGGAGCGCGACAAAGTCCGAAGTTTTCCAAAGTTTTCGAAATCGAGGTTTTCTGCTGCTGCTTGTGAGACGCTGGTGTACACATTGCCGTGAGATATTTGGGCAGGGATCGCCGGTTTTTTGAGGTGGTTTCTCGTGTTTGGGGTTTAGCCGAGGACGGTACACGCATTTGTCATCCAAGAACAGAGTCCGAACCCACGATCGAAGGTCAATGGACGTCGGGCGGAAGAGACCGGAAGGAGGCGGGTGAAATCGAAACAGTTCCGCGACGGTGAGATCGAGAAACGAGTTGGGGGGGGGGGCAGGTCGACCAATTATTTTTAAGAAGCGAGTTGGGGGGGGGGGGCAGGTCGACCAATTATTTTTAAGAAGCGAGTTGGGGACAATTTCAACAAGGAAATGAAGTAGAGCAGGAAATCGTCAATTGCACGCGGATAACTTAAGATCGGAACGAGCACTCCCTGGACGGTGGACCATCCCGCCCTTTACCTCCGAGTCAAGGGACGAGCTCGGACTGATTCTTGCCAGTCGCCGACCGACGGCTGCGATCGAGTGACAGTAACTCACCAGAGGAGGATGGGCACCGGAGTACTAGGACGAGAGCGTGAGGGATTCAGATAGAAATAGCTTAGAAAGACAAGCAGAAGCAGAGGGAAGTTTGCGATTCAGACTGATCGAGGCGAACTCCGATCGAGGCACCGGGCCCGCCCAAGTTCCGACACGAACTTAGCCGGATCGGACGCTGGTGGCCTCTCAGCTCTCTTTCGCCGCAATATACTACGCGCCGGTTTGGTAACCATCGAACGACTTGCTCAATACATGTCTACCTGTGCGGATTCAGTCACGACTTGCTGCCGTCATCATAACTTGACGCTAGAAAATGGGTTCCTGTCATGGCCGCTTGACTCATCTCGCGCGACGTGGCTCCGAGTCATGTGAAGGCGGGGCCCCGGATCCTTAATCACGCTCTACTATCCTTCTGGCAGATCAAATCCTCCTTGCGGGGAAGCATCAAAAGCCCGCAGGACCAGGTACATAGGTGCCAAAGACCCGCGGGGCCAGAAAGTAGCCTTCGTCCCGGAAAGTGCTGATCGTCCATCGACCTCGTGCCCATGGATACAAATTCTGACCGCGAGCCCACCCGACTGTACCGATTTGTCAAGTCAACTGTCAATTGCAACGAAAATCGCGTTCGTGTTACATACAAGTAAGCGATGTGCGGTACGAATACAAGATGTGCAACGTAGGCAGGACCCCGGTCGCCCTGCTCAGGGCCCAGTAAATCCAAGAAGATGTTCTGTGGCAAGGGCAAAGACGATGTCAACTTTCAGAAGTTCAGCGGGCCTAGAATCTCGACAGTCTATCTGCTAAACACACGCTTGTACACACTCATGATCTTGGCGCAAAAGGCTGCGACACGGGTGAAAAACGAAATCAGTCTGGGTTCAGCTTCCGAGCTGGGCCATTGCCAGATAAGGGCGGGGGCTCACCTTCAAGGTGGAAGATAGCCTTGGAGCCTAATCGCAGTCGGTGTTCATAGAAAGCAGCCCAGTAGACCACATCGGCCTTTAGCGGCTCATCGACGCGCTCCAGTATCCTCCTCGTCAACGTCTGCTCATCCGAAAAGAATCTCGTCAAGTAAGCGCAGCTCTGACCCGTGGACCGGCCCGAACTCACCGAGATGATGAGAGGGGCCGGGATACAATGCACAAGCAGCTCGTACAGCATCCCCCTGACCTCCAACAATCGCTCCGGCGTCTGCTCGCCGAGGATCCTTTCTGCGGCTTTAGCTGTGTACTTTTCCCAATCCGGCCGCGGAACTGAGTCAAGATCCTCGAGCCGTGGAGTCTGGCCTTTGAGCAAAGGGTGGGAAGGGGAGATGGTCTTGAATGAAGGATCCTGGACGTAGAGAGCCTCGAGGGAGAGCAGCGCTCGTCGCAGGTTGCCCTCCGAGATCCGGGCGAGCAGAGTCGAAACGTGGGCAGGCAGGGTGAACTTTTCCTTCTTGGCGGCGTAGGCAAGGCATTTGGTGATCTAGTCGAGCATAACGTCCAAACTGAGTCAGCTCCGTCATATTCTTCGCCCCATGAGACATTGCACCCTTTCCCTCACCTCATCTTCTGACGGTGCCCCGACGCGCAGGAGCAGACACCTCGAACGGATCGGACCAATGATGCGACTGGTCGAGTTGGCACAGAGGATGATGCGCAGGTTGGCGGTGAACTTCTCCATCGTGCGACGCAACGCCGATTGGGCATCTCGAGAGAGCGAGTCGGCTTCGTTAATGATGACGACTAAGAACAGGTTCGACTCGGGAGTCAGCCATAATCCCTTATGGAGGTTGGTGGATCCCTTTCTTGTACGCACCCTTGAACCTCTTCTTGGCGTTCAAATCGACCTGTTGCGTCTGGGCAATATCCTTGAGAATTTCTTGGATGATGGACCGGTCGTAGTTGCCAGCGTCACTTGTGGAGCGAAAAGTCTTCGGTCAGTGCAGGTGCTCGAGATTGGGGGCCAGATCTTGGGACCGACCTCGGCGTCAATTCAATGTGGTAGTTGGATTGAACAATGTTGATCTCGATCTTGCGCTTGCTCGGTGTCAGGAAGGTCCTTTGCTCGATTCGAAGCTGGCGTAGCAAAGGGGTCGACCGGACGTTTAGCACAGGAGATTGAGAGGGCCCGCACAGAAGAGGAGCGTCCGCAAGCAGTCGTAAGTCAAGACAAGGGAGAGTTGTTCGTCACCTTTTCTACACCTGGTCCGTACAGCTCCCTAAGGCAGCACATGATGCGGGTCTTCTTGCCCGCGCCCGAGGGGCCGTAGAAGAGCGTGTGAGGGAAATCTGTCTGGGCCTGCGCAGTGGTATTGTCACGGAGATGAGAGACCATGAATCAGTTTAATCACTCGATGGTGGCAGAAGATGCTCCCAGCACAGAGCAGAACGTCGCAAAGAGCGCGTACAAGTGATCTTAATCGATCGGAAAGCTGCGCGTGGTACTGCAGCTCATCGAGGCTCTTGGGCCGGTGCTTGTCGACGAGCAATGACATGTTCTCGGTTGGAATGTATCCTGGTTCGAGTGCAGGGCGTGAGATGTCGGGGGTCGGGTGTGAGAGGTGGTGGAAGAGGGGTGAAGTTGGGTCGCACGGGTCGCGACGCGTCACACCTCGCGCAGTGCGGCTGCCATCGCGCCAGTCGCGTCCGAAATGTCAAATTGTGCTCAAATTCACCGTTTAACCCAGGTCGATCACCAAGAATTTGCAATGCCTTCCACAAGCGGTCATCGATTTCCCTAACGCTGATCTGAACAACAAGGTTTCAATATTACAGCCAAAGACGAGACGATATCTAAGACCCTAGACTGGCGTGGTGCGACATGTGGCAGTGATCATATCGGGCACCGACTCAGCTGGAAGTTGGAAGACCTCGGCGCTACCGGTCCGAGAGCTCGACCTTGGCGACACCTTGATTGAGACTCTCCAATAGCAGACAGGCCTGGCATAACGGCTGAGAGGAGAGTGAGTTGCACTTGGAGCAATTCTCTGTGGAGGATCGCAGCAGCACGACACCTTGATTAGTTTCGTGTAGCCGGACCGGAAATCCCGAACGGTCGACTCACGTTGCACTTGTCGGCCCGCGCATCCCTTGAGCTTTTTATACCCCATCAGCTCCCCCTCCTTCCCACTCCAATCGCCTCCAACACGCCGCCCCTTGAGGGACATGCTCTGTGCCATCATCTCACCCGAATAGATCAGATCGACGATGCTGCTCGGGCGCACCGCCTCAAGATCCTTGACCAGCGCCCTCGCATACCCACGATACGCCGTCGGGGAATAGATGCATTCCGTCGAGTGGTAGTCCAACTTCTTGAAGTAGGCGTATAGAACGATCTCCTTCTCGTACGTGTATTTAAACGGCTTGGAGCGCTTGATTGTCGAAGGCAGCAGCGAGCTCAGCGATTTGCCGCCCTCGCCGTCGTCGTCGTTCGGATCATCGTCCCTGGCTTCAGCTGATGAAAATGGATCACCCCCCGTTGTGATCGCCGTACACCGCCCAACTCGAGCAATGTCGCCACGCAGAACTATGAGTATTCGGGGGTATCGGCAATCAGCTGGGAGTTAGGCGATGACGTCGCGTCTAGTCTAACTCACCATTCATCAGGACGGTCTCGGCGACATCATCAGCATTGTGACCCGTTACAACGTGGTCGACGGTCAAGAGATGAGCGCCTCGGTCCAGAGCCTGGCGTCGGAACACTCCACAGTAGGTGCCTGCACGGCGGGGGATAGAGAAGATCTCTCTGATTAGGTCCTAAACTTCTGGGACTAAAGTTAAAAGTTGTGATAAAACATACAATTGCCCTTCTTCCCGATCTCAGCGACCACCTTGTCCATCGTCCAACCATTGTAAAGCTCCTTGTAAGAGAGAATCTTGAGGGGCAAGTCGTACTGCACGGCATTTCTTTTAACGGTCTGCTCGCTCGCGGAAATCAAGCCAGAACATTGGTCGTCAGAGCTGCACATTGATCTCTTTATGATCAGATGAGCTGAGAATGCACATCCAAGGAAGCATCCCGGTATCCACTGATTCCTTCGTCGATAGAGAGTAAGCACAGGTCGAGCCCGTAGTCGTAGCGATCGTTGAGCACCTTCATGATATGCGCCAACACCGTCGAATCTGAGCCGGGAGAGGGGAGCAAAAGCGGTAAGCTACAACATAAGGCGGTATCAACTAACTAATGCATCGGCATTCAGGTACAGGAACGGACCTTTGCCACCACTCGCGCCGATGGCGACCCTCTCGCCTCGCTTGAAAAGGGCCTTCCTTTTGCCCTTGTCGTTACGTTCGGCCTGTCCGTATCCGAGGATCGTATGGTGGATCTCGGTTTCAAAGACGACGAAGAAGCATTCCTTGCAGACGGGTTGCAGCGTCTTGGGACGTCGCAGGATCGCTCGTCGCGGAAGGGCATCGCCAGGAGGGCACAAGGCGCAGGGGGCCATCGTATTGAGCCAAATGAAAAGGTCGAGAACCGAATAGGTACCGACAAAAGGCGCTTTGTTCGACTTTGCTAGAGCGCCTCCGTAAAAGCAGGTGGGAGCTAGTATGCGCCGTGTCTCGGCGATGTTGATGGGCAGAAGGACGTCAGCAGCGGAGGCGCGACTGCGAAATGCGCCGCCCGAGAAGAGCACGTGACTGGTCTCGGCTTCGGTTCGACGTGGCGCTGCTGCTTTTATCTTCCCGAAATTGTACGTCGTTCGCCGCTAAATGGAGCTATGTGAAGTATGGTTACAGTAATCTCGGGGGCGAAACCCTCATTCTATGGCAGAGGACGATCATGAAGGGACACTTCGCGCCACTGCCGTATATTTCTTGACACTGCTCAGTCGCACTACGACGTATCTATAATCGGTTCTTCTTCGTCACATTCAAACTTCATTGGCCCTTCCCTCCCTCCTCTTTCTCCCTCTTCAATACGGAGTCGTATGCTGATGAAGACCCTCGGTCATGTCGATCGAGGCTCTGGCCATCTCGTACGGATCCTGGTAAGTCAGATGACTTCGTTCCTCCCTCGCTTGATCCACGAACGGATCCTTTTCACCGCCGTACACTTGGGAGCTCAAACGCCCCGAAACCAGCGTCGTCCCCGGACTCATCACGTTCGTCATGCTGTTCTCGAACCTGGACATGCCAGTGTTGGTAATAGCCGTCATCGAGGAATGGCCCGCATCACTCGAAACGACGACCTGGGGGCTTTCGTACACGCCGTTAAGGACTTGGTAGTCGTGATTGGGTTCGTAGACGCAGGCAGTGCTCGGGGTTCCATCACTTTGGATCACGGCTTGCCGCTCCATCATAGCGACATCGTACGGTGACTCGAAGGGAGGTTCTCGTTCGAGGTCGATCGGAGGCTCGTGAACGCCTGGGACGCTGGGGAAAGCTTGGCTCTGCGGGCGCCGACGAGCTCGATACCAAGAGGCGATCGTAATGCCCAAGGAAGCACACCAAGTAACTGAAAGAAGGTTAGAATGGTATCATGACCGTTTGAGGGAAATAAGGAAGATCCAAATCGTCAGCCTCTCGGGGTTCAGGCCCCTAACCGCGACTCCGCCGCGTCAAACTCAACTGAAGAGGAGCCAAAAGAAAACCGCGCCTGCGCGCTTGTCGCGGCAATAAGGTGGCAACAGGGCCGTGTAGGCCTTGTTACCGGCATGTTCGTCCAGAGCAGGGCTCTTGCATCCGCCTGCCCGCGTCGACGCCGTAACAGAAACCCTGTGGCCGTCGGGTGGGAGGGAAAGGGGAGGGGTCAGCCGCCAGGCGATGGGCCAAAGTGAGAAGGGCGATTCTCACATCGCCATAAAGATCCAAATGACTTGATTCGTGTTGACGATCATGGCGACTCGAATTTTTCGCATCCCACGGGCCATGGACCGAAAGAGGCGTACGTTGTCCGAGTAGAGGGCCACCCCGACTGCGATCCGAGAGCGATCGTTGCCCGGCATCCACTTCGCAAGTCAGCCTTGAACAGGTGACCCAGGTCCGCACACTCGAGTCCGAGCACGTGCGAAGACTTACGCAGTACCATCGAGTGCAGCGTTGCGGAGACGATGATCATCAAGGCAAATATGACGAGGAAGCTTGGGCCGACGGAATGGTCGCGTTGGAAGCCGGCGAGGGAGAGGTAAATGCATAGCAGGATGAAGGCGAGGAGGGTCTGCAGGGCGCGAAGTCCTTGCGTCAGGGTCGACGTGCCACTCTAAAGACGCGAATGCAGGGGAGTATCAGTGTTCATGTGCCAGAAGCTGGCTGGAAACAGCGTAACTTTGTTCACAACCGACCAGGTCGTCCCAACGTGCGGCGTGGATCGTTCGTTGCGGTCCGCCCTCGATGCCGCCCCGCTCGGCTCGCACTGGGGCGAGCTTCTTGAACTTATCTGGTGAGGTAGCCATGGGGATTGTAGGATCAGTTATCTTTGTGGTAGATGTAAGGTGTACGAAAGTGCGCGACTGAGCTGAGAGCTAAGGGCGTCGGCGGGCTCGAGTTGAATGACCCGTCGTCATTGTGCGAAAGGAGCCGCGGTGCTCGGTCCTTTTGCTAGCCCCTGAGCCAGTGAGTTGGACATTTGGGGCCCAGCGTCGTTGATGGCCCTTGTATTTCGCGCAGGCCTCAAAATCTAGGACTCACTAGGGGCACGCGCGGAGGGGTAAAACCCCAGCGCGATTTTACCCAAGGCGCCAGAGTAAAACCCCCGCTCGCAGAGTGAGGTATTCCCCATCCTTCCTCGGGGAATACCCAAGGTGCTTGGCCCGAGCCGCAGCAGGGTATCCCCCCAAATTTGGCGACTTAAATGAAATGGACCGCAATTGGGCATTAGCGGGGTTTTGGCATCTCATTAGGCCAGGAAGTAATCTTTGAATAGTGCAGCAGTAACCGCAATTGATTGCTGTAGTAGCTACTGCGGTTGCATACTTCAGCTACACTCAATCACGCTACTTGACATAATCATTTGAGATATTTACGATTTCACAGCTAGGAAGCGACTACAAAGACCGCTCTAATGGGGCCCGGGAACGATTCAGGGGTCTGTGGCCAGCACAGGGTTATACGCCACCGCATCATTCAAAGGTGGGCGAGAAGTCAGACACACACACATTCTTAGTCGTACATCATCTCGTCTAGAAGCGCGGCGCGAGTGGCTTGGTCCAGAGGCTCCTCATCGTCATCATCCTCGGATTCCGCCCCTGAATCGCTCGAGACGAGACCAGGTTCACCAAACTCTTCCTAGAGAATATAAGAGCCAAATTCAATATTCGACGCAGTCTAGCTCCCGTGAGTATATTATATCCTACTAACCTGTGCCCTCATTGCTGCTTCCTGATGTTACCGTAATTACAAGTCAGTCCATATATACACCATAATTGATTGGATCACGTAGCAGTGCGCACCTGTCGCTTTGTACGGACCAGTCGCGCTAGAAGAGGCAGCGATGTGACATGCATCATAGACGCAAGCTCCTGGAGGTGACGCGATTCCCATGTTTTGCGCGCGTTACTCAGGGTTGCCACCCACTTGAGGCACGCGCGGGAGGGTATTCCCTGCAGTTTTACCCCGTTTTGCCAATCACGAGCGTCATAAAACCCAGCCGCGCATGTCGGGTTTTAGGACGCGCCGCCGTTTTCCCCGCCGCTGCCGTAAAACCCCCGCGAGGTCCGATCGAGGTTTTATGAGACCAGAGGGTTTTTTACCCAAGACGGCGATCATTTTCCCTCACAATTGTCATACAACCATCGTGTCTACCAGTGTTGAGATTATGTACACCTTTGGGTGATTCAAACGTCTTCATTATATTACATTGTTAAAAGACAACCGCAATGATGTCACATGCTATCATCACTGTCGTCAAACACGGCTTGTGCGATGCCAATCGGTCGATCAAAGCAGAAGTACCAAACGTTGGCGGGCCCGACGTCCACACCGGTCGTGAAACTAGAATCTAGCTTTCGGTGCAGTCGGCCAGCGACTGTCAGCACCTGTTGAACAGGCACTGCCTCCAGTGGACCTTGTTTCTTGTAGCGGTAAAGGTTGTGGAAGTGCTGGGCATTTTCCGGTCCGACCGCGACCAAGCCGTCCGCCTGCCGCACCACAACGACGGTGTGCTGATTCCCAAGAATTGTAAGTTTGGAGTCGGGCACGCTGGTCAGCCAAAGTCATGTTTCGGGCGAGACGGAGAAGCATATTTACCTCTGTTTCTCCATGCACCGGGTGCGCTAGATTGAACCGATAAAACTCCAGTGCTTCTCCGTAAAATTTGTGCTCGACCCCAACAAATGGCCGACTGCGATTGCGACTGCGACGCGCATCTTCGTCCACAAAGAGAGTATACTACCCGGGGCAAGCGGGGAACACAGCTCAGCAATCGCAACGAGTTTCCTGATGATCCTGACGATCCACTGACCGATATCCACGAGCAATCGCGCCTGGTAGTGCGCACCGCGAAAGCCTCTCGGCGAGATGGGCCCCGGGGCGACGGTTGGCTAGATTCGACGATCCGGCTTCCATTCAATATGGCAGTGTAGGCAACCGTCAACTCCTTTGGTAGCAGTTTTCTGGCCGCGGCGAGCTGTGACATGGGCCATCATATCAATGAGAATGCCACCATGAAAGCACCTGATGAGAAGCCCTTCAGACAAGATTTTGGTACATACCGTCCTTTCGACGGGCTCAAGGGCGTATGTACAATTGATGTAGGTGATCAGAAGCTTCTTGACATGCACACTCAGTTTCTCTTGCTGAATTGTTTTGGCGCCGACAAGCTCGCAGCCTTCCATCGCCTCAGGCTCAGCCTGCCCGTCACCAAGTGACTGTTCGACCTGGGGGCCAGGTTGCTCCAATTTGTTCCCAGAGGGTACTTTCCTCTTGGAAGCGGATAGAACACTTCCGGGTACCTCGCAGCGATTGACTTCATTGCGTTATCCACCATGATGCCTACCGCACGTCCATTTGTGAGAAAGATTGAATTCATCAGCCTCAGCCTGAGTTCGCATCTGCTCAACCAGCGGGAGGGGTCACTTACCACGCATGATAGCGGAGTAGGGTAATTTCCTGGTAGAAGAGAAGTCAGTCTCTTGACGTGTTGATTTTATCGCTCGATCACGAAGCACCAAGTCGAACATGGTGGACCATGCCACAAAATAAAATCCGCAATGTGCAGGACGGCATGAGAGGAAATACGGAAATATCTTCAGATGAGCCGGCCGTCCGTTGTAGTAAACCCTGTCATATAAGACCTTGAGCAGCTCAGAAAGGGCTCGATTGGTTCGGTGGCAAAGGAATCTGCTATAAAGAAATACTTTCATCATATTCCATTAAACTTCTAAAAATCCGTTTCATTTTTATTTGGCAGCACGGTTTGGAGCTAAGTACACAGAAATAAATCTCAGAATAATAAAATAATAAATACAAAAATATCGCATTTGAGGCTGTTAAATTGGCCACCTCATAGACTCATCTGCCCATAGGGTAAAACGTACAACGTCCGCCTGCTCACCTTTCAAATTCCAGGTACCACTCGTTGATCTCGCCCCGGAGCTTGCCTCCGGGCAGGACATCGGCTTTCTGGATCTCCAGCGCCATGCACGTGCTGACCCAACTTGAGAGATGTTTGAAGTGCTCGAAGTAAATGGCCGGGAGACGACCACAGAGAACGCTAGGGCCAACGAACAAGATCTCGACCAGTCCTCGGCGGTCATCTGAGATTGGGTCCGAGCAATATTGGGCATGGCTCGAAGAAATTGGTGCGGGGTCTTTGCCGCACAAGCCTTCATCTCGAGCCCGATTTCCTCCCAGCCGTTATCGCCAATGACCCAGGGATCAGGTTCCAAGCCCTGCGCGACTCGAGCAGCGGTATCTTCTTTTGAGGGGTGCCATAGGTTGACAAGTCGCTTGGCAATGTTCTCGAACGCTGCATGCATGAAGTCCAATGCTCCGTCTTTGTGAAACCCAAATCCAGGAATGAAAGCTATGCGGGCGAGGCCGTTCATTCCCATGTCCGGGTCCTTGAAGAGTCGTGCGCGGCCCGTAGTGACTTCCCAGGCAATTTTACGGATGGACTCTTCCGATCGCATCGGCAGATCATCGACCTGAAGATCTGGTCGATCGGGATCGGGTGGTACTCCAGTGACGTTCTTCATTGGGTAATAGTTCTTCCGGCCTTTGGGCCCTGTGATGCCCTTGATGGTGCAGACCCTGCACGGCCATTTCGAATTCGGTCCTTTGAATCCAAGAACCTTGGAGATTCCTGGACCGTCACCGCCCACAAATTGAATGTACCAACGTTGTCGTACAGAGCTCTGACAAGGGGAAAAGACAAATATACTGAGTCAGTCATTTCGCATCGCACTTTGCTTCTAGACCCGATCAAGTGAACTCACCTCAGCGTAACGATTGAATACCACATGGCCCATCTCTGCGGAGCGCCGCGCTGCAAGGCCTGAGGCCTTTGCCCGAGGTACAATGGAAGGCGATAGAACTTTTGGCTTAGTTGAATAGCTTGCGCGCGCCTAGAACCTCCCTTGGCTTTTGCCAGCTCACTGACCCGAGGTTCTAGGTGGGTGCCCCTTTTCTCATATGTGTAGTATGCTAGCTCACTGACCCGAGGTTCTAGTGAGTTACTATTGTTTGATCCTGTCTATCGTTCTGGAGCACCGCTGCACGCGGTGCTTCCAATTTTTTTTTGACAACGATCAAGACACGTCAGCATTCCCGCCGTCACTCGCGCCGCTGCCAGGTTGGCTAGAGCCTTCGCCATACCCGATCCACTGCTCATACCTCTGCCGTTAAGCGACTCGGAGAGCATCCACTCGGGAGCCTCCGACCCCGCCTCCGCCGTTACCGTGACCGATTCCGACTCAGACGACGACCGCCGCCGTCCTGCCGCGCGCAGGATGAGCGAACCGCACGAGGACGCACCCCCTCGCTGGAGATTGCACGGCCCCGTCTTACCTTTGCCGCACCGACCGCACCTTATCGGGACTTCGACTCTTCTGGTCTCGCAACGATCGATACTTCAAAAAAGAGAAGATCGAGACAGATGTTGACAAGATCGATATAATCGGCCAGCTGCTCCTCGACCCAGAGCTGAAGGTGTGGTATTCCAGTGATGCCGCGTCACATGTCAACAAGAAGTACGGTGTATTCCAACGCGATTTGACACTTCGCGCGTTGCCGGCCGATTACATGTGGCAACACTATCGACACCTCGACAACTTGCGACAGACGGGTGATTACCGAGAATTTTCAACGGCCGCTCGCGATCTGCAACTGGAACTGGGTGTCAGTCTTGTCAGCGACACCCAACTGGTCCGCATGCTCCTGCTCCACATGGACGAGGAGCTCTCCCAGCGACTCCGACTCTCGGAGGTGATCAAGGGGACGGGATTGTCGCCCGACGAACTCGACACCTCCATAGTCAATGCCGACTCGACCACCAGCTCCGCAGTCTTCGATTACCAGACGTTCGACGCAGAAGCTAGGCGACTCTGGCAAGTCATCAGTGCCACCCGCGCCTCCGTGAAGGCGACAGCTCAAGCCTCAGCGAGAACCGTCCGCTCCACACCTACGCTGCGCACTACCGCCTCGCCGTCTACGCTGCCGCCGTTGTCTTCCAAAACCAGAAGCGCGCCCGAGCTGCGACGGCCAAAATCTCGTCCGGCAGGGGAAGCGGTGTGCGATCTGGTACCGTCGCTGCATTGAGGATCCGATAGTCGTTGACCCAACGCGGCATAATCGACGGGTCGGTGTCCATACCCTTCTTGGGAATGATGAAGGCCGGCAAGGAGTATTCCGACGATGATGGGCGAAGACGACCGGCCGCGAGGTGTTCATCCAGTAAGCGTCGCCACGCCGCACGCCAGCGCATTGGGGTGCCGTAGGTTGGTTGCCGCGGAGTCTTCATACCAGGTTTCAACGCGATATGATGGCGGACCTTTGACTCGTACTGTGAGACCGGCGGGATGTCTGCCGGAAATCGGTCCGAGAACTCCTTGCGAAATGCGACTTCAAGTGCTCGCAATTGCGACTCTTCCGCTTACTGCTCTTCGAGATGAGCGAGACAGGCCCGAATGCTCGCCTGAACCGCACTCTCCGACCATTCCCCCTTCTCCCCCCGGTGCATCAGATCGATACGCTTGCCGGGTAGGGTTGGATCGGGGGCCAGCACTCGACGCCTTTTGCAGTCGACCAGGATATCATGTCGCTTTAAGAACGGTCGCCCCAACACCACTTTCAACGACGTCAATGGCGCAATCTTCAGAACGACGTGCTGGGTAGACCATCGGCCGTTCAGGGTACGAAGTGGCACACACACGAATTCAGTGACGGGATGCGAGACCCTGTAACTTTGGATTGCAACACTAACGGATGTGGGTACCTGAAGCTTCCTCCGTGTCAACCGTAGTTTCTCCACTTCCCTGTCTGCGATGAAGGAAGCGGAAGCACCCATGTCAACTAGAGCTCGCAAGGCAGGTCCATCCTCTGTTGTGAGCTTTACAGAAAGGGAAATGGGTTCTACCTCTAGGCCCACACGGCAAGCGTATCGATCTGATGCACCGGGGGGAGAAGGGGGAATGGTCGGAGAGTGCGGTTCAGGCGAGCATTCGGGCCTGTCTCGCTCATCTCGAAGAGCAGTAAGCGGAAGAGTCGCAATTGCGAGCACTTGAAGTCGCATTTCGCAAGGAGTTCTCGGACCGATTTCCGGCAGACATCCCGCCGGTCTCACAGTACGAGTCAAAGGTCCGCCATCATATCGCGTTGAAACCTGGTATGAAGACTCCGCGGCAACCAACCTACGGCACCCCAATGCGCTGGCGTGCGGCGTGGCGACGCTTACTGGATGAACACCTCGCGGCCGGTCGTCTTCGCCCATCATCGTCGGAATACTCCTTGCCGGCCTTCATCATTCCCAAGAAGGGTATGGACACCGACCCGTCGATTATGCCGCGTTGGGTCAACGACTATCGGATCCTCAATGCAGCGACGGTACCAGATCGCACACCGCTTCCCCTGCCGGACGAGATTTTGGCCGTCGCAGCTCGGGCGCGCTTCTGGTTTTGGAAGACAACGGCGGCAGCGTAGACGGCGAGGCGGTAGTGCGCAGCGTAGGTGTGGAGCGGACGGTTCTCGCTGAGGCTTGAGCTGTCGCCTTCACGGAGGCGCGGGTGGCACTGATGACTTGCCAGAGTCGCCTAGCTTCTGCGTCGAACGTCTGGTAATCGAAGACTGCGGAGCTGGTGGTCGAGTCGGCATTGACTATGGAGGTGTCGAGTTCGTCGGGCGACAATCCCGTCCCCTTGATCACCTCCGAGAGTCGGAGTCGCTGGGAGAGCTCCTCGTCCATGTGGAGCAGGAGCATGCGGACCAGTTGGGTGTCGCTGACAAGACTGACACCCAGTTCCAGTTGCAGATCGCGAGCGGCCGTTGAAAATTCTCGGTAATCACCCGTCTGTCGCAAGTTGTCGAGGTGTCGATAGTGTTGCCACATGTAATCGGCCGGCAACGCGCGAAGTGTCAAATCGCGTTGGAATACACCGTACTTCTTGTTGACATGTGACGCGGCATCACTGGAATACCACACCTTCAGCTCTGGGTCGAGGAGCAGCTGGCCGATTATATCGATCTTGTCAACATCTGTCTCGATCTTCTCTTTTTTGAAGTATCGATCGTTGCGAGACCAGAAGAGTCGAAGTCCCGATAAGGTGCGGTCGGTGCGGCAAAGGTAAGACGGGGCCGTGCAATCTCCAGCGAGGGGGTGCGTCCTCGTGCGGTTCGCTCATCCTGCGCGCGGCAGGACGGCGGCGGTCGTCGTCTGAGTCGGAATCGGTCACGGTAACGGCGGAGGCGGGGTCGGAGGCTCCCGAGTGGATGCTCTCCGAGTCGCTTAACGGCAGAGGTATGAGCAGTGGATCGGGTATGGCGAAGGCTCTAGCCAACCTGGCAGCGGCGCGAGTGACGGCGGGAATGCTGACGTGTCTTGATCGTTGTCAAAAAAAAATTGGAAGCACCGCGTGCAGCGGTGCTCCAGAACGATAGACAGGATCAAACAATAGTAACTCACTAGAACCTCGGGTCAGTGAGCTAGCATACTACACATATGAGAAAAGGGGCACCCACCTAGAACCTCGGGTCAGTGAGCTGGCAAAAGCCAAGGGAGGTTCTAGGCGCGCGCAAGCTATTCAACTAAGCCAAAAGTTCTATCGCCTTCCATTGTACCTCGGGCAAAGGCCTCAGGCCTTGCAGCGCGGCGCTCCGCAGAGATGGGCCATGTGGTATTCAATCGTTACGCTGAGGTGAGTTCACTTGATCGGGTCTAGAAGCAAAGTGCGATGCGAAATGACTGACTCAGTATATTTGTCTTTTCCCCTTGTCAGAGCTCTGTACGACAACGTTGGTACATTCAATTTGTGGGCGGTGACGGTCCAGGAATCTCCAAGGTTCTTGGATTCAAAGGACCGAATTCGAAATGGCCGTGCAGGGTCTGCACCATCAAGGGCATCACAGGGCCCAAAGGCCGGAAGAACTATTACCCAATGAAGAACGTCACTGGAGTACCACCCGATCCCGATCGACCAGATCTTCAGGTCGATGATCTGCCGATGCGATCGGAAGAGTCCATCCGTAAAATTGCCTGGGAAGTCACTACGGGCCGCGCACGACTCTTCAAGGACCCGGACATGGGAATGAACGGCCTCGCCCGCATAGCTTTCATTCCTGGATTTGGGTTTCACAAAGACGGAGCATTGGACTTCATGCATGCAGCGTTCGAGAACATTGCCAAGCGACTTGTCAACCTATGGCACCCCTCAAAAGAAGATACCGCTGCTCGAGTCGCGCAGGGCTTGGAACCTGATCCCTGGGTCATTGGCGATAACGGCTGGGAGGAAATCGGGCTCGAGATGAAGGCTTGTGCGGCAAAGACCCCGCACCAATTTCTTCGAGCCATGCCCAATATTGCTCGGACCCAATCTCAGATGACCGCCGAGGACTGGTCGAGATCTTGTTCGTTGGCCCTAGCGTTCTCTGTGGTCGTCTCCCGGCCATTTACTTCGAGCACTTCAAACATCTCTCAAGTTGGGTCAGCACGTGCATGGCGCTGGAGATCCAGAAAGCCGATGTCCTGCCCGGAGGCAAGCTCCGGGCGAGATCAACGAGTGGTACCTGGAATTTGAAAGGTGAGCAGGCGGACGTTGTACGTTTTACCCTATGGGCAGATGAGTCTATGAGGTGGCCAATTTAACAGCCTCAAATGCGATATTTTTGTATTTATTATTTTATTATTCTGAGATTTATTTCTGTGTACTTAGCTCCAAACCGTGCTGCCAAATAAAAATGAAACGGATTTTTAGAAGTTTAATGGAATATGATGAAAGTATTTCTTTATAGCAGATTCCTTTGCCACCGAACCAATCGAGCCCTTTCTGAGCTGCTCAAGGTCTTATATGACAGGGTTTACTACAACGGACGGCCGGCTCATCTGAAGATATTTCCGTATTTCCTCTCATGCCGTCCTGCACATTGCGGATTTTATTTTGTGGCATGGTCCACCATGTTCGACTTGGTGCTTCGTGATCGAGCGATAAAATCAACACGTCAAGAGACTGACTTCTCTTCTACCAGGAAATTACCCTACTCCGCTATCATGCGTGGTAAGTGACCCCTCCCGCTGGTTGAGCAGATGCGAACTCAGGCTGAGGCTGATGAATTCAATCTTTCTCACAAATGGACGTGCGGTAGGCATCATGGTGGATAACGCAATGAAGTCAATCGCTGCGAGGTACCCGGAAGTGTTCTATCCCGCTTCCAAGAGGAAAGTACCCTCTGGGAACAAATTGGAGCAACCTGGCCCCCAGGTCGAACAGTCACTTGGTGACGGGCAGGCTGAGCCTGAGGCGATGGAAGGCTGCGAGCTTGTCGGCGCCAAAACAATTCAGCAAGAGAAACTGAGTGTGCATGTCAAGAAGCTTCTGATCACCTACATCAATTGTACATACGCCCTTGAGCCCGTCGAAAGGACGGTATGTACCAAAATCTTGTCTGAAGGGCTTCTCATCAGGTGCTTTCATGGTGGCATTCTCATTGATATGATGGCCCATGTCACAGCTCGCCGCGGCCAGAAAACTGCTACCAAAGGAGTTGACGGTTGCCTACACTGCCATATTGAATGGAAGCCGGATCGTCGAATCTAGCCAACCGTCGCCCCGGGGCCCATCTCGCCGAGAGGCTTTCGCGGTGCGCACTACCAGGCGCGATTGCTCGTGGATATCGGTCAGTGGATCGTCAGGATCATCAGGAAACTCGTTGCGATTGCTGAGCTGTGTTCCCCGCTTGCCCCGGGTAGTATACTCTCTTTGTGGACGAAGATGCGCGTCGCAGTCGCAATCGCAGTCGGCCATTTGTTGGGGTCGAGCACAAATTTTACGGAGAAGCACTGGAGTTTTATCGGTTCAATCTAGCGCACCCGGTGCATGGAGAAACAGAGGTAAATATGCTTCTCCGTCTCGCCCGAAACATGACTTTGGCTGACCAGCGTGCCCGACTCCAAACTTACAATTCTTGGGAATCAGCACACCGTCGTTGTGGTGCGGCAGGCGGACGGCTTGGTCGCGGTCGGACCGGAAAATGCCCAGCACTTCCACAACCTTTACCGCTACAAGAAACAAGGTCCACTGGAGGCAGTGCCTGTTCAACAGGTGCTGACAGTCGCTGGCCGACTGCACCGAAAGCTAGATTCTAGTTTCACGACCGGTGTGGACGTCGGGCCCGCCAACGTTTGGTACTTCTGCTTTGATCGACCGATTGGCATCGCACAAGCCGTGTTTGACGACAGTGATGATAGCATGTGACATCATTGCGGTTGTCTTTTAACAATGTAATATAATGAAGACGTTTGAATCACCCAAAGGTGTACATAATCTCAACACTGGTAGACACGATGGTTGTATGACAATTGTGAGGGAAAATGATCGCCGTCTTGGGTAAAAAACCCTCTGGTCTCATAAAACCTCGATCGGACCTCGCGGGGGTTTTACGGCAGCGGCGGGGAAAACGGCGGCGCGTCCTAAAACCCGACATGCGCGGCTGGGTTTTATGACGCTCGTGATTGGCAAAACGGGGTAAAACTGCAGGGAATACCCTCCCGCGCGTGCCTCAAGTGACTCCTCGATCTGGATGTCTAGATCGGAGCACGGGGAAGGTATACCGCTCCTGCTGTCTCCGATCTTCATGCCACAAGAAGTGGCTCTTGCTCACGCGTCCGCAGGGAAACCCTCTCCGTCGGCTGATCGGCCTGCAGCAAACTCGAGTGTAGGTGACTAGCAGCGTCACGCCTGAAGGGGCGGAAGGGCAAAAGGGCTGATCTTTCAGACAGTCAACCAACCTCATCAGGTATCGGGTCTATGAGGTTCGAGGAGAATGAGGGCGAGGAACAAGTCCCACTTGCTCGATCATGAACTAGTACTTGTGGCGATCGTGTAGTTCGCTGAACTCTGGGGCGCTGTCGGCCGATCGCGAGCACGGACCGGTCCAGTATTCGTCCTAGCCTCTGAGTGCGCCGGTATCCGTGATGGCTGCAATTAATGAAAGACTTGAACTCAAGTAACTGTGCCTACGTGCTGCGTGTTGCGTGCGTTTACCTGAGCTGGACGACACCGCCAATGGTTGCTCAGGCACATTCAGCACCTGCGTGTATGCACTGTCCGTCGGTCGTGCCGAGTAAGCCGCCCCCTTCGCCCCACATGACCTCACAAGCACGCGTCCACCCCGCTAGCGCCGCCGTGGCTTTTCCTCCTCCCATCACACGTATCATAGATCCACCCCTGCCCTCATTGCCAAGCTCCCCTCGCACACCCACGCACCCCACCCAGTGAGTGCACACGCCCGAAGCCTGGGCCCTCGCGGTACTTGGCCCTTCCTCAACACAGCCTTGGCACGTGCCGTAAGCCGTGCAACCCGGGCGAATGCGCCACGGTTGGCGGAAGTGGGTCACGCGACTACGTCATGCGCCACACTCGAATTGAGTGACTAGGCCGCGCAGACCTCTTCTAATGGGCCCAAACATCCAAAAAATATTTTCCGACGAGCGTGCAGCCCAGGGTCTACTCTGGCCACTGCCTTTGAGCCTGCGCCACATCGATATTGGCGCAGGCGGAGGAGGCTGACGTGGGGACCCCAAATGTGGGGGTGTGCGCTCCCTTCCGCGCCAGACGCCGCCCGGGTCCCACTTCGACTCGCCAGCGATCTTGTCCCACAGCAGTGCCTACGACTTCGAGTGACACCAACTGACTCTTCATATCATGACGCCGTTGTTTCCTCTCCGCCTCGATGGCGATCGGTGTCTCCATCTCAGATCTTCACAACACAAATTAACGCTGCCAAAGATGCCTGTACAATCGATCAAGAACGAAGCCCAGTACAAGGAGATTGTAAGCTTTGGGCTCTCCCATCGCCCCGATTCACTTGAATCTCCAAGAGCAACACGGTGCTGACAAACCTTGAACGACTTCGGCTGCAAATCAGGTCGGTGCCTCGGGCTTGACGGCGATCCAGTTCATCGCCCCCTGGGACGAGGCGTCGTAAGTCTCTAGTACCAGTTCACGCAGAACTTGGAGTAGGAAGAGAGCTAAGTCTTCTCCACCTTGACGTGCGGCTCGGCAGTAAAACGCTGGCGCCCAAGTTCGACGGCTATTCGTCGTCCAAGAGCTTTGCCAATGTCAAGTTCTATAAGGTCGATATCAATGATCACGAGGTACGAAACGCCTGCGACATCGTATCAGATTCGATGACACGCGACTGAGTTATTCTCCCGTCTCTGCAGGATATCGGCATGGCATCGGGCGTCAAGAACCACACCTTCTGGTTCCTGAAGGACGGCCAAGTCAAGGCCGAGTTCAAGGGCGACAACTATGCCGCTCTCGAGGTGAGTCGGTGTGCTTAGGCGGTACTACATTTAATCCGATTGTACTGACCACTGCCTCTTTAATCACTTTTTTTCGGCTTTTGCAGCGCGCCCTCGCCGGCTTCGCCAAGGATCAAGCCTGAATGATGGACAGCACACAATATGTAACCTTTATAGCATCTAAGATTCTCCGCAGAATTTGCATCAAAGAACGACAAATGAAGTGAAAGGAAAGAAAATGACTGCAATGTACCTCGGTCGACTCGAGTCTCCCAATTCTTCGAGGCGCTAAGGGCGAGTCGGTGGAGACTATCGTGGTCGCTCGGATGGAGTAGAGTTAAAGGTGTCTAATCATGTGGAAGTGTCTTCGTGGTTATGAGGGCTACCTGCATAGGTAGGTAGGCGCCTCGTTTTCTACCGAGAAGTTTGCAAGTAGAAGTCTGATTGGTGCGCAGGAGCGCCTGCATGACCTCGGCCTCCGACGAAAGTCGGCCGATTGGCCAGCTCCGATGTCACGAATGGAAGCTCGCCACTCCGAGTTCGGCCTCTCAGCACTCTCGTCATCCGCGTGACCTCGGACTTCCCGCGCCTCGGACCTCCTCTCCCCGCTTCGGCGCCTGCACTGCTTTCTTCTCCTCCAACTACACACTCACAACCCTCTCGCGCCCGACTCTTACGTGATCATCAACCAAGCTCTATTACGTGATCCTCAGCCTCAACACTATTACGTGATCCTCGTGCCTCGCCTCCTCAAGCTCGTCACCTCGTCCCCGACTCCTCTGGTCTAGTTCCACCTTTTCGTAGCTTACTTCTCTCTTTCCCTTCTGCAACTCGAATCTCGTCAAAGGTCACATCCTTGCACTCGTCCCTCGTCCTCGTCTCTCTTGAGAAGTCCCTAGAACCTCTCTCGACTTGTCCCTCGTCCCTCGCCCCTAGTCTCGAGCCCCTTCGTCCGGCTCGTTCCTCCTATCTTTGTCCTTCGTGATATCCGATGCCCACCGCGGATTGGTTCACGATCTGACGGATAGCATGACTCTGAGCTTGACAGTAACGCGGGTTCAAGCTGACCTCCCTACCTAGCCTACCAAGTCGGGCAGGTATCGCTCGTGATCACAAATCGAAATCTCGGGGACGAATCCGTCTTGAGAAGGGGAATTTCCGGAAGCTGGCGGCAGTGTCCCAATGCAGACGGGTCGCTGTCGCGCTGTCGTCCCGCGCCCGTCACACACATTTATTCGCGACTCCGGCGAAGCCCGAGCATCCAAGCGTCTACTTGGATTTGTTACGACTGCTATCACCTAGGTGCACTCGAACACCTAGGGAGGAAAAATTCGAAAATCTTCATGCGAAAAGCGCAGTGCGGTGGTGGCGAAAAAGAAAATGTCTCACCGAATCAATTGCTGGCGGCGATCCCACGGCGAGCACCCGCTCGCCGCAGCCCCGGGTCAGATAGGCTGGTGTGGTCGCAAAAGACGATCATGCCCGAAATAGGTCATCTAGCTCCATCGGGCACCGATAAGTGAGAGCGCGAGGACCTACTCGATGGACAAAGCGTGGGGGCACGCTGATCTTTCTTTACCTCCGTCCCATACCGGTCCTCGGAGCCTTGCTCAAGACCCACCAATTCCATCGTCCGCCCATGTTGTCCAAGCTCCGCAACGTCTCGGTCGCCGCCGCGCTCCTGTTCGCAGGCCTCGCGATCGCTGCCCCGGCACCGGTTTCAAACAGCTCGCTCGAGGCCCGTCACGGCAAGCAAAATCTCCTCACGCCCAAAGTCATGATCATCTCGATGGTGAGTCTCGACATGATCCTTGGAGATATCGATTTCGATCTCAGTCCGGTGCTGACCGGTCATCACCCTTGCTGCATTGGCTTCGCCGAATCTTCGCATTTCCCAAAACAGTTTGCACCTGAGCGCGCAGTGTGGATCAAACCGATGAAGCTCGTCCACAGTGCGTTCCATCATGAGACCCACCCCTCGCCCATATCTTCCGTTTTCTAATGTTGGCTTCGGCCCCTCGCCCTTACAGACGTTTCGGTCGTCGGCTTGTCCCCGCTGTACCCTTACGTCGCCTGCAACAACGAGTACGACGTCTGCATCATGACGACGGGTGAGGCCGAAATCAACGCCGCAGCCAGTATGATGGCCCTGGCGCTCTCGCCCCTTTTCTGCTTGCAGCACACGTACTTCCTCATCGCCGGCATCGGTGGGGTCAACCCCTATGCGGGCACGCTCGGATCGGCCGCTTTCGCTCGTTTTGCCGTCCAAGTCGCTCTGGAGTACGAGCTGGACGCCCGTCAGATTCCCAGCAACTGGACAACGGGTTACTGGATGCAAAACACCGCTGGCCCCGGTCAATTGTCCGCGACCAAGGACCTGTACGGCACCGAACTCTTTGAGGTCAACACGAAGTGAGTCCCTCCCGGAGGAAAAAGGTCGAGCCTAACCTCCTTTGCCCCCAGCTCTGACTCGATCGGTTTTGTGCATCCTGCCCAGCCTCCTCGCAAAAGCCTACAGCGCGGCCAAGGGCGTCACGCTCAACGACTCGACCACGGCGCAGGCGTACCGACAAAAATTCGACTACGCTCCGGCGAACCAGCCCCCTCAGGTCATTCTCGGCGACGTCGCGACATCCGACGTCTACTACGCCGGAACGTTGTTGAGCGAGAGTTTTGGCAACTACACGGCTTTGCTCACCAACGGTACCGGCAAGTACACCACTACGGCTCAGGAGGACAACGCTACACTGGAGAGTATGGTGCGAGGTGGGTTTTCCAGTCGTCGTGGAGTACAGAGACTGTGCACTGGGTGCTGACCCCTTGACTCCGCTCTCCCTTTATTTTGTGCTTCTGCAGCCACTAAGGCGGGTCTTCTGGACTATGCTCGGGTCATCATCCTTCGCACGTGCTCTGACTTTGACCGAGCTCCCCCAGGTCAGTTGCTTCAGTCAACAAACGCCCCGGCCCCGGCCTGAGTGTCGCTGACCAGAAAATGGTGCATCAAACAGGCAAGGTGACCGCATACGATGCTTTTTTCGCAAATCAAGGTGGCTTTGAGCTGGCTTTGCAGAATCTGTACATCGCCGGCAAGCCCGTTGTTGATATGTCAGTCCCCTTCTTGCTCGGAGCTGGACTCGCGTCCCTCGTTACTTTCGAGACGAGCCGTGCATCTGACGATGATGATGCTAACGCTTCCCTTTTCGACCCCACAGGATCCTCAAGGACTGGAGTACATTCAAGAACGGTGTCCAGCCTCAATCCAAGGGCAACGGGTCGTACTACGGCGATGACCTCGGCACGCTCCGTTCCGGACCCGCGCTGGCATAGATTTCGCGCAGAATCCTTTCTCTTGCGAGCATGGAGGTGGGAGGAGAGACGTGGTTATGGACATTAGTCACAGCACTATGTATTGAAAACAGGTCACGAATATTTCGACCTTCATGCTGTGTTCTAAATTGAACGGTGATGCTTCGGTGCCAGAAGCTCCCGGATATTCTGCGGTTGATAGGGGCTACCGTCCCCGCACACGTACCAACGTGTTTGCATGCGAATACAATCGGCTACCTTACGCTTGGCGGACATTCGCCGCCTGCTCGATGCCTGGAGTACCCACCGATCAAGTCGAATTGAGCCGGTTATCGGGGTGAATGACAAACCCGTACGCGAGGTTGTTCGGTGGCCAACCGGGGCACGTCAAAAATTCGCGGCAAAATGAGAACTATGGACTAAGAAAAAGGGCAAGGGTCCCAGTACTAATTGTTTCCGCCAGGTCTAGCTGTGCAATATTACTCGTATGCAGGGGCGACAGAGGCCGTACTACTCGGCTGCCAGGCGCGACGGCGACTCGGATCCGCGATCCGGGCCGGCTTCGTACTGAGTGGGGGTGGGGGCTGCAAGACTCAAGAGTGAAATGTCCGCCAACTTGCTTGAAGTAAGGGGAGGGTTATCGAGTTTAGACGAAAAGGTAGTAGATCAAATGTTGAGCTTTGATCGATGGCCACGCCATGTTCAGCCACTAGTGGTATAACTTTGGGGAGACTGCCAAGGGAGACCTCCGAAATGTGGCCCTTGCTATTTGATTTTGACGCGGGCAGAAGCTGGAATAGATCTCACACTTATTCTTCCCGAGACGCGTCGGCTATTCCCGTTCCTCGTGCGCGAGGCTTGGCGCCGGTCGTCGTCTCGCGAACCATCGCGAATCCCGCAACCATGTCGAGCATCTACAACTTCTTTGCTGGACCGGCCATGACGAACGAAGGACCTGAACCGCCACTGCCGCCACCTGCACCTACCCGAGTGGATCGTCCGGGACGACCGGACAGTCGGGCTGGTCTTCAACGACGTCGATGGGGCCGCCGTCTTCGCTGCGTGGACGGACCTACATCGTCACGGGTGCGTACGAGGTGAGGTGGAGCCGCGATGACCAGCTCACTCACGTGTGATCCATTACTGCAGGGGCGGCGTCCGGGATTGGGAGAGCAACAGCCATCCATCTCGCCTCCCTCGGGGCCCATCTCGCGCTGACCGACATCGACGCCGAGCTGGGCTCCGAGACGTGTCAGCTGATCCAGGCCACAGGGAGCAAGATCGACGTCGTTTTCGCGACCATGGACGTCACGGGTGCGTCACCCGGTATATGTTGATCTCGCCGCTGACTGCTCTTGCCGAGCTTGGCGCGATCAAAACTTGCCGAAAACTCATTCGCCGCCGATCGCTCGTAATGGATCCGAGACAGATCACGAGGCCGTCGTCAAGCTGGTGAGAAAGTTCTACGGAACCTTCAAGAGACTGGACGGGCTCGTCAACTGCGCTGGTATGGCATAACTGGCCCTCGAAGCGCGAAAGTGCTCTGATCCGGATTCGGACACTGAATCTCAATTGTGTCGTCTCAATTTTCAGGCGTCCAATTGCCGTCTACGCTGGCCCATGAAGCTCCGGCCGACCTGATGACCAAGATGCTAGACGTCAACGTTAAGGGGGCCTACTCGTTTTGTCAAGCATTCATCGCGCCCATCATGCAACAGGGAGAAGACTGGCAGGCCCCCGTCGGGGGTTATGCTATCGTGTGAGCAATGGAGTCGTTCGTTGCTCGGCTGTGGGGTCGTGCCTCGGCCATACTGAAGTGTTGGACGTCTGTTATTGATTCAGAAATGTCGGATCGACGGCAAGTCTGCGGGGGACTGTCCAGTCCACGGCCTATGTGAGCTCCCAGACGCGAGGCTAACGCTTCTTCCTTGTGCTGACTTTCCTGGGACCCACCCCCCCCCCCCCCCGGGCACTTCTACAGTGCGCCAGCAAGCACGCTCTGCTGGGCTTCTCCCGTTCTCTCGCTCTCGAATACGCGGCCTACAACATCCGCACAAACGTCGTCGCACCCGGATTCGTCTCGACGCCTTCGTTCCACGACCATTTTTCCAGCGACATCGTCGACCAGACCGAAGCCGAAGCCACCGCCTCGGTCCCGATGAAGAGAATCGCAGAAGCACGGGAGGTCGCCCACGTCATTGCGTTCCTACTGAGCGTGGAGAGTAGCTACGTCACCGTACGTCTGAGAAGAATCGGGCGTCTCTGACTGCACGTCCCGCGTCTTCTTCGAGCTAAAACGAAATGTGCTCTCTGGTTCTTCCACAGGGAGCCGTCATCCCCGTCGATGGTGGTGCGTCGGTGTGAGCGGTCGCGAATACAGCCCATGTACTTTTCTATATTCTTCCCGTACCCGCAAATTTCTCTCACACTTGATGACACGTTGCAATGAGTAGGCAAGCACGTATTTGATTGTTGTCCCCCCCCCTAAAAATTAGACCGAGACCCATCGCTTTCGAGTCAGCATGCTACAATCCGATCACATCTGCTGACACTATTCTTCACATCTGCTGACACTCTGGACGATTCGACAAGACCGTTTCCCAGTCCTTCTGCCTCTTCAGTTCCTCCTCCTCGCTCAAGTAATAGATCGGTGCGTTCCTGCCCTCCGTGTCCTCGAGCGAGTGGTAGAAATGGCCACGCACCCCTTCGCCGTAGAACATGTCGGGAAATCGATGCTGGTCGGGTATTTTGAGCTGGGTCACTCTCCTCGCTCGAGTGTTGTCGATGGGCTTCTCCGAATCCGTGGGGTCCAGCAGATGCGACGTGTTGTCCGGCACGACGAACTTGGCCAGCTGGAGTTCGGTATCAGTGATGGCCGGATTCGAGCCTCGATTCAAGCGCGCGTAGGCAACTCGTTCGAGATTGCGGAAGAGGATATACTGGCACCAGCGATCCATGTCTGTGGGGTCGACATCGAGCATGCGACCGTCCTCGACGAGGTAGCGGTAAGGTGCCGGCTTCGCGGCGTGGGGGAGGGTAACGACGTACCCTGGGATGAGTTTTTCAGAAGCGAGCATGATCAGTATCCCGGGATATATTTTTTGGCGCCGAACCAAAACAAAAAAAGTAGAGGGGGAGGGCAGGGAAGACTTACCGAGGAAAATTACCGGCCGAGGCCAGGCCTCGCTCATAATCCTGCCCAGCTCCTTGCTCTGCAGTTCGCGATCCAACGAATCCTCCTCCTGGCCGTTGTGCGCGACGACAATGTCGATGAGGGTGTCGTAAACAAGGAGCGTCGCATGGATCGCGGGGGCGAGCTCTCCCGCCGGCGAGGGCAAAAGATGGTGGGTCGAGTTGAGGATAGGGAACTTGGACAACAGGGCACAGCCCCACGTGTGCCCGGAAGGCGAAGGGCCGATGTCGGCATACATGTTGAGCTCCGACGCAATGTATTGCGTCATTTCGCGGTTACCTCCGACGAGTCGCTGGACATCGGATTCGAGCAACCCCACGACATCGAGTTGGGCGTCGCGAATGATAGCGGCCATGCGTCGTTGGGACTCCCACATCCTGCAGGCACGAGCGCGTGAGTGAGAATCCAGCGGGCTGGCTGTGCCGAATCGCGGGCCAGCCCGTCACTCACTTTCCGTCCACTGACGACGAAGAAAGAGCAGCCGCCAAGGAGTTTGTTTGTGGTTAGATAAGGGTTTGGCTACAACTCGAGGATGTACCACGCCGCCGCCCTCACTACGACGTACTCGCAAAGTGCACCGTCCAGATACCCGCCGTGATCAGCCTTGAGTCGGGACGATGAGGGCTGGGGGCCACGAGTTGCGACCGGTATTGAATCACGAGCGTGCCAACGGCAAGCCCGATGACCAACACACTCCTCAATCTGGCGTGGAACTCTTGTCGCGACCTCGCCATCGGCGGCTGATCCGCCGAGACTCGGGCAGCACTGTCCGGGCCGGCGCGCGGGCGGATGCTGAGCTCGACGATCCCGAGAGCGAGGCACGCCATCATCGCGACCAGCACGAGGTCGGTCCTTTCGCGCAACAAGGGACCGCCCGGCACGAAGGCGTAGGCAACCGTCCACGTCGCCGCGAGCTCGAGAACGCCGTAGATCAAGAAGGCGAAGAAGAAGACCGGGCCCGGGGTCGCGGCATTCTCGACGGCCAGCCCGATGAACGCGGGCATGACGGAAAAGGCCCAGATTCCCAGGACGGACCCGCCAAGGAAAGCAGTCCATCCTTTTCGTAGGTAGAGCACGCTGCAGCCGAAGCAAGCGACGAGAAACCACGGGGCGCGGGTGACGAACGACAGATGTGCGGCGGCGAGCCCAACGGAGCAGGCCAGGATGATCCACAGCCCGTGCGGCATCGCCATGGGGCCCCGCACGGGGTACCCCTCCCACGACCAAGCAATGATCGTACCGGAATCAGTGTAGAGCAGGTGCAGGAGGAAGAACAGGCCTCCTGCCGCGAACGCCGCAAATACGAAGGAAGCATACGAGCGCCGTACAATCAGTGTCGGAGGTGCGAGCCGCGGCAGGTTGTGCTTGGCCAGTTCGACCACTGAAGCGAGACCAAGCACGAGACCGAGTAAGTTGTGGCCTCCGTTCGCCGTTGGACCGGTCTTGTCGCTCATGATCGGCCATACGGGGTTGAGGGAAAAGTTGGCGAAGCGCAGAAGTAAGGTCAAGATGAGCCCTACACCAAAGGTACTACCCGCATGGCCGGACCCAGGGGAAGAGAGAGAGTCAGCGCGTTTCCTCGGCTTGTGGAGTAGGTAGGGGGGGTGCACGAGACCAGTGAAAATCACTGACACGGTGCGGTATTGCAGCTCCGCCTTGTGGGCTCGGGCCTCCCACCAGTTGGCGGTGTACAGCAGGCACCCCACGCCGACCGCAAAGGCCAGGACTCGTAGGCGTACCTCGCCCTCGTCGTCGATCTGATAGGCGGCCAGTCCGATCAACGTGACCAAGTGAAAGAGTGTTTGGTGGCCGATCACGAGCTCACGGAGTCGCCGGATCGAGAGGAGGGCGGGTGACAGGGACACAAATAGGAGCACCTCTTCGCCCGACAAGCTGTGATTCATAGAGTGTAGCGCATCAGCCAGCGATCTCGGCCCCGCCGCTTTTGTTTCGAGAGTATTCCGGGTGCAAGGACTGACCCCATCGACCACACGGACGAGTAAAAGATCATGCTGGGCAAGACGGTCAAATTCGACCAGAAAACAAAGGCTGTGGGTGAGGGGTAAATAATGTTCCGTTGGTACCGAGCAATGCACTAATTCCTGGGCCCCGATACCCAAGCGAAACGTCTCGAGACTCACCGAGGTACGAGTGGGCCAAAAATAGACGCGTGTCCGACGTTCGCTCATCGAACCAATTGTACCATTGTTCAATCGCGGGCGGTTTTCGTGTATGAACACTCGGGATAGGCGGGGCCAGGTAAGGGCTGTGCACGACAAAAAGACTGAGCGAGTGAGCTTGGTGTTGCCGGCCGCCATGGGGAGCCGGACGGTGCATTGCACGTACCGTGCCGCGGGTGCGTTGACTCCGTTGTCAACGATCTTAATCTCGAGTCTCGCAACGTCCAGGATCGAGACCGCATCGAAAGCGACATCCAAGAGGATCAGACTCCATTCAAAAAGTGCGTACTTGGAGTAGGCTGCGAGTCAGAGGGTAGGTGACGAGCGCTTCGATCAGTTTCCGCCATTCAGGCGGCAGGACGCCGCCACTACCAGACCCTGCGCGTTTTTACCTCCAGGGAGGCGATGGACTTTGTGTTGGATGTAGTAGTAGACAAGGGGCACGAGCGAGGCAAAAAATAGTGTTCCGGTTATCATCCTCCACCGCTGAGCCGTCGGGTTCGTGGGGGACGTAAAGTGCAGCGTGCCCAGCATCCACGGTATATTCATCACAATGTAGCTGGACAGCATTGAGTTTTTGAGGGTCAGTACGAACAGCGTCGCAGCCACCTCCTCGTCCTCGTACCTGATCATGAGCGCATCGTGCATGTCGCCTTGGTCCGAGCTTGTGATGAAAACCCAGCCACCGCACAGCAGGGTCCGCAAAAAGCCGCACCAGGCGACGAAGCCAGGGAGAGAGGTCCCCGGGGCGCGAGCCAAGAGGTACGCTATTCCGATCATCGCGAACCGCGGACCTGGTGGTAGTAATCGAAGAATTGTTCGCTCATCCAGGTTAGCACGAGGTTTCCTGGAGCCGTAAACTTGACCCAGGTCAGGCTGAGCTTACCTGATACGATGGCAATCACGAGTTGAAAAAGGTTCCTCTCTGGGTACCAATCGCCGATCGTGCTGTCAATGCCAAGGTGTTGGAGGGGTTAGCATATCACGTGATCACGTGCCGTCCCGCTCCGGAACGGCAGTTTAGGAATGAACCCGAGCGGGGATCCGCTCTTCGTACAAAGCCATTCCGAGCCTCGGCGGCTCTGCTTTGCAGAGGGGCGCTTACGCCGAGACGGAGGGCCACCATTCTTGGGGCCAGGTATACCACTACAGAGGATTAGAGCAGGGGAAGGTCCCGAAGGTCAGCACCAAACTCTTGTGAAGGGGTCAACGGTGTAGGCGTGACCTGCCTGGTTCTTCACAATCCTCTGGAAATGCAAAGCCGAGCCTATGCCGAGCGCGAGAGCAAAAGCGACTGCAGCGCAGGCAAGCAAGAGCAGCCACGAGAGGTCAGCCGAAAGCAAAAATGTTGCATAGGGCCCATGGGTACGTACAACAGGACAGGAAGGTCTGTAGACGGGCTACGAGGACGGCCGGGGCCTGAAACGCACGTTGAACCAGCGCGCCGCCGTCTGTGTCAGCAGCAACTCGGCACACGCGTGTGATCCGAGTTCGCGCCGATCTCCCTCCGAGGCCTAGGGAAGCTGGTGACTGACCGATGCAACGAGTTTCGGCTGAACATCAGACCGTTTGGACGCTTCCATGGCGAGCTACCTACTTCTGCCCGCCGAAAATGACACTCGAGGTTGGCGTCGCCAGAAGGTGGAGTTGGCGTTTGAGTGATAAAAAGCAAGGGGACTCGGGAACACTAAAAACGACGCTTTGCGGGAGACCGAGCTCGAAGCTGGGGCTAGTGGGATAAACTTACAAATCTGTACGGAAGGCTGCTCGAGGGCCCACCGGTACTGTCTACGACAAAAAAGAACTATGGACAAAAAGAAACGCGCGCCTATTGCTTCCGCCAGGTCTGGACAAAACAAAACAAAACAAAAACCACAAATGTCCCAGACGCGTGAGCCACTTCGCAACAAGGATCGCTGATCGTGCGCTTTTCTCTGTGCCTCCACCGTCAACCCAGTTGCTGCCTGGCGAAGAGGGAACGCTCCGCCCCACCTGATACTCTGTTCGAACCCGATCCGAGCTCCGGATGTACAACGTTCCTGCTTTTCGTGGGATGTCGACCCCCCCCCCCCCCCTGCGGCGGCTCTAATTTTATTTTTCCTTTCGGCGCGGCGTGGTTGCCCTCCTGCGATCCTGCTCCCTCCCCCATCCTGCTTCTTTCTCTGTCTTGTATTCGCGCTTTTTCCGGGGTTTCAATCAGCACTGGTAAGTTTCTTGCCTCTTCTATCCGTAAATAAACGGACTTCCCCGACCCTCCGCCTTATCCCAATCTGGAACCACCCACCTCTGGGCTTTCTGCGCTCCAAAGTGGACGACGACCGCGCACTATGATGACAGAACTATTCACACTGTCCTACGCTCTTCGTTTGGCGACGAAGTCGAGTGACGAATTCATTCTAACAACGGTATCTGAGTGTTCGGCGCGTTCGCTTTATAATCCGCATCGACTTTCTTTTAAGCAAAGCCACCGGTCTCGCCCAGCTGACAGCATGCCTCTTTTGTTTGCTACAGAGCAACCAGCCGGTCTGAAAGTCCAGCGGTACCATTCTGGTCATATCCTCTCGATGTAAGAGATTTGCTGAGCAGGTCAGCTCGAACTGTTCTCATGACGTGCATTGCCGACCGTGATGGGCGCACGGCCGGCAGCTTGAATTTCCCCTCGCGTGTCGCACACATAATCTTATAGAGCTCTATTTAAATGGATGTTTTTGTTGAACTGATGGACACCCGAACAAGCATCTAAACATAGGGGCTGAGGTCGACACACGACATTGCCATCTTACTATCTCTTTATACTACCTGTTTTTAAAACAAAGGTGCGTTAAGGAATGTACCTAAAATCGCTGTTTTTAACTAGGTTGCGGCCCGGAGGGCCGCCTGTGGTGGATGTACCAGCATACTGTTGTGTCTGCCGCACCTGCCTGTGGTGTCTGGGTTCCGATCAAAAGTCGTGTACAAGCCCTGTGGTGACTTTTGTATTTTCCGCGCCGTTCCAACGAAGCTACAGCGCTCCAGTATCTTCCTTCTTTTTTTCGCTGACATAAAACAATGCTTCCACTCATATGGTATTTAATGAACCGCAAGCGCGTGGCTTTGCATGATATCGCTTCTACAGCAGAGCTCTGCCTGACGCGCGAGGCGAGGGCTGGCGTTTGTCACGTGATGCGGTGCGCCGGCGGTGGAGTGTCATTCCGGCAGTCGACCAGCGGCATTAGGGGCTGAACAACAAATCAAACCACGTAAATAATCCTGCGCCACTCCCTCGAACCTTTCCTTTCTCCCTCTCACTCTCATCCAATTTTAGTGACACTCATTCAAGAACAAACCCTCGCTGCTATGTCCCGGTCCCAAGGTCGCCAGGAACTCAGGGAGGGCCATCGCAACCTCGCCAAGTCTTGGGCGCGAGGGTAGCGCCGTACCACGGGCTGCCATGGGCCTGCTCGAGCGCCCGCTGCTGGGCGCCCCGCGGCTCGACCCTCCTCTTCGTCCCGCTCCGATCAACAGAATCAGCCCCCCGGCGCGTCATGACAACAATTCAACCGATCTTGGCATTGCGACACGTATGCGAGCCCGCCGTGGTCAGGGCGATGGCCAACTCGACGCTGGGCTCGCCCCACCAACCACCTCCGCAAAGGCGAGTGCGCCGGGCTCGAATCGCGCTCAAACCCCTCAAGCCCACGTTTCGATCCGCGACGACCTCGGCCCGCAGACGGCCGTGTGCACCCACTGCAAGGCTCGGCATTGGGAACTAGGACCCCCCGTGTTTCGCGTGTTTGGTCGCCTCTACCATCGACTCGGCGCCCTGATCCCTGCCGTGAATCAATGCCCAGCCTTTGCCCAGACATGGCTGATCGACCCGGCCGAGGCCACCAACACCCGACTTCAAGGACCCGACAGCGCAGAGACTCGCATACAAAGATCAACGCTGACCAAGCTCGAGTCCATGTTGCGCACCGGCAATTGCTTTGTGAGGGAGTTCGCATCGGCCAAAGGCCGCGCGGGTTGGGATACAGCCAAAGAGTGGGTCCTGCGCCTCTGTCTGCCACCAGGCCGAGACCGACGCACCCACAACCTTCCTACGTCAAGCTCGGAAACGGCGATGCTTATCTGCGATTCCGACACCAACACGGGAGATCGTGGACCGCAAGACCTTATTCTCCAGGTGCACGATGATCGATGTCCCGATGGTCGGCCCAAGTACCAAGTCGTTAGATCGCTCCATCCGTCCGCGATGCCTCTCCGTTACCCACTACTTTTTCCTGCAGGGGAGGATGGCTTCCACCCCAACATTCCTCTTTGCGGGTTCCACCAAGCCGGGCCGCCAGTCGCCAGAAACCGAGAGCAGATCGACAATGGTGTCCAATTGCGCGAGGTACTTGCCGGTCTTGGTCTGGATGACGAAGACGAACAGGAAGACAAAGACCGCGACAATGAGAATGAAGACGGCGAGGAAGGGGACGAAGAGGATGGTGATGGCGAACGTATGCGTCTTCGGGTCTTTCTCTGAGGCTCCATTCTGTCTAAGGCGCAAGCACAGACTGACATTGAACTTTTGAACACCTAGGACGCAGGTCAAGTAAAGGGGTCGAGGTGTTGAGTCTCGCGTTCACAATTCTTTGCACACTACTTGCCAAACGCGACGAGTACTTCTCAATCCCGCATTGCAACCAACGTCGCTTCCTGGAGTTTGTGATTTACGGATGTACTCCCAAGTCAAGACCGACTGACTCAGGCTTGACCCCGAATCAAATTGCGACATCACGCAGCGATACCAGGATGTGATGGCGTGCGTTGTCAAACATGGAAAGCCTCCGCTGCTCATCACGATGACGTACGAACCCGACTCACCGGAAATCAAGGCTGCACTGGGGCCGATAAAGCATGCAACCGTCCGGATCTCATTGCACGAGTGTTTGAAGCCAAGTCCGGCAACAAGCGACATGCAGGCTGTTTCAGCGATGAATGTAAGATGAATGGATTTTGTTTCTTTGCTGTATTTCGTATCGTGTTTTCTTAACCTCTGCTGATATCATGTAGATTGTTCGATTATCCTGCTTTTCTTTTGAATTTGATCCTCCCGTTAATTTAACGGGTTCCCACTGGTTGAGAGGTAGTAAAAACGTCGTCGAGACAAAGAACGTCAAAGAACGTCAGAGAACGGGAGACAAACCACGGAGGCAAACCACGTGGCGTGACGTCATAGCCAGCTCTCGGACCAGCGTGTCCCCGGAACTAGCTAGCGCCGTTTCAGCATGGGTCGGCCAGCGACTGTTCGCCGAGGTTCCCTGAATCACGCTGTGCGCAGTAGTGCCCCTGAGCACCCGTAACTAGTAGAATAGATTATCCGTCAGTCCAAGTTTAATGACGGAGCGCGCTCGCGAGTAGTAATTGGAGGCTCTCAGAGCTCGGGGTCGCTGAAATCGTCTCTGGCCCATCCCTCACAACCCTTTTTCTTCCTCTTACCTTTTCCTACTCCCCCCGTTTCAGCTGAACCATAAGTCTGAAACATGTTCAAGCTCTCGAACTTCCCCAATATCCTAAATCTCTTCTGTGGACTACCACGCTACCGACTCCGTCAGGCTCACTTCGCTCATCTCCACCCCACCTCCATCGCCCGAGCCCGGGGGGACCTTTGATAGCTGCGCTCGAGTATGTCGCAGCTCTCGTACGTTGCCTATCCCCTTTCTCTCTGCTTTCTCAGCGAATAGCGAGCAGCTGTTGACTGCCGATCTCGCTCCCTTCTCTCCCAGCAGATTTGCTGAACAACAGCCCCAAATCAGCGCAAATGCCGCCGCTGCACCGGTCTTGACCCCCAGGTCACCGTCACCCTCCACCGACGTCACCCCACGGCCGTCTGTTCGACAGTCATACCTTCGCTCCGCATTCCACAACACAGTCGCTTGGGCGACGTCTTCTGCGAGACATCTTTGGTATATGTTCGTCCATGACCGTGAGTTCACCCTTTTCACGACGATGCGAATTGCTTCCGAGACCAAAAAGCAGACTGGACACGGGTAGCAGTCATCATGCTTATGCGACCTTTGACTCATCAGATCATGTACTATTCGACATCTTCTTGGCTTTGGGAGGTTTCGCAACTTTAATATTTTACTATCTACGAGTGAAGTCGTACCTTCGCTTCGGTGCCGGGCTCGGCTTCTTGAGCGCGATGGAGGTGACGACTTTCATACCGCGTCCGTCCCTCCGCCCCACCGTCAAGTAAGCCACTAGAGTCGAAAAGCTTTTCGTCCCAATGCTTTTCACTGACTCGCATCTCCACCTTCTATGTGTATTTCAACGCTGCCTTGATGAAAATGCTTTTCCCCATCGCATGCTTCTTGTTCCTGCTGGCCGAAACATTTTTGACCTGGGAGAAGGCCTCGTCGCTCGACCGGTATGCTCGAGACAACACCGTTGCAAAGTGTAGCGAGACTATGCGGGCGCCGGTGTCCGTAGCAGCAGTTCAGGATTGGATAAGCCAGAGTGAAGGCTGTCGCAACAAACGTGAGGACGACGCAGAAGTCGGTAAGAAAGACCAGTATGATGATGCGAGTTTCGATACTTTCGAGTTTTGCAACCGACTTCTGCGTCGTCCTCACGTTTGTTACGACAGCCTTCGCTCTGGCTTGTCGAATCCTGAACTGCTGCTACGGACACCGGCGCCCGCATAGTCTCGCTACACTCTCTACGGGCGCCAACGTAGACGGTCCTCGCGGCAAGGGAAACCTTCTAGGCGGGGCTAAACGGTGTGGACGAGGGAAAGACGAGGTGCGAGGGAGTCTCGAGTGTGAAAGCAGGTTAGGACCGTGAAGCAACGGAAGTGGGTCAAGGTGGTGGCTCTCGAGATAGATTGGGACTAGGGACTAGGGACTATGGATCAAGGACGATGTTGTTGCTTGCAGGAAGCAAAGGAGCGTCTACAAATGGGCCGGCTTTTATAGTAAAACCCGTGGAATGTTATCGAAGGTTATGGAACTATCTCAAAGAATGGAGGACGTGTGTAGAAGGAACTAGAAGCGAGTAGAAGCTAATAGAAGCGAATCGAATGAAAGCAAGAGAATGAGCCCGAAGCTCGAGATCCATAATTGAGAAATGGAAGCCGATGGACGCCGATGAAACGGCCAAGGAGCGCGACGATGGAATCGAATCAAAGAAGAACGTGGAAGCAGATGGAACCAATTCGAAGCTTGGACGGGTGATCGTAACATCCTCAGCTCCTCGTCGTGGCCGGTATACATAAATGGACTCGGAGGTGGCAGTACGTCGGGGACGCCCAGGGTTAATATGCACCGGTGGTCTTCATCGACCATCCAGCGGCTTACCTTTGGCAAAAAAGACCTATCAGTATCGCCTTCCTCGATGCTGGAGTTCCGTGGAACGGTCCTGCAGCGGTCAACCCAAAAATTGCGAAACTGTTCACTCTCTTCCGACAGTTGAGCCGGTGACTTTCACTTCACCTCCTGATGATCCTGTTCCTGTTCCTGCACGGTGTCGGTCCCATCATTCTACTCAGCCGAAAGAGTTGCACCGAGATCGAATCATGAAACACACCTCGTTCGAACCGAGGCCGCCATTGGCTGCCAAGCGCCTCTAGTCACACACTTCAGCCGCGATCCAGGCGACAGCGGCGCGGTTCCGAAGCGCGAGCATCGCGACGCGCGTCTCGAGCGCGAGAATCCGCGTTACTATCTCTCGGCTTTCGACGTTCTCAACTGCTCACGATGGTCCGCCAAAGCGCTATTCAACGGAAACGTGATGATGTTCGGTTCGAAATTGAACAAACGGAGAGGGGTCTTCAAGAACTTTTATCCCTCAACGAATCCATTCTGCTGGAGATTACGGAGATGGAGTCCGACTTCGTGTTGTCGGACGCGATGGACACCGGTACCAACTCGGACGCGTCGTTGTCTGCAGCTGCCTCTTTCTCATCGTCGGAAGAGCTGCGATCCGTCAATGTTATCAACGGAACAGTCAATCGATCCTCTAGCCCGGAAACTGTACCCGTTGATTCTTGGCTTTCCCAATTTTGGCCCGAATCGTCCCAAGTGTCCGACGATTGGTCTGACCTTCTTGACAGGCTGAGGACGCTCCGCTCCGATCACTTTCGCATGAACTACAGCTTAATACAGGCTCTTCATGACCACCTAGAGATGTTGCTCCGCAAAGAAGAAGAACTCGCGGCACAACGCTACGCGAATAGGGCAAAGAGATACGCCGGCAGAGGACCCGGACACGGGCTGATGAGGTGTTTGGATCATGTGGATCGCAATGATCGAGACCACGACTTTTTCTTGACGAATATTCGCATGAGCAAGAAGGCGTTCGACGAGTTATATAAAGTTGTGAGTTCCTCATGATCGTGTGAGATCGCTGGTGCCTTAGTTCTGTGGCCTGATCGGCTGCTCGATCATGTTTTGTCAGATAAAGGATCACGCCGTGTTCAAGTCCCGAGGAAGAAAACCTCAGACGTCGCCAAGAATCCAACTCGCCGTCGCGTTGTGGCGCTTTGGTGGCTATGGGAACCGGGCCTCGGCAAAGGGGGCCGTCCAGTGGTCCGGTTGCAGCATCGGATCAGTGCTAAAATTTACCGATCGGGTCATGGTAGCGCTCAACGAGCCGATTGGGGGGCCCATGCGAACTACTACTAGGCGCGGGACTAGTAAGCGTGCTCGAGATGATGACTATTCGGACCTAGTACGACCTCGGCACTCTCCACAAACGCCAGTTACCCAATCTCGCTCCCAGTGGAGTAAACTCGTTCAAAGCTAAGGCGAGTATATGGTTGCGAAGTCTCGCATCGTCGAAGCCCGGGCTGCGCGCGACGCCGAACGAAGGGCGATTCGAGACCGCGCCCAAGCAGCAAAGTACGAAGAGGCAAGGCGATCGGCTTGCGATAAGCGGCACATCACACCGAACACGTTCTATTTCGAAATAGTGTGTAACTGGCCCGAGGAACGGCAGGCACAGTTCCGGTTACATACGGACGTTGACCGGTTCTTGGGCGGTGAGGAGGATTATATAATTGCAAGAGCACAGGAGTGATCAAGATGATGGCGGGGGTACCTATGCATCATGTAGACACGAAATTATCCGGTACTATTTAGGGGGAATGGGAAATCGGGCTCTGCTTGGTATGAAGATGCTGGTGCGGATCTAAGACTATGACAAACTCACCGTCTTCCCAGAGGATAATGTCTCAGTATCCGAATTGAGAAATGAACGCAACCCTGGCTTAGGCTTACCCGGTCCGTGCCCCCACGCGCCTGTGTTCAGCTCCACTTGGCACCCCGCCGACCTCCACGACCTCCTCCGAGTCCCTTCCCTCATCCCTCCCTTGTTGTACCACCTTCACCTTCACGCGCAACCCATCCTCATCAAAACATGGTCAGTTGACCCTGCGCTCTCTTCGACATTACACCGTACTGTGTTGAATCATTGACGAACACTGAACCCGACTTCTCTCCACCTCCACCTCCACAGGCCGACGTCCCTTCACCTGATGTCGCCGCTGCTGATGAGGACGTTCGAAATGGTACGAGTTGGCGTATTTTGAGAAAAGCGTTGAGGGCCAATCTAGATGGGAATAGATGGGAAAGGATTTCGGGTCTGTTGCGCACTCGCGAACAACGACCACGATGACGTGCGATCACTCTAGCGGGCTCACAGGCTCGAGGCTTGGATAAGGGACGATTCAAGTGCGAAAAAATGGGTCATCTGAGAGCATATACTGGTTCCCTCGTTTTTGTGGGGTCACACATAAATCGGAAACGAATTGGTTGCTTCTAGATACCGAAGGGGACAAATCGGACAAATCGGACAAGTTGAACTTGACTGCTACAGGCACCGGCGTTCAATCTATTCTAAATCAAGAAAGGTCATGGAACCTGGGAGATCGAGTGCTTATGCTGTGTTTTCGAAACAGGGTTTGGACGAACTCAAGACCAAGTTCGCGGATGAGAGGGCTAGCTTCGCCTATGCGAGGATCGTCAGTCTACGTGCTGCATTTTTGGAGATTGGGAGAATTGCTGGTTTGATTCAATATTCGTTTTGTGGGGGTGATTTATAGACTTACTCGAACGACAAGGAATCAACGGGGGATAAATTCATCTTCATCACCTATAGTACGTCCCACCCCCTTCGAGTCACAGTACCAAAGTTTCGGTTCAAAGATTGAAGCGACCTGATTCCCCCCTCCATTGTCATTGACTGTGACCATTTCTTTTCGTCCCAGTCGGCTCCGGCGTACGAGTGATGCGTAAAGCCAAAACTTCGGTACATAAATCCGAGGTACAGAAGGCCTTGCGCGCTTTTAGTATCGAAGTACAAGCTGAGAACGAGGACGATTTGGATGAGGTTAGTTTCGACGCAGGGTCGCTTTTTACCTTTTACCTTCTACCTTGTCCCCTTTTCGTTTCGGTCAGATAATTTGTTGAGTTGAGGCGAGTTGGGCGCTGATGCCGGTTTTTTCTTTCCTGTTGGCTTTGAGCTTAGGGGCCTATTGTGACGAGACTTAGGAAAGCGGGTGGGGCTTCTTATGATCGGGCTTAGGCGGTGGATAAACGAACGTGGTGGTGGCGAAGGGGACCTACATACATCCAAAAGGTTCGAGGGACGTCTCTGCTTTTGGTGCTCTTCGGAACGTGGTTCGAAGGAGGGTCGTAGGAAAGATAGAGGAGGGACGGAACCTTAGATGGCGTAGATGGGGTGTTGCAATATCAAAGTTCTCTGTGAACTTTCTAGAAAGATAGAAGCAAGGGGTTACAGACATTACAAATTAGAATAAAAAACACGGGAAGAACAACTGATTGTGCGGTGGGGTACTTTTACTGTAGAACAAGGTATTGAATAACTTTCTAGTCTTCAAGCAAAACGAACGAGAGCTCACGAACTTGGGCCTGCCTACTAATCGAGATCTAGCACCAACCAATCTCGTACAACCGATAACTCTCCTCGTCCGCTCTTCCGATACCTTTCACCCTGTGTAACTCTGTCATTCTCTTGATGGCTACGCGGTAAGGATCATCGGGGGATGTGCGTGGTGGGAGGGAGGAAGCTAGAGGGAAGACGGTCGCTATGGAGGTAATGGCATTAGCGTGATGGGAACGTAGGGGGACGATCAGGTGGAAGGCTGGGGAGGGAACAGAGGTGGACGAGGATTGAGCTTCCGAAGTTGTTGGGGTGGGTACGGTCGTTCGTACACTGTCGAGCTCGACGCCGACGAGGGCGTCTTTGACGCTATCGAGACTGAAGGGAGTTGGAGTTTGCACAACTCTTCTTTTCCTCGGTTTCGGCGTATACTGATTTGGTTGGATCAGGAATTGTTGTACGCAAGACTTGAGCCACAGCGCATGCTCGGGTCCGTAAATCACGTCCGCTGCTAGAAGGGTGTGAAACGGTCGGTCGAAGGGTGGGGGGAGGTGCAGGGGCGAGTTGGTGGTGGAGGAGAACAGCAGGGATGATGAGTGTACGGCGGACCAGTCGAGTTTGTAGGCTGTTACGACGGGGACGTTGGAAAGGAGGTTTGGTGTGGGGGCTAGGAGGGGCGACCCGGGGTGCGAGTCCGAGGGTCGAACGAGGGGGGAGTTGAGAGGGGAACTTGAAGGGGAGATGGCGGCGGTGTTGGAGGCAATGTTCCTGAGGCGAGGGATCGAAGAGAAGGATGTCAGACAGTTTTCAAAAGCCCTGATCATGCCCGTCACCCACCTCCTCAAATTCTCCAGAACGGCCTCATGATAATCTGTCGCAATCACCTCCTCCCCAACCACATCCAACCGCTCACTCATACCTTTCTAAACCAGCGAGAGTAAACCCGTGCCCGCGCCGAGTTCGAGCGTACGTTCATTTCGCCTCGGGCGATGCCGAAGGACGTTGGGTTCAACGCGATCATTCGGGCTAGGAGTATGGAGGAGCCCCAGGATTGGAGGCCTACCGAAGTGGGGTTGAGGGAGGAGGGGAGGGCATCGTTGAGGGTTATTGTTAGGGGCTCGGAGGGGGAAGGGGAGTCGGGGGCGCTCGTGGGGAGTAGAACGGCTCGGAGGATCGAGCCCGAAGCTGTTGGGTGTGTCATAGGGTCAGCATTCGGTCCAACTCCCACCGAAATACGTACCCGATGTCTCGGCAAGGTAAGCGAGAAACTGCGCAAAAATCTTACCGTTTGGAGTTCCAATGCTTAGAGTAAGGCAACGGTCGATTGAGATCGCGGGTTCGGCGAGGCCAATCCGAGCTACCAACGAGTCTCGAATCACCGTTCTTGAGGACCGTTTTGTTGCGCTGGTATCCGTTGGAGCACATCCTGAATGGTGGAATAATTCGTAAATTGATCGATGAAATATCAAGATACCGAGGATGCCCATGAGAGAAGCGCAGGGAAGGATGCCGATCGATACCGATGCCGATAAGGATCAAGCCGAGGTCAGAAGATCTTGTCATATGGTCCGCCGAGCATGAACTCACGCCAGTCCTTCTTCTTGCGAGCTTCATACAAAGGCTGTTGGTAGCGCGAAGTGATGGCACGCTGGATGGCAGGTCGTGGAGCTAATCTGTATCCTCCTTGTGTTCCGATCTTAGTGGTTGCATAGCGTCACGATTTCGTCCCGCCGCAGTTCCAAATCCTCAATCGCCGGGGGAGCACAAGACCCGACACTCTTGCCGTCTGATGCTTGTAAAGTGTGTTCGATTTTTCTTAGTAGTAACTGACTTTGTCCGTTGCTCTGCTCACTTGAGACGGCGTCCGTTCGGATCTTTGACCATACGGACCGGGTGGGCTCGGTAGAACTAAAGTCGAAGCGAAGGGTAGCTCAAAATGACTATAGATGCGTTGAACGAGTTGGACTGGGTATCGTAACATGAACGGATTTATTTCTAGTCACTCCTCTGGGAACGGGGAACACAGAAACGCCGACTTCAGTACACGAGATGGAGTGGCAGGGGGAACGGGCTAATGGTCGGGCGAGGACTCACGGTACCTTTTCTCTAACGGCTCCATTTCATGGCAGATGTTGTGACGATGGATGTCAGCTTAGCAATGGATATCAACGAGACGATCCTTAGTATTCGAGCTGTTACCATTGACCTGCACTTCTTGCGTAGTCCAATGATCGTGGTCGACCAACGTTGGCTCCGACCTGATCCTTATCAGCGACTCCTGAACTTGGCTTAGCTGAAGGTATTGCTCAGCGGGTATTCCAAGTTTGCTACTTGCTTCTTTATCGGTCTGGTCGTCTTCAAGAATGCTTTGGGACGTTGTAGGCGGTTGACGACGATGGAACGCGGTGGACGGCGGACCTCGGGAGCCTGACGTCGGTGCGCTCGTGATGCTAGATTAATGGCAGTCTTGCTCGATCGATGGCTCATGTAGGTTGATGAGCATTGGATTACAGCCCAACTCCGTGTCTTTGTCAACGTAAAGTGTAAAGTGTGCTAGTTCAGTGTCTCGCCCAGGCGTGCTGTTCACGCCAAATCGTTTCGATCGGCTTTGCTGAACGGCATCGGATGAGATCAACAATTGAGGGCGAGTCTTGCGGTGACGTGGAAAAATACGTTGTGTTGGCTCGAAGGCCGAAGAAGTGCGGACGTTGGGCATACATAGATCAGGACAGGTAAGGGGGCTGCGAAAGAGCTCGATGCGATTGTCGCGCCGCGGGGGACACGTGACTTCTGCTAACTTCCCGTGGGCCAATGCCAACTTCCCCCGTCTTTCTGCCAACTTCCCCCACGCCCCTGCTAACTTCGCCAACTTCATGCCTAATCGGGCCTCAAGCGCGCCTCAAGCGCGCCTCAAGCGCGCCTCAAGCGCGCCTCAAGCGCGCGCGCGCGCCTGAAGTTGACGAAGTTAGCACTCCCTGGACACGGCCAGCGCCCTCTAACTTGGCTTCGCTCGCGCGCTCTACGAAGGAGTCGAACGATGTCTCAGACGAGCGCTCGAGCTGAGACCTGCTCCACATAAACCTGCCAGCTGTTAGTAACCCCGCGACTCGGCGACCGGCGAGCGGCCTCGTCTCGCTGCTTGTCGTCACGGCTCAGGTACTCCTATTTAAGCCCGTCACTCCGTTCCTGAAGAGACCTGTCATTTCATACGCCTTGCTGTGATAAGTCTCGAATCACCATCTCTTCATCCTCGTCGCCCTCCTCCACGGCCTCGACTAATTCCTCCTGCCCCGATCCAGCGCCGAGCCCTTCCTCGCCGGGAACTGCAAAGCATACTTCCATCTCGTCGGCTTCCTGTGGTGACACGTCCTCCATGATCTCCTGAGCAAGGACTGTAAGGGAATTTACAGATCTCTAAGTCGCTGCTAGAGCAAAGCTCCGGGGTTTGTTTAAACGTGCTTACAGCTCAGCCGGATCAGCTCGTCCCCCTCCGGTGTTTCCTCGGCCCACTCGGGCAAGTTCCCAAATGCCAACGTCCCGAAAGCGACGTTGAAGCGATCATGCAATCCCGAGTAGGCCGATTCGCTGAACCACTCGCCAATCTTGATCGTCGACCCGAGGGCGCACGTCAAATAGTGGAAGATGTGCACTGTCGCCGAAAGACGAGCGGCGACCCTGCAAAGACGGAACCCCCTCGAAACGATCGTTAGCGAGCGAGGCCCTCTCCCCTCTTTACTCTATTGGGCGGTCATGGTCTCACCTCTTAATTCGAGCGCGGGTCGTATCGCTCAGATCACTCCCGTCGTGGTCCCACAAGGTACGCGTGTCCTTGAACAGCTTGTCGAGCACCTCGGGGATCAACGACGCCGAAGTCGAAATGATGACGAGCACGTCGTCGTGCCGGGTTAACAGCGTCGAGAGGAGAGACAAAACGGCCATGTGAAGCTTATAGGCCGGTTGTAAGGGGTCGCGTGTGCCGTTGAGTTGCAGCAGCGCGCCGAATCGGTCTAGAATGGGCACCTGGGTCGAACGAGGATCCGGCTTCGTATCCTCGAACTTGACGTCGAGGATCTTCCGGAACATGGATGGCCGGCACGCGAGGAGAGCGAGCGCCCGGGTCGTGCTCAGGAGCAAGGCCGGGGGGTGATGAGGGTCGAGCAGGATGTTGATCGCGTTCGGGGACTTGAGCAAGTCGATGAATCTGGTGAAAAAAGATAGTCCGAACGACGGAAGTGTCAATCTTTGGCGTCACGCGCGCCGCGACTACTAAAAGGGGGGTAGAAAGCCATTTCCCGTTGCTCACCTTTCTTCTCCCGCTTCCGACGCCCTCCAAGCGAGGGCCTCGACAAAGTCGGCGATGGCAAAGAGCAGCGCGTTGCGTCGGGTGGGGTCGAGTTCGATGCGGTCGTCATCCTGCAGGGTCGCGAGGGCGTTCGAGTTTCCGTTCGCCCTCATCGCGATTCCTCGTACGCGCTTTGACCTCTCTTTGGCCCTCGAGCGAGATGGGTGCGAGTCGGTGGTGCCGCGAGACGGTGGCAGAGGTCGTCCGTACCGACGCAGAAAGGACCCAACTTTAGACAGCAGGTCCGAAGCGGCGTCGTTCCCGGCGTGGCGCGAGCGAGCTTCCAGAGTGTGGGCCTCCCGGAGGTAGCTGTTAGCAAAATGTTGGAACAAAAGCACGAGATGACCGATGAGGGACAGGAGGTTGATCAATGGGCCAACGAGTCCCGCCCGATCGAGCAGATCGAGAAGGCCGTCAAACACGGCGACGATGCCGTCGGCGAGTTGTTGGGTCGCATCCTCGGACGGGTCGACCAATGGGTCCGCCCGCCGCCCCAAGAGGCCAAACAGTTCCCGGCATCGGTCATCGTAGACCAACGATAGGCTCGGGTCGAGGTAGGAAGGGAAGCGGATATTGGTTATCTCGTGCAGCGTCGGTACCGGGTTCGTCGGGGCGACGACGCGGTCGGGGGTCGCACCGTTAGACGCGGCCGCCGTGCTGCGGCGCAGTGTCGAGCCGTGGGATGTGGTCATAGGCCCTCTGGCGGAGAATATCGAGGTGGAAAAGCGCTGCGTCGCCGTCGAGCCTGGAGGAGCCATCACAGATTCCTGATCAAAGCGGTCGTATGTGACGTGGTTGAATAGCGCCGAGATGATCTGTGGGGCGGAGTGCATGTGTTAGCGACGGGGCATTGGGTATGAGCAGGAGCAGGAGCACGGAAACGACGGAGGCCAAGAGGCTACGTACCTCTGATCTCCAATCTCGTTCATCGTTCGTAACCAAGGGGTCTTCGTCGAACTGCGGTTCGGCCGCCTCCAATTCTTCGGCTTCGTCCTCGAATCGGCTCTCGAACCGACTGTCCTCCCCGTCCAGCGCCATGCTGTCGTCCTCGTCCTCGACCAACATGCGGCTTTTGCCTTTGTCACTTCTTCCTCGCGCGGGACTCGACATAAGCGGGAAGCGACCAAAATCGAACCGGGCCGAGCGGTCCGTCGAAGGCGGTACGAGTGGCGCGGGGGAGCCCTCGAACGAGTTGTGGAAGCCGCTGAATTGCTTTCGCGGAGTCGGCGCTGGCTTGGGTGCATGTGGACCTGGTATCATATATTCGGGACCCGGAGTAATCAACGAGGGTGAATCTTGTTCGAGTCCAGAAAGGTGGCACAGACTAACCTCCTCGACTTCGATTGAGCGAAGGGCTAGAGGCGAAGGGCAACGGTGGCGGCGGCATCGACCCTCGTCTTTGCGACGCCACAGGTCTCTGCGAGGAACCCATCCGTCTCGACGTCTCTTGTTCTTGCCTCTGCAATAGAACGGATGTCAGTGTTGTGCGTTCTCTAAAGATGAAGATAAAAACAGGGCAGTACAAAGCTCTTACCGAAAAGGCTTGCTCGACGCGTAGCCGCTCGATCATGGCCCGGTGCTCCTTTTCCTTGGCCTCCATCTTTTCATTCATCGAGGTCCGGAGCTGCTTTTCCTGCAAGGCCACCGCCGCATGAGCACTTTCGGCCTAGGGCAGGCGATGAATAATCAGCGTCAGTACTTGCTCTGATCGCCTCTCAGTAACGTGGTGGGTTTCAGGCCGGCCGGCTTGCTTACTCGTTGCAGTCGCGCCCGGACCACCGAGATCTCGCCTAGTCTTGACTGTACTGCGAACTTGGCCTGGTCGATTTCCGCCTGCTTCTGGCGCAGGGTGTTTTGGAGCTGTGACGAATCGAACGCACCCGTACAACAGCACGTACGCCGTTCCAAGTTTATCAGTGTTGGCCCATCGAAACCTAACTATAACCCGTCCTTTTCCAAACTCACTTCGAGCTTGTCCTTCCTCAGCTGGGCCAATTCGGCCATTTCTGCCGGCGAGAGCGTCGTCGTCTGCACCTCTTGCATCGGCGATGTTCGAGAGTCATTTAGTGAGACCTTGTTGGATGACCTCGCCGTACCTGCTGCTGGAGCTAGTGCGGCTACCCTGTTGGCCGTGGACTCTGACGAGATATAATTCGGGGGCATCGAGGTCGTCTGGCCCCAGTTTTGCAGAGCACTGAGGTCGAGGTTTGCACTCGGACCAGAGCCCTGACTGGGACCACGATCAAGGTTCAGTGGTGCTGGAGGGGGTTCGGGTACGACAGAATAGCCTCCGTCCCCTCTGACTTGTATGGTCGGCATGTCATCGTCGTCGGCGACAGCGGCCTCGGCCTTGGCTTCGGGTCGACCTCTTGGCTTGGACGGCGACGAGATCGAGGCCGAGGTCGAAGGGCTGACAAAAGGGTTAGGATGAGCCCACTGTTTCTGCTTGCCGTTCAGCACCGTCGTTTGATGGTTGCCATTCGTGGTCGCCGACGTTGTGGCCTGGCCATCATTCGCCGTTGACAACCGACGGTTGGACGTCGCCGAATTGACGACGCCAGCCTTGAAGCGTTTCCTTTCGGGCTCGCCATCGGGTGCCCTCTTCTTGACGAGCAGCGAGTCTGGTCTGCGCAGTATTGTCGATGGTCCTGGACCCATCTGCATCGACTGGGCCTGGGTAGCGAGCGAGGCCTTGGGTCGGGCGGTGATGCGAGCCGACGACGACGGCATCGTGAGCGCGGCGTCGGTCGGGAAGAGGAACAAAGAGTCGTCGCCATCGTCGAGCAACGAATCATAGTCGAACGGGGTCTCAGCCATGACCGGATCCGATGTGCTCGTACAGTGATGAAGGGCGTGTGCCCGAGTGGGCGTGGTGCAATCCGTCCAAGTCCAGTTCAGTCGCGTCGAATACGAGCTGAGCGCGTTGCCAAGTAGTGCCAAATCGAGTTGAACGAATCCCCAAATCAGTCCCGACCTGACAGTGGCCACGTGCGGGTGGCGTTCACGTTTCACCGTGGCTTGAGGGAATATCCCTGCTTCCACCACCACTGCCGAAGGTTGGGTTGTACAGGTATGCTTTCAGCACCAGCTGGGTAGGTAAGAGGCCGAGAGCCGGCGGCAAGAGATTGTGGAGGTGGGGTTAGCCGACTTTTGCCAATTCGTGGCACCACGCGAATGGTACCGGACATCTCCCAATCATTGATTCCATATTGAAAATTGTAGAGCACTATTGGATCCAACACGTTCGCGTTGGTCGAATTGGCTATCTTGCCCACTCCGAACAGGTGGGGCGGCCAGCGAAGGCGACTCATCACATTATCCATAACCTAGTCCAAGAGCTCTGCAGAGATGTGTCTCAAGATGGTCTCACTGCTCTCTCTTGATTAGATTGTGCCCCATAGGTAGTACCCTGAGCGGCGAGTCGGATCTTGACCGCCCCCACTTTGACTCGTTCGCCTGCCGCCAAGATTCTCAGCACCTGGAGTAATCCGGGGTAGGATGGACCCTTGTCTGATGTGAGCACTTCAGACAGCTGCTTACATACTCCGAGCAACTTCTCCGACTAACCTGATCAACCTCGACGAACCAACTGAGCCCCTTCACTTTAATCAGATGGGTGCCCAACTGTGCTGCGTGAGCAGTTGTGGCTTTGGGGATTGCAGGGCGGTATTTGAATGACCCGGGGAAAGGAAGAGGTGTTGATAGCAAGTGTAGATGCAGATGATTGACCTGTACTTCCCCAACAGAGCGGGGGCTTCTATCAGTACGCCGTGGCCCGTCGAGGGACAAAAGTTCGGCGAGACCTCACCGAGAAGAATCTATCGGGAAGCCAAGATCAGCGCCTATCTACAATCTCAAATGAATCTACTCAAATGAACTTGACGTACGGTGGTATATGGAAGCCGAGCCTGTAACGGGCATCGACACTCTCGTTGATCAGTCTCTGTGTCTGGGCCACCGGCTAAGCTGCACATGCGAACTCGAACAAACCTCCGCTGATGGGGTGCCACGCCGGCTTGTTGCAGCGCTACGTGCCCGACCGCCTTTATCCGTTCCACTATTGTAGAGTTCTTCAAGGCCGTCAGGGTGCGCTGATACAGTCGCACTGGGTGTCGCGACAGCATACTAGGCAGACGAACCAAAGGCCAGGTCCTCCCTCAAAAGCACCTTGACATTGTCTGAGAGAAAGTCGACATTAGGATCTCAAAGGTCTGGGCTCCGTATGCAACGTCAAACTCACCGACATGTGATTTGGGTATCGCGAGCAGATGCACCTTGCTGCCCGGTGATCGATCTCTGAACACGACAAACTCGTTGTCCTACGATCGCATCGCATCCGCGTGTCAGCGCTGCAGATGGGCGCACCACTTCATATTACAGCTAAGACTGACCTCGTACACCACTTTGAAGGCAGAATTGCTCTTCGTCACGCCACAAAAGATACAGTCCTTTACGGTGTTTGGTGCCGATGACGTGGCTGGGTTGCCACAAGCGAGCGTCGCCGGTGTACCAGCTCGCGTCGGCGGCGCAGTCGGATGGTCCTCGATCCTCAGAACCGATGTAAACGTGAACAAGGACCCAAGGCAGGCGATGACGGAGGCCAGGGCGGCGGTGCTAGGTGAGGGGAGATCGGGGTGGGGGAGCAACACGTCACGTGAGCCGGACGCGAAGCGACTTGGAGAGGCTTGCAGCTGCTCTAGGGTCTGGGGAAGAGGTGAAGGATGCTCGATATATGGTAGAGGATTTGGTGGTCCAGCGGATCTAGCGTTTGTCAAATTCTGTCTTTGAACAAAGAATAGCTGGAACTATGATTTAAACTTGAAACTTGCATACACGTGTGGAAGCCTGCTCGGGGGCAGACGTGTCGCGGGTCCGGGGTGGTCGGGCCGACAGCAGTCTGCGACAAAACTATGGACAAAAAAAAGAGGAGCGCGCCAGTTACTTCTGCCAGCTCTGGACAAAAAGAACCAACGACTCCCCCGGGTTGGTCAGCGCCAGCCGAGGTGAAACCTTTGAGCGCACTGAGTCGTCGAATTCGCGGTGAACGCCTGATTCCCCAGGCATTGCACTGGAGACAATGTCGACTCTTGCGTTTTCAGTCTGAGCGGTGAAAACATTCCTCTTCTTTACTTCTCATACAGTGTAATGTATCCGTGCATGCGATGATTGAGATACTGTGAACCTATTTCACTCCTCTCGATTCGGCGATCCAGAAGGCCCGCGGGTACTAGCAACAGTGGGACAGGGGTCTTATAGGCCTCGATCATCGAGGTTACCAACCCAGGAGACGTCCAAAGATAAAGATGCGTTTCAGGCTACGCTTTGGGGAGTGTCTCGCGGTAAAGAATAATCAAGCACCGGCTGGGCAAGTTTAGCCGCAGCCGGCCGTCGAGGCAAGCCGTCCGAGCGCACTCTGTGCTCTGTGGCCAACGCTCCGAGCTCGCAACCAGGTCCCTCCGAGGGCCGACATGCAGCGACTGAAAAGTCAACCAGCCATCACTTATCAGGTTCCAGATGTCGCAACCACCTCCTCTCCACCTCTGAAGGACCGCTGAGGAATTGATCGGCGACGGACGAAAGCGCTTAGCCTAATTCCGTTTAAGCACCCGTTTAAGGATGGTCCAGCCGCCCGCACCGCCCGGACTCGGAGTCGTCGCCTTCCTGTTCGAGCGACGCGCAGGAGCAGCGCAGAGCTAGCAGAGACCCCCGGTCCGGTTCTGCGAACAGCTAGGAGAGCTTCTCGGGTGCCTTGCAATCTCACGCTCCAGTCAGAGGTATGAGTGTTTGGTAGCACACCGAGTCCCGAAGTAGCGGCTGTACTTGCTCATCCATCTACTTCGACACTGACATCGTCCGCTACTGCCTTACCCTCGTCTGTATCGTCGAACCTCATCGTGCCACTTGCCGAGCCGACTCGACACGATCCCGAAGCTCCGTCTCCGAAGTCTTCCCACATCGCAGCACGACTCCCAGCGGCCACGCCCAGCGTTACCCCGCTCCCCCGTCCCCGCTCAGTGTACATCCCCGCTCAGTGCACAGCGCATTGCCTCGAAGCTCCTCCTGTCAGTCCGACAACGCGACTCAAGTCACCTGGATGGAACGCCACTTCGCCCACGCAGCGGTCGAGATCATCACCGACCCCTCGGCGGACCCGAGTCACGCCACCGCGAGCAAATCGCCCCACATGCCCCGCGCCGGCGGCGCTACACCGCGACTAGGTTTCCAGGCTCGCATGGGAAACTCAGTCGACTCTTCAGCAACCCTGCTCAACCTTCCCCAGGTCACGAATCTCCCATACATCCCTGGGTCCCCAGATGAATCGCCGTATCGACGGCCGAGATCGAGCGGCCGGCAGATAACTTTGAGGAGAATCCTTCGCCTCGGCACGTCGGAATCCAGAGTGCTTCTTCTGCTCGTCACGATCGTAGTGCTCGCCTGCTGCTTCATTCTCCTCGGGGAGCGTAACGAAAGCGATCTTGTGCAAGACTATCACGCCGCGTGGAATAGTCTTTGGGCCGCAATGCCAGATCCACTCGCTGCGATGCTGGGCCGAGGAGTGGGAGCAGGAGCGGCTAGTACTACGGCCAGCAATCCGACCGAAGGATCGGTGTTGAGGGGCTCTGGCAGCAGAAACGTCGCAACCGCTGACCAGGAACACCGGGGACCGAGCAAGCTCCACGTCAGTGTCCTCAAGAGACGGCGGCCCCATGAAAGCGTCTCCTCCTCGCTGACCCCTCCTCCTCTCGGCACCACAGTATTTCACCCACGCGACACCGCAAGCGAAGTTTTGGGGTCAGTTACGACCGGGGCGGCGGTACCTCACCGCTTTCACCTATGGTGGTCATTGTGAATGGCGAAAGTGGCGCAGTCCTTGCACAGATCCCAATGTAACCAGGCTTCCTTCTGGGCCCAGCCAACCAAATGCTCGGTATCCAAAAGTTGCTCTACCTTGCTAGAATCACCAGTCGGGTGCCAATTATGTGAGTGGGAGCAAACCTGAATTGCTGATTCGCGCCATATGTTAAACATGCGTATCTCCATTGCAGTCCTACCATGATTCCCGACCACTTTGTTGGCTACCCCGCGGATTTCACCGAGTTTTACGACCTCAACCGGTTCTACCGGGAAACGGGGATTCCCGCTTTCGTCATGTCGGGGATTAAGCCCGGGCACAGCAACTGGCAAGATCCACCGAATGAAGAGATTGTAAGATTTGTAGTTGGTTTAGGAGGACCGCCCCTTGAACACCATTAGATTCGGCGGCCTGATCCCGAGGTTACTTTGTCTGAAATAGGGGTGCTGGTCGGTCCAGGAGGCGGTCGTCGGCTACGCCAACGCCTTCGAGCATACTCTCTTCCACCACGGCTTTGTTACCAACTTGTGGGCATTACCACCCCTGACCAAGGCCAGCGGGGGCCAAGACATTGCCTTTGATGCCATGCGGCTGTTCGACTTTGACCAGCTCGCGCGCTCGACTTGGCTCGACAAGGTCCAGCGTGAGATGCTCCCTCAGAACGAGACGCAGGCAACCCTGCCCGTCACGGACCTTCGAGGTCGCGGAAACAACACCAAGTACATGTTTAACCCAGCATCGGGGGCCAAGCCCAACGACAAGGTCCTGTGCTTCGACAACACCATGTTTCTCGGCGCGATCGAGTTCCCTGAGGACGCGGCCGCGGAGGTCGAGCAAGGCCTGTCAGGTTCGGCAAGCGGCGTGGTGCCGGAGCCCCGCCTCACCGGAGAGGACCTCACCTGGAAAGAGGTCGGTCAGCACATCCATTTCAACGATGAGGTACGCGATACGGTCGACCAGTACCTTGCGCGACTGTTTGACGTCACCTCGCCGAAGGAGATCCCACCATACCTCTCGGTACACCTTCGTCGAGGCGACTTTGCCGCCTTTGCCGGTGGGTACACCAAGCTCGAAGGCTACCTCGCGGCTATCAAGCGCGTGCAAGCCAAACTCCAGTTGCGCATTGACGACCCTTCGTCGTGGACGTCACCAGGCAAGAGCCACTTTACGCCGCGATCACGCTCCAACGTGGTGGTCAACTTCCCCATTGTCGCGACGACCGACGAAGATATGGACAGCGACCTCGTGCGCCAGATTCGTGACTTGGGTTGGAAAGTTGTCGACCACGATGCGATGCGCACCATAGAGACCAAAGGGGCCTGGTGGCCGACGGTGCTCGACATGGCCATCTTGGCGGGAGGATCGGGTTTCGTCGGGACAGAACGATCCACCTATTCGTACATGACGGGAGTGCGGGTAAAGTACTGGCAGGAGGGTGTCGTTGACTTTGCCGATGTTAATCTCCAAGTAGCGGACCTCGAGGCGTCCCTCCAAGAGAAGGCGGCCCGGGCAGAGGGCAACCCCCCGCAGAAGCCACAGTGAATGCCCAGCGTCGCTATGGGCAGATTTTGTCCGTAACGAGACCATTATCGGGTGTACGCCCACTTCTTTCCAGTTCATGCATGTACAGTCTTGTGATATCGGCGCTAGGCGAGCATAAATTATGGTGTGGCGGATATCTTGCCTCCGTCCGCGCGGACGGGCGGTGGATCCAGGCGGAGGGCCTCGCGAGATGTCCATCGAGCCACGCCCGCCGACGTCCGCCGCACATGACCTCTCCCGGGCTCCTCTCTTTCCAGTGGAATTCTCGGTACCTCTTAATCTTCTGACACCCTTTCGCCAAGCATCTGACCTGCTCCATCACCATGCGCGTGTGCTGCCGGGATCTCGTTGTCTTGGGAATCGCGGCCCACGCTGTCGTAGGCGAGTGCTTTCGGGTCGCAATTGAACAAGCGAGGGTCTGGCTAAACACACGAGTCCCCTCTAGCTGCCGACAATTACTCTCTCAAGAACCTGCCAAAGACGAGTCAGAAAGGGCAGACAGGGTAAGGCAATGATGACCCTGTGAAGTGGTCGCCGCCTCCTTTGAGTCTCCATTACTCACCGTACGGGCGCGGGAAACCTGTCCTCGACCCGACAGAACCAATCGATGCGGTACAATGAGCTCGCAGACGTCGATGTGCCAAAACGTATTCCTCAACTCTCTGGACGATTTCTGCTTTTTTGCACCTCCGAAAGCGGGCTCGACGATTGGTGACACGGAAGCAAAAGTGGTGAGCAGGTTTCAGTTGCTCAGGCTAAGCGACTAAACGGAAGCTGAATAGGAGTTCTGTTCTCTTCGTATGTCAGGTCTCTTTCTGCCTAAAGACTGGCTACGGAACTCGAACGGTTTCTGCGGACATTTTCAAAGGGGCTCGTGGGTCGAGCTCCACACGCAGCACTGCAACCGCTACTACCAGAATGGCACTCACTCCTCACTTCACTTCGTTGCACAGACTACTTGGTCACTCCTCATTACACCCAGCTTACGGCGATTGGCGACTTTACCCGAGTGAACGTCAAGCGCGCAGACGAGGTGAGCGGGACCTGCGCAGCCGATCAACAATTTCCAAAGGCTGATCAAATGTGTGCTCACCTCTCAGGGGGGCGAGCTTGACCCGCACGGAGCTACAGGTAAGGACTCAAGCTTGGGTTAATTAAAAAAAACTAAAAAAAAAACTACTGTCTACTGACAGGTACTGCCCACTTCTGCAGGTGTAGGAAATCCTATCGGCGGTCTCGTATACGCCAACGGACAACAAGGTGGGGCATCGTCTGCCGCCCCAACGTTCGGTTCGGAGGCTACAGTGACTGACCTTCATATATTTTCACACTCTCGAAGTATTTGAATGGCACCAATTCATTTCCGACACCGAGCTCAGCCTCCGAGTATGCACCTCCGACGATGCCAAAGCGAACCAGGAATGGTGCCCCCACATATGTGAGCCGGTCATGCCTTAGCCCTCGGCCCATAAGCACTTATCAAGAGTCCTACCCCTGAATCCGGTTTTCCTATCTTTATCTGGGGTGAAGATGACGAGATGGGTAGTCGGTGGAATGATCCCGGATCCTTTGCGCCCGGTTTCACCTCGTGCGAAGGGGATGGATCCCCTCTGCCCTCGGGCATCTACTATCAGGGCTCGACCAAGAAAAAGTTTCATCAAGGCGACCATTACACACCCCGTGCTCCATATTCGGGAGCCTTCAGGAACTGCAAGACGTTCTCGAGCCTCCGAACAATGGCCGCCGAGAAGGCCGGCAGGCGCTCGTCGGCGGGGTCGTGAGTCGGTCTACTGAAACGGTCGTCTGGACGCCCACGAAAGTTATACGAGCTACATATATTTGGTGTGCTGTGGAATAAGGGTTAGCAAGAAGGCGGCCATTTGCTGTTTGACCAGAACCTCGCGCCGTTTTTTAAGCAGTGAAGCCTGGCAATGCGCGCCGATTACACGCACGTGCCAGTACGAACAGGTAGCACTACGGCTACTAACATCTGCAATTAAATGATGGCTGTATTACACACTCGTCAGTCTCTTATTCATCTTCATAGCGAGAAACCGGCGTGAAAACGTTGGACCCCCCCAAGGCGCGCTCAGTCGAGTCTAAGGCTATCGAAGAGCTCAGCCTGATGCGGTCTGACCCCGCGTAATCCAGCATCTCGTAGGTGATACAGCAGGATACCAGACGCGCCGGTGAAAGTGACACCCAACAGGCTGTAATATGCCGCTGAGCTCCGCCAGAATGGTCTGAATACTCCTGACTCAACCGCCGCTCTGACTCGGAATCGGTTTGAGATCGGTTTCAATTTGGTCTGAGCTGGGCCTGCGGATTTGGCTCCCGTTTCTGGCTATATCGCCTACAATGGGCGACCAACGACTGACCACAGCACTTGAGGGGAATGTGCGTCAATTTAAGAGATAAGACTCTCTAACACCACCAATTCCGCCTGTCTGCCTGTCTGACGCTCAAGGACTAAACTATGCCCACCAGTGAACCAGGCCGGGGACGACAGTGCCAGGAGCTCCGCTCTCAAGTGCAAGGTTCGGCAGCCATCCAGTATGTTCAAGCTTAACTTTGGACCGAATTGCCTGACTTCCCTTTCATTTACCTGCCTTTGACTGCCGAACCTTACAGGTTCCTTGCATTAAGTCCTCAAGAGTGCACCGGCGAAGCTTTGCCGCCATACCGGACGTGTGGAGTTGATCGGTCTCGACTTGGGAATCTGTCAATCACAAACTCCAGGAAATGACGTTGGGTGCAATGCGGGATTGAGAGGTACTCGTCGCGTTTGTGCAAGTAGTACGCAAATGAGTGTGAACGCGAGACTCTCCTATGTGTTCAAAAGTTCAATGTCAGTCTGTGCTTGCGCCTTAGACAGAATGGAGCCTCAGAGAAAGACCCGAAGACGCATACGTTCGCCATCACCATCCTCTTCGTCCCCTTCCTCGCCGTCTTCATTCTCATTGTCGCGGTCTTTGTCTTCCTGTTCGTCTTCGTCATCCAGACCAAGACCGGCAAGTACCTCGCGCAATTGGACACCATTGTCGATCTGCTCTCGGTTTCTGGCGACTGGCGGCCCGGCTTGGTGGAACCCGCAAAGAGGAATGTTGGGGTGGAAGCCATCCTCCCCTGCAGGAAAAAGTAGTGGGTAACGGAGAGGCATCGCGGACGGATGGAGCGATCTAACGACTTGGTACTTGGGCCGACCATCGGGACATCGATCATCGTGCACCTGGAGAATAAGGTCTTGCGGTCCACGATCTCCCGTGTTGGTGTCGGAATCGCAGATAAGCATCGCCGTTTCCGAGCTTGACGTAGGAAGGTTGTGGGTGCGTCGGTCTCGGCCTGGTGGCAGACAGAGGCGCAGGACCCACTCTTTGGCTGTATCCCAACCCGCGCGGCCTTTGGCCGATGCGAACTCCCTCACAAAGCAATTGCCGGTGCGCAACATGGACTCGAGCTTGGTCAGCGTTGATCTTTGTATGCGAGTCTCTGCGCTGTCGGGTCCTTGAAGTCGGGTGTTGGTGGCCTCGGCCGGGTCGATCAGCCATGTCTGGGCAAAGGCTGGGCATTGATTCACGGCAGGGATCAGGGCGCCGAGTCGATGGTAGAGGCGACCAAACACGCGAAACACGGGGGTCCTAGTTCCCAATGCCGAGCCTTGCAGTGGGTGCACACGGCCGTCTGCGGGCCGAGGTCGTCGCGGATCGAAACGTGGGCTTGAGGGGTTTGAGCGCGATTCGAGCCCGGCGCACTCGCCTTTGCGGAGGTGGTTGGTGGGCGAGCCCAGCGTCGAGTTGGCCATCGCCCTGACCACGGCGGGCTCGCATACGTGTCGCAATGCCAAGATCGGTTGAATTGTTGTCATGACGCGCCGGGGGCTGATTCTGTTGATCGGAGCGGGACGAAGAGGAGGGTCGAGCCGCGGGGCGCCCAGCAGCGGGCGCTCGAGCAGGCCCATGGCAGCCCGTGGTACGGCGCTACCCTCGCGCCCAAGACTTGGCGAGGTTGCGATGGCCCTCCCTGAGTTCCTGGCGACCTTGGGACCGGGACATAGCAGCGAGGGTTTGTTCTTGAATGAGTGTCACTAAAATTGGATGAGAGTGAGAGGGAGAAAGGAAAGGTTCGAGGAGTGGCGCAGGATTATTTACGTGGTTTGATTTGTTGTTCAGCCCCTAATGCCGCTGGTCGACTGCCGGAATGACACTCCACCGCCGGCGCACCGCATCACGTGACAAACGCCAGCCCTCGCCTCGCGCGTCAGGCAGAGCTCTGCTGTAGAAGCAATATTATGCAAAGCCACGCGCTTGCGGTTCATTAAATACCATATGAGTGGAAGCATTGTTTTATGTCAGCGAAAAAAAAGAAGGAAGATACTGGGAGCGCTGTAGCTTCGTTGGAACGGCGCGGAAAATACAAAAGTCACCACAGGGCTTGTACATGACTTTTGATCGGAACCCAGACACCACAGGCAGGTGCGGCAGACACAACAGTATGCTGGTACATCCACCACAGGCGGCCCTCCGGGCCGCAACCTAGTCAAAAACAGCGATTTTAGGTACATTCCTTAACTCACTTTTTTTTTACTAGTTAGGGTAAAAACTAGTGCGGCGGCGCGCGGAGCGCGCCATGACGTCACGCCACGTGGTCTGTCTCGACGACGTTTTTTGTTATATACTAGATTCGGCGGCGCGCTCCGCGCGCTACCTCACATTGAAAATCAGCAGTTCTGTTAGATTAACGCGCCTCCGGAGGGGACGACGGGTCCCTGAACCTCTGACGGAGTAACACCGACTGACAGCGTCAGCTAGTATTACTAAGAACGTACCATGGAACGGGTATGCAGCACCGAGTTTCCGAGTCAGTTCGGCTCACATGAATGAGGCGTTTAAATGTGCCAAACGTTAATGAACATTGCAGACAACGAGATCGAGCCAGAGCCAGGGTGTAAATGCATACGTTGAGATCACTCGACATCGCCCATGTCACAGTGCGCGTCTGGACGAGTTTGCGTTCGCCTCCCCGCCCCGTCCCTGTTTGTGGAAGCGCACTGCTCACTGACCGTCTGGGCTTTCAACCTCGCACCATTCTGGCCACCCCAGCTCGCGAATACCGAAGAGTGCCAAAATGGCCTCAGTGTAAGATCCCTAGGCGAGGTCTTCATCCGGTACGTCCGTCCGCGATACGCGCGTATGGCCGAGTCCCGCAGCGACTGACCCGACCCACCCTGCTGCCTGCTGCTTGAAAGGTGTAACAACGTGCTCCAGTCAGTCCCATACCCGCAATCTCCATGGCCCACCCAACAGCTGTATAATAGCTCACACACCGTTCCTTCCGCATTTGCCCTTTCTTCCGCACCTCGCAGCATCCGAGCAGCCGACGCTTGATCTTGTCACGAATCAGCAGTCCGAGGTCTGAGCGCAGCGCCACCGCGCAGCTTACTCAGCGCTGGGAACTTTCTAGGAGCTTCCAGTTACTTTCTAGGAGCTTCCAGTTATTACTACCTCTATGAATATAAAAAGGTCGATCCGCGACCATGTACCTAAAATCGCTATTTTTGACTGTGTTGCGGCCTTCTGGGCCGCCTATAGTGAATGTCTCAGTACAGTATTGCGTCTGCCGCACCTGCCTGTGTTATTGGCGTCCCGACCAGAAGTCATGTACGACCCTTTTCGCATTTTCTGCACCATAAAAGTCGAGCTACAGCCCGAGGAATTTTTTTGTTGATTTTTGGCGGGGTGCCCAACTATTGAGCAGTTTGTGCGGGATTTAATGTATAGCAAGCGCGTGGGTTTGCATGACACTTCTTCTACAGAGCTCAGAGGTGGTCCCGCTGTCTTTGCGGGCGCGGCTTACGGATGCGCCGTCAATCACGTGATGTGTATTGTTTACAACGCGACACCGGTTTTAGGGGCTGAACAACAACATGATCTTCCAGGGGCTGTAAATAGTCCCGCGATACTCTCTCTAATTCTTTCCTTTCCCTCCCACTCACCGAATTTTTGTGACAACCGCGCCGAGTCTGGCGCGAGGATAGCGTACCGCCGTGCCATGGGAGACCATGGGCCTGCTCGAGCTTACTCGAGCGCCTGCTGCTGGGCCCGCTGCTCGACTCTCCTCTTTGTCCCGCTCCGATCAACAGAATCAGCTCCCCGCGCACAATGACAACAACTCAACCGATCTTGGTATTGCGACCCGTATAAGCGCCGCCGTACAGCTTTGTAGAACGGACAGCGTGGTCAGCGCGATGGCCCGATGGCCGAACCGACACTGAGCTCGCCCCACCACCACCTCTTCCTGCGCAGAGCAAGTGCACAGGCCTCGAACCCCGCTCAAACCACTCAAGCCCCACGTTCCCATCCGCGACTACCTCGGCCCCAGATGGCCGTGTGTGCCCACTGCAAGGCTTGATACTGGGAGTGCAAAGGACGAACCGGACACTTGAGCACGTGCTGCTCGCAGGGTAAGGTGCAGCTACCTCCTCTCTCCGGCCCAATCCCAAATATCGAAATCTACTTGAAGGATAGCGGTCAGTTGCTCCATCCAACAACATCCGTCTGCAGTAGACCCGCATGCTGAACTGTGCGATGCACCTACACAGGAGCTAAAGCATTCCGCGAAAACGCCCGGTCGCACAACAAGTTGAACGCGCTGTCTTCACTTCGACCAGACACGAATCGGCACTCTAGGACTTCCCGTGTTTCGCGTGTTCGGTCGACTCTATCATCGACTTGGCGCCCTGATCCCTGCCGTGAATCAACGCCCAGCCTTTGCCCAAACATGGCTGATCGACCCGGCCGAGGCCACCGACACTCTACTTGGACCCGACAGCCCAGACAGTCGCATACAAAGATCTACGTTGACCAAGCTCGAGTTCAAGTTGGTACCAACAATCGCTTTGTGAGCCTGTTTGCATTGACCAAGCTCGCGCAGGTTGGGATACGGCCAAAGAGTGGATCCTGCGCCTCTGCCTCCCGCCAGGCCGGGACCGACGCACCCACAACCTTCCTACGTCGAGCACGGAAATGGCGATACTTATTCCGACACCAACACGGGAGATCGTGGACCGCAAGATCGTATTCCCCAGGTGCACGGTGATCGATGTCCCGATGGTCGGCCCAAGTACCAAATCGTTAGCTCGCTCCATCCGTCTGGGATGCCTCTCCGTTACCCACTACTCTTCCCCGCGGGGGAAGATGGCTTCCACCCCAGCATTCCTCTTTGCGGTTCGATCGAGTTGGGCCACTCTTCGCCAAAAGACCGCAACAAAGAAGGTGAGGACGAGGAGGAAGGGGACGAAGAGAACGGTGATGGTGAACATAAGCATCTTTGGCTCCTCCTCGGGTGTTCCATTCTGTTAAGGCGCGAGCACAGACTGATATTGAATGTTTGAACATTTACGACGAAGGTCAAGTAAAGGGGGTCAAGGTGGTGAGTCTCGCGTTCACAAATCCTTTGCGTTCTACTTGCACAAACGCGACAAGCCCGCATGGCACTCAACGTCCCTTCCCGGCGTTCGTGATCGAAAGATACTCCCAGGCTGAGACCGATCGACTCAACTACATCCAGTTGCATTGAGAAAACCTACGCCTCACCACGACCCAAGGCATCAACGGCTTAACCCCGGACCAAATTGGACGCTCGATGACTTTGGGCTCGATGTTCAAGAATAGACCGCGCGACATCATGCAGCGATACCAGGATGCGATGGCGTGCGTTGTCAAACATGGAAAGCCTCCGCGGCTCATCACGATGACGTGCGTTCCTGAATCACCGCAAACCAAGGCTGCACTGGGGCCGAACGACAAAGCATGCAACCGTCCGGATCTCATTGCACGAGTGTTTGAAGCCAAGTCTGGCAGCAAAGCGACATGCAGGCTGTTTTGGCGATGAATGTAGGATGAATGGATTTTGTTTCTTCTTCGTATTGGGTTTTTTAACCTGAAATCACGTAGACTGTACAATTATCCTGTTATTTGAATTTCATCCTCCCGTTAAAGCAACGGGTTTCCACTGGTTACTTAGTAGTTATCTCTATGATCTGGCGCCTCGATCACTTCCTTTGGCTTCAACTTGCTTCTATGAGTTTCTGTCGCTTTCCCTGGGCTTTCCTGCGACTATAAATAGGGCTTCCGTGTAGAAATCGCTCTTGTCTTCCTTCTGCAATTTTGATCTCATAGTCAACTCCCCCAGTAACCTCCAGCCCCCTCGGCCTCTGTTCTGGTCTTACAAGAACGACTACATCAATCCCGCACCTCGTCCTTCCCACTGGTATGAACTGGTACGAAAGCGGTACCCTGTATCGGCGGCCGTATGCACCCCAGGAAAGACGAATCCTGCAATGAATTACATATGCGCACTCTAGGTATCAAATAGTCTATACTCCCACTCGACTCGCACCCATCCAACAAGAGTTCCCATTCCCCGTTCCCTCTCATTCTCTAAAGGCTCTCCCACCCTTTCACATCCCCAAACCTTTCTACGACTTTTAAACCTTCCTTCCTCCTCTCTTCAAAAGCTTGCATACCATCCTGATCCCACCCTTCCTCCCCAACCAAAACATGATTCATACCCAACTTACCCGCCTTCATAGCCGCCAATTCACCACCATACTTCAACCAAGCCTTCCCTTTCCCCTTTTCTCTCAACCCCATCGCTCGATTCCAATTGGACCGATCAGGACCGACACCAGATATGGACAAGACGCGCGCGGGAGGTATAGAAAGTCTCGATCCTCTCATCTTGAAACATGATCGACAAAGGGAGACGCAATTGAGCGTTCGTTCGGAAGAAGTTTTCTTATTCTTCGGAGGTGTGGTGAAACGGCAGACGTAATAGAGCTAAACGTGGGAGGGGGGCAGTGAGACGAAAGTAAGATCAGTTTAGGGGCCATCAGTTCCGGAATTGCAACTAGATGCAGAAATGAAAACGTACCCATTTATCATCCCAAGCGACAACGTGTACATCGATTTCGTACGAAGCAAAGATGGGTATCTCGCGATGAAAATAAAAAGCCGTTTGAGCCAAAGGGGACCAAATATCCTCTCTACCGAATGCCGGGCCAACCTAAAATTCCCCAACCCCCCCCAAAAAACCATTCAATCAACATCCATCAGAAACATACTCATCCTTTTCCAAACCCGAGTTGGAACTTACGACGTCACATAACCACTTGAACCTCGCTACGTCACATGCTTTAGCATAAGATGAATTACTGAGATGCATATTCCAATCCGAAGCGTCCCAAGTAGCGGTTCCCCTGGTGATAACTTTAGTATCAAAGGGATCTTTGGCGATGGCGAATACCTTGTCTATGCCGTAGAGACGAAGTCGAAGGTGTAAAAAAGGAATTTGACCAAAGAGGTCTGCGAGGACGGGGCGGGGGTTCAGTCCTAACCGGAGTGAGACACTTCCCTAACGACTCAGGTATGATGCGGACGTACCGATGTGCCAAATGAAAGGTAATGACCTCCAGTTGAGCCATAGTAAAGTGAAGAAGGCCCTACGAAGCCATTGCGCGTGTACGGTGGTGTTGGACGTCTTGAGCGCGTAGTTGAGGATGAAGCCGACGACGACGGTCGACCACGAGGGAAGGAAACGAGAGACTGTTGAGAGCGTTGGCATGGGTTGGGCGAGGAGGTTGAAGCGAAGGAATGATGGACGGGGCAAGAGGACAAGAGAGGTGGAAGGGATGGGGAGAGAGAGAGAGGAGAGGTGAGGAGAGGGGAGCGTGCTCTGCGAAACGCGCAGATCGTCCGGCGAACTTGGGCGTTTGGCGACGGCCTCGGCTGGCTGCGGACGCCTCGGATCCTGTTGGTACCCGAAGCCGAGCTCGCGGACGCCTCGGATCCGGTTCGTACCCGAAGCCGAGCGCCGGCAGATACTTGAACCTCCGAAAACTTGAAGGGCTAGCAAAAATTCCACAGGCAAGAAGAGCAGACAACCCTCATGTAAAGGGGATGGGAAACGCCCGAGAGCAGAGTTGCCGAACGGATTGGAAATAGACTAGGAAAATCGGGATTGGCCAAGGCAGCCCAGCCCGGCTTGCGGAGGCGGGCCAATTCTAAGATTTTGTACTGATGCGCTGGGCGAAAACAGTGGTAGAAGAAAGTGTAGAGGGTGAATAAAATTAGAATAAGAATCGGGAACGAGAGATCGAGTCGTCGGGGCTTGTTTTGCTGATCGAGATGACGGCGACGAAAGACGACAAAGAAGATGGGTTTTCTGTAGTCGCGGCCACGAAGCAGTTGTACAGGCTGTGCGAGCTCAGACGACCACCTGATTTCTATACCCCACTTCCATCATTCAGTCCCTACTGTTCCGTTGCACCGCATCGTCGGGCTTACGCCGTAGTCTCCTAGGAGTCCGTTCTACGTTCCAAACCCCTTCCCGAGCCATGACTTTCACGACTACCACATCCGGTCCCAAGGCGTTGTCGACACCGCACGACTTGGCCGAGCTCGTCCGGCGTCACGACACCGTCAGTCTACCGCATTGGGCTGTTTTCAGCTGATGCCACACATGGACTTATCATTGAAGCAGCCCTTGTACTCTGACCCCAGTTCCTCTTTGATTGTGACGGCGTGATCTGGAGCGGACCGGCCGGCGACGTCTGTAAGTAGCAGTGCCGGCCCCCACTTGCTCGAGCCGCCTCTACCCTAAGCACCCTCAACTAAACCTCCTATCCTCCACCCTAACGCAGTAACCCCGCAAATTATTCCAACCCTGCACTACCTCCGTTCCCTACAAAAACGCTGCTGCTTCGTCACCAACAACGCCACCCGTTCACGCCAAGATTACCATCGCAAATTTCACCACTTGGGACTCATCGACGTTCAACTGGACGATATCTTTACCTGTGGGAGTGCGACGGCGAGTTATGTCAAGGAGGTAGTCTTGCCTGAGATCAAGGCGAAGGGGGGTAAGGAGGGTATTTATTTGATTGGGCAAGAGAGTATGGAGCACGAGTTGAGGCGCGAAGGGCTGGAATGGAGCGGCGGTACGGTCAGTCAGTTCACGACCGAGCTTTTTGTGTTTTGGAGCGTACTAAGCAAGCTTACAACTCTTTTATCACTTTTCAATGACATAGGACCCCGAGGATGACGTCCTCTTGGCCGATCAAGATTTTTCGTCCATCACTCCGGACCCCGAGATAGGCATGGTCGTTTATTCCTTTCAAATGAGAATCAACTGTACGTCGTCTCCTCCAATCGATTCGCTGCTCAAAGAGCTCACGTATTAAAGTTACGGTTGCACCGGTGGATGGATGGATAACCGTACAGATAAACAGCTGGCGAAAGCGTTCAACTACCTCGGCTCCAACCCCGGTTGTCAATTGATTCTGACAAACGACGATCATTCGATGACGGCCAAAGGTGGTGGAATCTTGCCCGGAGAGGTAAGCTGATCCTATCAGAAAGGATCGCGGCGACGCTGAGACATTTGCTTCTGTGATCGCTCAGGGTGCCATCGCTTCGGTTCTTTATGGAGCGAGAAAGAATCTTAAACCTTTGGTAGTCGGAAAACCTTACAAACCGCTCCTGGACGTCGTTCAAAGGACGTGAGTACCACGTATTCTACCTCAACAACAAGGTCGAGATAAAATAAAAACTCCCTGACGTGCCTTGATTCGTATCCGCGCACTGCAGTCTTGATTACGACCCGGAGAAGACGATTTTTATCGGTGATCGACTCGAAACCGACGTTTTGTTCGGTCGAAGGGGAAGTCTTACGACCTTACTCGTATGGACCGGTAAGTCCCCAAAAATGCACCAATTCCTCTCGAACCCCCCCCCCACTCATTATACCCCCTCCCTTCTCGATCCACCGTAACGCAGGATTATCCAAACCCTCCCACCTAACCTCCTTAAGCGCCGATGAACTACCGCATTACACAACCGATTCAGCGGGGGAGTTGTTGAAAGCCAAAGAGGTATTTGATGTTGATGGTCACGAGGGGGAGACGCACGAGAGCGTACCGGAGCCGCCGGAGAGGTGAAGATGTGACCGGGTTTTCACATGAGGGCTGGCGAGATTGAATTGTAGTAGTGGTGGGAGAGTCTTGGGTCGAGATTGTTCAATTGGCTAGATTGTATTATGGTGTTTGTATAACCCCAGGCCTCGGATCTTGAAGCGCAGGATTGAGTTGGGTGGGCACCCTCACTGCGCCTGACTCGGAAATCGCTGGCCCTCCGACCCTCAGCTATGGTAAGACTCGAGCCAGGCGCGTCCGCTCGAGACGCCGACGCGTCTTGCTTTTTCGGGAACAAGCGCGCGACGCGTTTCCTTTCCTTTCGCTCTTGACACACACACACACACATTCCTCAGACTTTACTCTACCCGACCCAAAGACCAAATCGCCCCCTCAGCGACCCCAATTCCCGACCCTAAACCTCTCCTTCATCCCACTCTCGACGCGTTAAAGCGTTGAAAAGGATGGCTCCTCCTCCCTCTACTCAAGCGAGTGAGCAAACGAATGGTCACACGAATGGTCACACGAATGGTCATCACCAAGATGATCGATCCCCACCTTTGAATCGACTCGTATTGTACAACTTTAAATCCTACAAAGGACGAGTGATTTTGTGAGTAGCGCGGCGTGTACGGTATACACGCCCAGACGCCTTACATGCGACTACGAAACTGATCTGGATCTTTCCAACTGTTATCTTCGTCTATAGAGGTCCTTTCCATTCGTTCACAGCCGTCATAGGACCTAATGGAGCGGGTAAATCTAATCTAATGGACGCGATCTCTTTCGTCCTCGGTGTACGATCCTCTTCCCTCCGATCCTCTGCACTAAAGGACCTCATCTATCGCTCGGGTGGTTCAAGCAAAGGGAAAGAACGTGGAGAAGTTGAAGATGAGAATGAAGATCGGGAAGGGGAAGAAGAGGAAGGTGGGGCTGGGGAGGATGATGAAGGACGGGTTGATGGTGAGAGAAAGGCGTGGGTTCAAGCTGTATATATCGATACCAAGGGCAAGGAATGGAAGTTCAAGAGAACGTGAGTAGTAATCCAGTACGCTGTATGCAGATCTACGCGCAGGGACTGACCTCTTGCGACATGTTTCACTTTTTTGACATTCCCGCGCGCCCCCGCCCCCCACGCTCGACGCGTTCCCCCCGCCCCGCCAGTATCGCTCGGTCCGGCATCTCGGAATACCACCTCAACGGCAAGAAAGTAAAGTACGATCAATACAACGACACGCTCGAAGGTTTCAACATTCTCGTCAAAGCCAAGAACTTTCTCGTGTTTCAAGTCAGTACCAGCTTGTGTTATTCACGCAGATCTTAGCGGTACTGAAGTTGCAGCATTATGGTCAACAATAGGGTGACGTCGAACAAGTCGCCTCCCAATCACCTAAAGATCTAGCCCTCTTGATCGATCGAATTTCCGGTTCGGGTGATTACAAAGAAGCTTACGAAATCGCGTCGAAGGATCTCCAACGAGCGACCGAAACCTCCGTCGCACAACACGCTAGGAGGAAGGGTGTGAACGGAGAGATTAAGCAATACAAAGAGATGAAGAAGGAAGCCGAGAGGTGGAAATCGTTGATGCAGAAAAAGGTGCGATTTTTTGGGTCGAGGCTTGAAGGTTTAGATCGTAAACTGACTGTCAATGCTTGGCTTTTGCCCCCACTCTCCCAGGATGACGCAGTCGTTCATCACTTGCTTTGGAAGTTATTCCATATCGCCGAAGGTATCAAAACCAACACCTCAGAAATCGACGAGAGGAACGCACTTCTTTCAACTTTACGAGCCGAACACGCCGAATTCGAAGAGCAACAAAAACTAGCCAAGAAGGAATACTCGAAAGCGCAAAAAGATTTTTCCAAACAGGAAAAACAAGTCATTCGTGCTACAAAAGAATTGGAAGAACGTCGTCCCGAATTGGTGGCTATTGATGCGAGGATCGATCATGCGCAAAAGAAATTGATTGCGGCTGAAACGAACGCTGAAAAAGTGCAAGTTGATCTGACGGCGGGGGAGGCTAAGCTAGCAAGTTTGGAGAATGATCTTCAACTCGTACAGAGTGCCGCTGATCGAGCGGCTGAACAACAAGCTCAACAAGCTCGAGCTCGAGGGATCGATTTGTCTCAAGCCGATATTGACGATTATCATCGGCTCAAGAACCAAGCGGCAGTTTTGGCCTTGGCGGAGAGAGAGGCTTTGGTGGGTGTGCAGAGGGATTTGAAAGGCAAGAATGCGAATTTGGTTGTTCAGAGGGACAGTGTGGAAGTGGCGCAGAGGAAGAGGGACAAGTTGGAGACGGAGCAGGAGGGGTTGAATGCGAAGAAGGCGGCGGTGAGCTGAGCTTGATACGACGGGCTTCCGCGGGATTGATGCTGATTTGCACCTATGCCGGAGCAGATTGATGCCAAGGTCAAGGAGGCGCAGGCGAACTTGAACCGAGCCAACAACGACCTCGAGGAGCTGAGAGCTCGCAAGAGGCAGACGATGTAAGCGAATGCTAGCTGCAAGGCGAGGAAAGGCTCCTTACTGACTACATGGTGTGTGTGTTGGGTCATAGGCAAACCGAGACCGAGCTGAACGAGAAGTTGCTCGACGCGCTCAACAAGCTGCAACAAGCCGGCGCGGAGAAGCAAGAATCCGAACGCGACGCCAAGTTCAAGGAAACCCTCTCGGCACTCAAGAGGACTTTCCCAGGGATCAAGGGCAGGGTGATTGATCTGTGCAAGCCAACGCAGAACAAGTATTCGTTGGCGGTGACGACCATCTTGGGCAGGAACATTGATTCCATCGTTGTGGACAATGAGAGGACGGCGATCCAGTGCATTGAGGTGGGCTCTTCCTTTCGTGGCGGTGGAGTGGACTGGACTTGAAAAGGAGCTGATATCGAATATATATAAAATCTCAATGCAGTACATGCGCGTTCAACGCGCGGGTCAAGCGACATTCATCCCCCTCGAAACCATCACCGCCAAACCCGCGAACGACAAGTATCGCAACTTTGCTCGTGGTGCCCGCCTCGCGATCGATGTCATCACTTTCGATACGAGCGTCGAAAGGGCGATGCAATTTGCGTGTGGGAACGCGTTGGTGTGTGATACGATTAATGTGGCGAAGCATGTCGTTTATGAGATGGGGCAAGAGGTCAAGACCGTCTCACTTGATGGTACGGTGATTCATCGAAGCGGTTTGATCACGGGTGGTGCTTCGAGTAACAGCAATGGCCGACACTTTGAGGATCGCGAGATTGAAGGTGAGCGTGCCTATTGAACACCTCCGCTCCAGATCTTTTCTCCCCTTCTGACCCTGCATTCCCTCCTAATCTTCTTACAGCACTCCGCCGCAAGGAAGCAGAACTGCGCGGCAAGCTCAGCGAGATCCTCAAGAACAAGCCCCGCGCCAACGTCGAGGAAGAGCTAGTTTCACAAACCCAAATCTACACTTCCGAACTCGCGAACCTACGCGACGACACCTCCTCCATCAACGCCCGACTGAAGGACACCTCATCCGAGTTAAAAGTGATCAAAACCACGCTCAAAGATCTAAACGGTAAAGTCAACCAACTCGAACGGGACATTGATTCGCTCACTTCGAAAGCCGAAGACTTGGAAGCGACGATCGCTTCTGCCGAAGAAGGCATCTTTCGCGCTTTTTGTCGTCGTATTGGCGTTTCCTCCATTCGCGATTACGAAGAACAACAGCTCGGCGTCGCGCAGGCCGCGAACGAAGCGAACCTCAAATTCAAGACCCAGATCGCTCGGTTGAACAACGCGATCAAATTCGAGAAGGAACGCGTCGAAACGACGAGGAAGAGGTTGGATAGTTTGAGGAATATGGCTGTTCAGTCGAGAACGTTGTTAGGGACTTTGCAAGAGGAGAAGGAGGCGCTGGAGAACGAGCTCAAAACGCTGGAGGAAGGCAATGAAGGTTTGAGGGAGACGTTGAGCGTTCTGGAGGCGGTGTTGAGGGAGAAGAGTGAGCGGTTGGATGAGGTGCGCAGGGAAGGGAATAAGAGCTACAAAGTTGTCGAGAAGACGCTCAAGGAGATTGCGAACTGCGTGAGTTCAGGATACGACGTCTCTCGTTCTCTGCGTAATTGAGCGTGAACCTGATGATTGACTTCCTTGTCGTGCCCATATAGAACGACGAGATTGAACGGTTGTCGTCGGAACGGTTTGCGATCTACCGCAAGTGCAAACTCGAGGAGATCGACTTGCCTTTGGTCAAGGGCAAGCTCAACGCCGTTCCTATCGACGAGGTCAGCATCCTTACGTCTCATCAGTCGATTGTATCTGCTGACGATCCCTTGTGCATGGTGTAGGCTATTCCTCCCGCCGCACCGATGGATATCGAAGGTGATGAGGACGAGACACAAGCCGTCGTCACGACGAACGACTACGGAATCGTACCCGACTACGACGAACTCGAAGATGACGAAAGAGAAGACGGCTCGAACGAGATGGGCGAAGCGCTCTCTCAAGCGATCGTCGACCTCGAAACGGAGATGGACAAGATGTCACCCAACCTCAAAGCGATCGAGAAGCTTGGTGATTCCGAAGCGCGCTTCCGTCAGATCGACGCAGAGTTCGACCAAGCTCGCGAGGAAGCGAGGAAGGCCAAAGAGGCGTTCTCGGACCTGAAGAAGAAGAGGTGCAAGTTGTTCAACGCGGCGTACGAGCACATCTCGGGCTCGATCGATAAGGTGTACAAGGACTTGACCAAGGGACGAGCGGCACCTATGGGGGGTGTCGCTTATCTCTCGCTCGAGGATTCCGAGGTGCGTCGCGAGCAGATGTCCACATCGTGTTCTTGCGTAGGCGCTGATTAAAGATTAATGTTTTGACTGCACAGGAGCCATATCTGCATGGTATCAAGTACCATGCGATGCCGCCGATGAAGCGGTTCCGAGACATGGACCAGCTCTCGGGGGGCGAAAAGACGATGGCTGCTCTGGCGCTCTTGTTTGCTATTCACTCGTGAGTGATACTCAATGTATCATTCACAATTCAAAGATTTTGACGCTGATCCGCTACTTCTCTTCTTTGGCTTCAGCTTCCACCCATCGCCATTCTTCGTTCTGGACGAGGTCGACGCTGCTTTGGACAACACCAACGTTCAACGGGTCGCTCGCTACGTGCAAAGCATCGCTTCGCCCGACTTCCAGTTCATCGTCATCAGCTTGAAGCCTGCGGTAAGTCAACGAACGATATTCCTTGCCAAAAACATAGACTTTTAGGGTTGTCACTGATCGACACATGGCTGGCCGTGCGTCATCATCGCAGTTCTTCGAACAAGCCGCAGCGCTCGTGGGTGTGTACCGACAAGGAGGTGGATCCAAGAACCTCACACTTGATGTACGTGCATCAAACAATCTCTCCTACGTTTTATCTTTCTGTTTGGCTATCGAGCTGATCGTTTCCATTTCACCCATTTCCATGCAGCTTACCCAATACTTGGACTGATCCGACCTCGATCGGCATTAGACACCCGATCGACTCCGAGGGACCCGATTCGCTCGTGGCCCCACTTTGCTCCTCGATCGACTTCCCCACCTGCGGCCCCGTTTCTGTGCCATCCTTTTTGTATATTCGTTCGTGGAAGCCCCTCTTTTGTAGACTTAGATTCCCGCTTTCCCCAGTGCTTGTTGAATTAGAGTCATTTAACTGTCTGATGCTCATCGCCTTTTGAGTTTCGAACGGCCATATATCAATCACACCCCAGCGCGTCGCGCCCCGTCGTCGAGGTAAAGTGCTCATGCTGATGATGACCTAATAGCGTCGAATTAGGTACAGGGGTATCGAGGAAAAGACATTCGCTAGCGTTTGGTAAGCAGATTGCTGTTTCCTATGACTAACTCATGGTAAGAACTTAGGTCACCCTCTACCCGTCCAAAGTGTCGATCATGATTAGGTAATGCTCTCGAACGTGGAAGAAGGAAAGCCAGATACATACTAGCCCGAGTGCCATATGCATGCGCCCTCGCCGAATCGTCGTCACCGGCAAAGGTGTGCTGCGTGGCACGCGTGGGCGGACGGGCGATCACAAATTGACAAGAGCTGTGATCCCGCAACGGCTGGAAAAGCTTCTCATTTCATTGTGAGTCATTTCTGAAGGGAGGATTACCTTAATTACATTGTCTGAAAACGCAGTTTTCATTCACCCTGGCTTTTTGACGGGAGGTTCAAAATGGCTATTTCTCAGATCTTAGCTAGCTTTAATTTGCCTTCTTCCATTCGACTTCCTCCATGCTCGTCGACGCCGGTCTTCTCTTCCAGCACTCGGACGTTGGTCAACAACTTCAATTCCGCACGATTCCTTCGCTAAAGGATAGTTCGCAAGGGTGATTTGTGTCCCGCTGTCTTCATCCTGTCGACTGCAGTGCAGTGTCACGGTGCGGAGACCGAAGGGCCTCGGACTCGACTCGCTTTGAACGAGCGACGAGTCGCTGAGCCAGGGCGGTTTTCCGAAGCGTGACCGATCGCCCGCTCATCACCTCATCCGAGCTAGCGAGCGCTTCAAGGTACGAACAGGCCCGAGTTCCCCATGCTGTGATTTTTCTCGTGGACATGATCAACGTTTTACAGACCGAACAGGGCGATACTGAATAAGGGCCCTTGGTGTTTTTTTCGTCCGCTTTCAAGCCGAAGCCTCCTCGACAACGGTCGTCGGTGACGCCAACTGAAACAGAGGAGCTCATCCGGCAGAGGGTGGACGAATTTCGGCCACCTTCTCCTCGGCCGAGCGCATTCGCTCGACTCTAGACCGGGCATTTACCTACACAAGACATGTTCGCCTCCGGCCGACTACCTCTTCCTGCCCTGGCCGATCCGAGTCCACTCAAAGTTATACCTTCACCCTCGGTATCGTCATCTTCTTCGTCGTTGACAATCTTGGCCACGCCCGAGTCGAGTCGAGCGGTGTCCCGGCGGCAGCAGCAGCGGCACTTCTTACCTGGGCCTGTGCTTTCGACTGTAATGCCGACGCTCGAGCCCCTGGCGCTCGTACGTCCCGAGCCGCGCCCAAGGCCGATCGCCAACGATGGGCGTCGTCGTCATCAGGACGCTTCCTCTCAGTCTTTCTCGTCCACCTCCTTCTCACCTTCGACAGCTTCCATCGCGGCTTGGTGCTCGGGTGTGATCGCGCTCTCCGACGCCGTGGACATGTCAAGAAGGGGGACCGACGTGGACGTGGACCTGTCATCGTCCCCTAGTGCGACGAACCCGGCGCTCACCACGTCGGTGAAAGGAGACCTCGTCGTCGACCTGGACAAGGTGCTCAATCCCGACACGAGCAACTCGAGACAGAGGACTGGGACGGGCGGTACGGATGGTAGCGATGCTCGACTTGTGAGGTTGCCACCAGACGGTGGCTCGGGTGGGATGCCAGGTCAGTCAACAGTCACAGACCGGGAAGGTTGCGAAAGGAGCTGACATCATGTGACTGCATGTCTATTTCCGATGACCAACTTGAATAACAGATGTTACTGTACCTTTTCCGTGCGACCATTCGACTCAAGGGAATGGATCGAACAACCTACATACCCGGGTCATTGTGCCGCCGGAACCTGGACACGACAAGCCCTTGCCCTCCTCCCCGGCTCGGGAAACGCGAAACCAATCCAATCGGAGCACCGAGGATTGCGGCAGGTACTCGTCTGGGCACACCACGACAGATTTCACACAGTCGACTTCGCTCGTCCGAACAGCTTCGTCGTCCTCTTCTTCTCACGATGATGGACTCTCGACACCGGCGACATCCGCCTACGCTTACAGTCCCGTCATGAAGCAGTCTCAAGAGGAGTCACAATCACGAGGTAGAACCGCTTCAGAGGTCGGATGGTATCCAAAGACCGTCATACCTCTTTCTGCGTCCTTATCCTCACCTCCAGAAGACGTTGCGTCGGTCTCGACAAAGAAGCGAGGATCGGCCGGCCCCGGACCCGCGCTTCTGGACCCAAGGTTTTCTTTCCCCTTGCGCAAGAATGGAGCCAAACCATCTTCAGCACCTATGACACGATCCAACGGCCTCAGTGGAAACAGGGACACTCAGACGTCCTATGTTGCAAGCTTGTGAGCATTGTCGCATTCTGCGACACATGACTATAGGCGGTCCTGACTTTTTTCGTTTCGAACTCCACCTTATTTTGGCAGAGGGTTGACGCCCCTAATCGCCGACACTCATTCCCCCGAGCGACGCAGCAGCAAAATTCGATCCATCCGATCGTCAATTGATCTTTCGAGCTGTTACGCAGCCTCGGGAAACGCTGTCGGCCCATCTCTTCGTCGGCCGTCACTCCCCAGCGCCGAGCCGGAGCCCAGCTCCTCACACACGCCGCTTCCTCCGCCGGTCCGATCCTTTACTCGGAGTTTCAAAAACAGCAAGAAAATTATAAGGTGCGCTTCGAACGAAACAAGTGGCCGCACGCACGGGTCTTCGGCTCGTCGAACCTACAGTAGAGTTAGAACGGAACCGACCTCGGCCGCGACTTCGGACGTTGAGGACCAAAACATCGCCCCTCTGCACGTATCTCGCTCAGGCCGAACTCGGCATGCATCGATACCTGTCGCTCAGATCGAGATGACGTTTCCTGTTGGCCCACATCTCACGCACACACCCAGCTCGTCCACCGAAGCGTTCACTCACCCGCACCCTCGTCTTCATGCTTTCGAACTCGACCTCGACGTCGGAACCGTCGAGACTCTGCGTTCCTCAGCTTCGATAGACTGCGGCAGCGTTCGACGAGTGTTGCACGAGCAGGAAGAGTTTAAAAAAGAACGGGACGAATGGAGCGACGCCTCGGCCAGTGCGATCGGAGCCAAGTGGAACGGTGCCGGCCGTCGAAGACAACGTCGTCATCACCGTCACGGCAGTGGTTCGGGGTCGGATGGAGGCGTGAGGCGCACGCTTCGATCTAGCGACTCGGCGCCTGCCCTTCGGGGACTGGCGCTCTACGGGCAGCGCAAGCATTCTCAAGGGCGGGACTCTTCGAGCATTTCCCAAGCTGCCCAAGGTCCGGTCATCCCACCGCCACGGGTTGAGAGCCTTGGGCAAAAGGCTCGAGCTCAAGGTAGCTTCGGATCGTCTGCGGTGGCTTTCGCGGAAGACCAACGAAACCATCCGAAGCGAGACGCCTCCCGTACGGAACAGCCCTTCGACAAGCTTGCCATTCTCTCGCCCAATGTACGCGGCCTCTGTCGCTTGAACTCGCCAAACCACAAAAATAAGTTGGTACCATCGAGACCGGTTGAGCCACCCGCGAAGAGTCCGATTGAGGATGCTGGACCGCTCCGCCCTACTCGCCCGCCACCACCGATCCCGTCAGGGGTGACTCCGTTCTCGCCTCACGACAGGAAGAAGCGCGAAAATCAGCTTTCAAGGCTCCAAACCGAATTTGCGTCTACCATTACGTACTCCCACAATGGTCAGTCGATGAACGAGCGGTCTGTATCGACCTCGGCGGCCAGCGCTGAAGTCTCCCCGCGCTCAGGGGTACGATTACCATCGTCGCGCAGCAGAGCGACTTCTGATGCGCCACATTTGGACCTCAACACTGGAAACAATCTACCTGCGTCCGACACGACCGATTCGCCGTTGGGTCGACCCTCGTTGGCTTCACTGCGTCGAGTCAAAGGTTCCGACCTTTCTCCTCCCAACTCTGGGGACGACACCTTCGGCGTCACCAGACGAGCTTACTCGACAGCGACCGATTCATTCTATTCCGTCGACTCCGATCCCCCGACGCTGGATGACGTCCTCCCCTCTCCGATCTCGGACTACTTTGGCCATCTGCGCGACTCGTCCACGTTCGCTTTGCCGCAGTCGCCACCGATTGAGAGGGCGCCGATGACGGCTTCTTCGAGCCCTCATTCGCAGATGTCGATCGGGCACGCGGCATCGGGTTCGAGGAATAGCAGCCATTCCAGACCACCGAGCACGGTAGAGGGCTCGCTGGACCTGGATGAAGAAGGGCACAATTTCGAAGATCTTGTGAGTGGTCATGCTACTCTGAATTTTGACGGAATCGGCTTGCTCAACACTCACCCGATACTTCGACAGTTTTTCCGACCACCGCCGACACGGCGCATTTCGAACGGGTTCAGCGAGGATCAGTTCCCTCTGACAGTGACGACCTCATTCTTTCCCGATCTCGATGCTCAGATCTCGCCGGTGCTCGATGGATCGAGCGGCGCACAGGGCTGCGGCATACCTGCAGTACCTTCCGCCGTCTCGACTCGGTTGAGCGCGCCACCTCTCAAGCACATGGCCTCATCTCGCACGTACGAATCAGAGACGAGCGACTCGTTTGCAACGGCCGAAGAAGGGTCTGGTAGTCCGGCTTCGGTGCGGGAGGAATCACCGTTTAGGACTGCACCCCTGGAGCATGGTTCCACCTCGTCTCGTCCTCCGTCGGCCGACCAACCACGTCGATCGCCGATCTCATCATTCCTTGAGGCTGCTCCCACAATCATACGTGTCCAAGACATGGCATCTGGGTTTGTGCGTCCAGCGACGCCGTCTTCGCGCTCGTCACCTCCGCCGCCGTCCTTCCTCGACCTGAGCGCATCACCTAGCGCCGCATACCTGGACCGCACCGATGCTTCGTTCCTGTTTTTCGACTCGAGCGGCGACAGCTCTACGATCCTCCCTTCTCGCCGAGCTCCACGGATGTCGCAAGTGCCCAATGACGAATCCGTCCTACCCTCGTTCTCGCCGATCTCTTCGCCGCGCGCAACGATGATGGGCGATTTGCACCCTGACTCGGGCACGAGCACCTCCTCGATGTTCATTCAAGTCGCTTTGGCGCTTTCTCGCGAGCCGTCGCCTTCGAATCTCGACATGGGCGAAGACGAAGAAGAGCTCGCCATGACGTCGCCTTTCCCCTTGGACGTGTCCCCTTCGGCCGTGTCGTCACCTCGGGCTACGTTTGCACCGGACCAACTACTTTCTCCTCGCTTTCAAGACTCCATACACGATGATGCAGCTTCGATCGCAACGTCAACCGCGAGCTCAAATTGCATACTTTCGGTTGATCCATCTCGTGGAAGTGGTCTTTCGGCCTGGTCGGCGGTCAGCAAATTTCCTTTGCCGCCTTCCGTCGAAGTGGAGGAGTCTGTCCAAGTCGAGGCTGATGACCCGTCAGCGGACGTATTAGACGCGACGCCTCGGGCCCACTCACCTCTTCCGGTATCGTCACTTGCGCGTGCTTCGGTCGGTTCCCTCCTTGAAGTGAATGATGCCAACTTGGACTCGCAGACGATCCACTCGGTGGCGTCAATGGCGACTCTGCGTCGCAATCGCTCCGCACCAAACGTGGGTAGTCAATCCTCGCTCACCATCGATACGGATGAATGGACCGTCGCCGCATCGACGATTCGCGCTCGATCATCCGAAGAAGCCAATCAGAGCTCAGACGACGATCTTGGACGACTTCGACGCGTTATGAGCGGTCCAGACGCAGTCGAAGAACTTCCCGATGCCCCCATCGTCGCGCGGTTCGTTGAGCCGGCGGTCCTCTCGGAACGCCTGCAAGCTCGTCGTCGCGTCTGGTCGCTTGGACCCATCAGATCCCTCTTCACTTCAATCAACGACGAAGGTGCTACTTCATCGGACGCCGCTCCTACCCCTGATGGAAGCCGACCCAGTTTGACGCAGTTCTCATGGCGCCGAAGTTCGTGGAAGCATGAACGAACGTCGAGTGATCCGAGTGTTTATCGACCTGCGTGGCCTGAAGGCCCTGAAGAAAGGTCTCGCTGAGACCGTCTCACATGCTTATTATATGTGCAACGTCCGTCGCACCACTTCTTTCTCACACTCGCTTACGAATTTATTACGCCCCACTTCACGCTCTAAGTGTTTGACGATCGGTATTGCCAAGAGTTTTGCGCTCATATGAAGAGCATTTGGCACGATATAATGTGTTATGAGTCTACCCCCGCAGAAGCTTGTTTTTTGCTCCTGATCAGGATATCAGGAGCCATTGGGCTGGAATTTGATCATCGAACGGACCCCTTTCCTGTCTGTCGAAGTTGCACGTGATGCAGAGCAAGCCACGCTGCCTGAGGGGAGGGAGAGGGGGTCGTTATGGGGTGACTTGAGGATGTCCTCGACCTATACTCGTGCCACTGCATTGCAACCTGCATCTCCTTCTCGCTTTCAACGTGTTATCACACACGTCACGAGTCGTGACCCGTTCCTCCCCTGTGCCTCTGCCATGACCGAATCGGTGTCACAATCCCCTACGAGCAAGTCGCCGACCGATCACCCTGCCGCTGGCCCCTCTCAGCCCTCTAGCACCGAGGTTACTCTGAACGCCCCAGTCTCGGCCTCTTTCAGCTCAAGTGGAGACGACCCTCAACGAACTGCAAGAAATGTCCCCTCCAGTGATATCCCACGTTCAAATCCTTCTCTGCCTGGTCCCAGCTCCATCCATGGTCGTGATTTTGCCGCCAAAGCCCCTGGAACGACGCTGGCCGGCTCAGGCGAGAGCGTCACCAGCTCCCGCTCCAGTTCCAACCCTGTCAGTGGCAGTGGCAGTGGCAGCGCGACCCCCAACTTGGACTCACGCGGCCACCAATCAAATGAACCGGGTGATGACGATGACAAATTCGGTCCTTCGCATATGTCCAATCTGATCCAAGGCTTTGCAGGGATGATCATCACCTTGCCGAGTCTGTTCGTCGAAGTCTTGACCAACGCCAATTCGGCCTCGGTCAAAGCCTCTCCGAGCGTCGCTCAAGCTGTTTCCGAGACCACGCAGAAGTTGGCCGAATCGAGTTCGAGTGCGGTGCATGAGGGTGTGGATACGGCGCTGAGCACTTCCTCAAACATCAAGGACCAAACCGTCGGTGCCTTCGAGGAGGCCACCAACTCAGCTGCGACGAGAACGACGCTTGGACATCGATTGAGCGATTGGTTCAACTGGTCCTCACCCAAGGCCAACGAACAAGATGCGACAGTCATGATGGATGAGTCCGAAATCCTCAGGGCTCAACTCGAGCAGGAAATCGATCGTTCTTTCTCGGGCTCGAAGGATGAGGAGATCTCGGTGCCTCAAACAAAGGTGAGAAGGTGTACCGTTCCTTACGCTATCATACGCTCAAAAATGGGGGACCAATGCCACAGATGCCATTCAATCTCGGTTCTAGTGACGAAGGGGGTGATGCGCAACCCGCCAGGAGCGAGTCTTCCAACCTCGACGGTCGTGATTCTTCGTCGCGCGGCGAGCGATCAGACAGGAAGGGCCGCAGTACGGACGTGGTAGAGGACTCTACTCTGTCAGGAGAATCGGTCAAGCCGAGTGAGGCCCCGCACGAAGACGAGGTTCGCCGTCCGTCTCCGCAACATGCCCAACGTGCACAGGGGTCGAAGCAGGTATCGGAGAAGTCTGACTTGGGTGAGGTTTCTCGCAAGGCAAAAGGCCGAGATGAACAGGTACGGCGTAGTCGTTGACTTGGTGCATATCAGCTACTGACCAGAGAATAGTGTATCACATGCGGTCAACGAAAAGCGCCATCGCGGAGAAGGCCACCGCTCGTCACCATCCAAAGCTAGCAGTGCAGGTCAACTAGAAGAAGCGAAACCCTTGCAAGACTTTGAACAAAGTGCCGACGTTCAGTTTGAGGTAAGTAGTACGTATTTAGGCTCCACCCTCCAGCAAACTTCTTACACGTCATTCGTGATTCTTGGGAAACACAGGGCGATGCCAGCTCGATCCCGGCCTCGACGCAACACTCACATGCGGCGAGCTCCACACCCGATAAGATTGCTCGCCCACAAGAAGTACAACACAACGCCCAAGGAAATCTTGCTCAGCCTGATCAACTATCAGGTGGACTCTCTCCTTCGGGGTCGGTTGCTCCTGCCCTTCCCGAACATCTCCAATCGCCTGTCGGGTACAGACCTCATCATGAACCTCATCACGAGCGTGAGGAACAATCGACACCGGCTAGGAGCTCCTTTGATGATCTCAAGGTGGGTTGCAGTCCTCTCCGAGCTTGATGGTGGCGTTCCGATAATAATATGAGCTTTCGAACCTCGCAGGACCGTTTCGCAAAGTTTCCTTCGACCAAGGGTTCGGAACAGGAGTCTACGGGAGTTAGCCTTGCGCTCGTCCAGCAGCCGCAGCAAACCTCGGTTGTAAGCAGACATATTCTGGAGATCGGTTTTATCGATGCTCATTTGATTATATTCTGAATTACAGCGTCCCGACTCACCTCCTGCTACCCTATCTGCGCTCCCTGGACCCGCTGGCTCGGTCGGTTTGGCCGCGGATCACAAGCAATTCGAGCAAGCGGCCCCCGTCGATCTCGCCCGCTCCGAACCGCACGGAACTTCGAGCACGGCAGAGCATGAAGGCGAGTGATACCTCCTAGTCGGTCAACATCTGCAGCATCCAGCTAAAGTTGACGTGCAAAAAAGTGTTCTAGCAGATGTTTACGAGCACGTCGCCTTGTCACGCAGTCACGGCGGTGGCACGCTGCGCAAGAAGATGAAGAAGCTGCTTCACACGTGACACTGAGGGCCTCGACATCAAAGATATGAATCATCGCCTGGAAATATAGCACCTCAAATCTCGCTCTCGGTTTCTCCTTCTTCTCCCCGCTCGCTTCGCATCTTCCGATGGCTTATGTAGTGCGCTCCTTACGTTCTCCAATAAGTGCCTCGAAACCGGTGTGTTGACGCCTTTAGTCCACTTCGGTACGATACGTCATGAGCATCGCACCCGTGGTACTTTTCACAAGCTAAGAAAAGACCAGAGAAGCGAGACCTGTGAACTCTCAGCAGCTCTCTACGAGACTGCCGTGAAGAAGACGAAGAAGAGAGGGGAAGGAAAGCCGGCAAGGTCGGCCGCGACACATGTCCGCACATGTGCGGACAAAAGGAAAGCGATAGGGAAAGACAGTGAGAGTGAGAAAGAGAAAAGATACTTTCAACATGTGAGTGGCTGAATGTCCTTGCTAAGAGAAAGTTGGGTATTGTAAAATCTGCATTACTCATGGAAGGAGGATCGTAAAACAAGACGTGCCGAATAGACGAAGGGAGAAGGCAGCATAAACTTCACAAGACAAGTACAACACAGCGGGGAAAACATTGTGGCCAACTTCGAGGCGCTCAAGCTCATGCCGTGGTCGAGGGAACGAACGGCTTGCCTCGAACGGCGGGGTACGCCTCGTTTCGGAGCTTGTCCTTGCCTCGACTCGCTTCACGCCATTGCTGACTTGCACGGCTGGGAAGCGCATTATCGTTCACAATTCAGTATGTATGGGAACGGTCGCACAAGCCCGCAAATCTTACCTCATTCTCCGAAGCGAGATTAACGCGAGAACGGCGGCTTTGAGTGTCGGTCTGCTTCCCCCCGGCCGGTGGTCCGAAGGTGGGGAGGATGGCGGTAGGCCGAGTTGGGACATAACGAGATCGATGCTGTCATACAAAACGATTGCCCAGCGAAGAGCTCTCAGTCCGTGGGAAATTCTGGACTTCACTAATCTGACTCACATAGCTTGCTTGTCCTTGACCATCGCTTGAAGGTACTCCTTCTGATACGTCAGATCGTTCCGGAACGCCAACTCTCTCGAGACTCGAAGCTTGAGGTAGCGGATCATGACGAGCAGACCCTTTGCTTCCTTGGCGTGACGCGCTTTAAGTTCTTGGCTAGTGGCGGTGGTGCTGTAATGGTATCAAAGCAGGACATACAGTAAGTAAGTGTCTGCGAAAATCAAAGTTGGAAACTTGGAGTGAATGCTTACCTAGAAGCGCAAGTGTGATCCTTGATCCTCTTCTCCAATGACTCGATCCTCAAGCGAGCTTCCGCAAGTTCCCCACCACCCAAGGCATCCCTCTCCCGTCTCACGTTCGCCAAATCCATACCCAAGCTGACCGCGTCCTCGCGAACCTTCATCAGGTCCATCTGCAACCCAGCCACGTTCCTCAAGATATCACTGCGCTCGTCCTTCCAAGTGCGTGAAGCCGTCTCCTTCTCATTCAACGAGTTCTTGAGTCGGGCGATCTCGGCGATGAATTGATCAAGCTGGGATGGAATCGAAGCCTGCGCGGAGGATTTAGCGTTCAACGAAGTCGCGACACGATGGGTCTGCGAGTCGATCGAGGCGAGCTGGGCGACGAGAGCGGCGCGCTCGTCCAGGAGGCTGGACTTGTCTGCGCGGAGTTGGGCGAGCTCATTGGGGTCGGCTTGAGAAGAAGATTTGAGGGCGCGAAGCTCCTGAATGAGAAACACCACATCAGCACTTGTCACTGCTGTCTGAGGGTGAGGGGGTTGGGGATAAAGTGCTTACGGTTTCTGTCGTGTTCAAGCGCGCTTCAAGCGCACCTTTGGCCGTGCGCAATGAAGCCTGCTCGTCCGCCATCCCTTTCAACCTATTCTTCTCCGTCTGCAAGTCGACTTCCAGCCCCACAATCTCGGATCGTGCTTGAGCAAAGTCCTTCTGCAGTGCCGAAAGTTGTTTGGCCAGGGCGGATTTATCGGCTGCGAGGTCACGTGCCCGGGATGAAGATTCGACGAGGACGGCATTCTCTGATTCGAGTTGCGAAAGCTTGACATTCACACCGGCGAGCGCCGAACGGAGCGATTCGCTGACTTGAGGTGACGTCTCGGATCTGAATGCAGATGACTGATCAGCCACAGTTTCCCAGTAAGAAAGCCACAATATGAACCATCACTCACCCTTCAAAGGTCAGGCCCGATTTGTCGACGCGCAACTGTACAATCTTGGTCGCATCGAACACGTGCTCGCAACCAGGGCACGACAAACTCATCAATCTCGTCTTCACACGCTCGAGCGACCCATTCGCGCCAAGCAAACGTTCCAACTCGGTTTCAAGCTGCACGATTCTCGCCCTCGCCTGTGCGAGGTCCCGAGCCAGCGCGATCGTCCCCGAGCCAGAAATCTCGAGCTGGTTCAATTTCTTGTCGACGTCTTCGTTGGTGACGGCGAGTTGCTCGCGCAGGTCGTTGACGAGTTGGACGAGTTCTTGCATGTGCGAATAGAGCGGTTGAATAGTCTCGTCGGCCGCTGTTCCGAGGGACCAAGCGGTGATCTAGTTTGACACAACAGATGCAGAGTCAGTTTAAGCTTCTGCAAGAGAGCCGGGTGTATGCGAACGCATTTACGTTGCCGAGCATCTGTCCAGGGGTCTTGGGCGTTTGGAGACCGATGATGGAGCGGAATAAGTTGGACCTGTCAGGCGTCGAGCCGTTCCTCTTCGGCGAGCCGAACGACATCGTGACCTGAGACTTGAGTGACGAGACGCGATCCTCTAGTTCGCGCTTTTGCGATTCGAGCGTTTTAATCTTGAGCTGTTGCACCTCGACCTCCTCTCGCGATTCACGCTGCTGCAGACGCTGCTTGAGCTCGCGTGCCTCTTGCTGTGCGACTTGGAGCTCTTCCTCGAGCGAGCCGATGATCGAGTCCTTGTTGCTGTTGTAGACTTCGTTGGCCAGAGGACTCTTGGCCTTGGGCAGCTTGAGTTGCGAGATTTGCGCTGAAAGCGTCGAGTTGACGTTCTTCTCTGCCGCTAGCTGCGCCTTGAGCGACTCAAGTTCGTCCTCGTGCTGCACAAGTTGCTGAGCCGATTCGTTGAGCGCCTCTTCGATCTGTTGCACGTTCTCGAGTTGTTCGGCGAGTTGGCGCTTGAGCTCGACTTCGGACTCGGTCAGAATTTCTTGTTTCTTTTTCAGGTCGTCGAGTTCGACCTCCTTCTGCTCGACTGTCGACTCGAGCTCATCTACGCGGTGTTGCAATCGCCGAATCTCCTCCTTGAGTTCGAGCACGACATGGCGATCCGAATCATCGCCCGTCTTGACCTGCAACCTCTCGATCTCCTGCCTCGCATCCGCCAACTGCTCCCTCGTAGTCTGTAGATCGCTATCCTGCTTCTCCATGATTGTACACAACTCCTGGTTCAGCTCCGAGTTCTTCTGCGCGAATCCGACCTCTTGGTTCTCGAGCTCGGTCAAGAGTTCGTCGACGCGCGATCGCGCATCCTCCAATGCCGAGGCCAATCGTTCGTTCTCGGCCACCTTTTCCTCGAGTTCGGCCTTAAACTCGTGGCGTTCGTCACTAGTGTCGATGACGTGGGATCGATCCTCGCGTTCGACGAGTTGTCGGTCCTTATCCTCAAGCTCGTTCTGCAATCGATCGACAAGTTCCTCCAGTTCTTGAACGCGCCTCGACGGTCCCTCGTCCCTCCCCTCCACCAATCCATTCAAAACCGCTTCCACCCTCGAGCTATTCCCCTCCCCCTCCTCTTGCTGCGTATCATTCCCCACCCTCGACCCACCAGCCATACTGCTCATCTCCCTCAACCTCAATACCTCCTTCCTCAACTGCTCATTCTCCTTGGTCTTGTCCCCCAAGTTCTTAGTAAGCTGTACATTCTCCGCTGTCAAAGTACCATTAAATTGATGAAGGTACGCATTGAGCTTAACATGATCGAAACGATCGACCCTCGTACCCGATCCGGCGAGAGCAAATCCCGTCGCTCCACCAGAAGGTAAGGACGTATTACCCCTATGTAAAGTCGTCAGATCATTAGACGACGAAGTCGATTCGTCTTGTAATAAATGAGGTGCCTCGATACTATCCTCTTCTCTTTCCTCCCCCGGTGAGGAGGCGTCATTCATCTTCTTTTGGGAAGCGACGGATAAGGGAGTATCAACGAGTTGACGACCCCTATACCTTTGAGGATGAGGTGTACCTTTCTTCAAGATCGGTTTCGAAGTTGACTTGAGCGTAGTCAATACGTGTTGAGCCCTCCTAACCGCCGCAGGAGAAGACGAAGATGGTAAGATCGCTTTGACGAATCCTTCGACTGAATCGGGGCTTCTTCCGGTAGGGGTAGCGTATAATCGACCGAGTGGGGTTCGGGGATCAGCATTGACCGCATTACTGTAAGCGTTATGCGAATAGTTCGCATGTGGAGTCGAGAGGTTCGAGAGGGAGGGAAAGGAATCTTTGGAAAGTGCATCCATGGAATCGCGTCGACCCAATTCGGGGGAATCGACGATGGAGGACAGGGCCACTCGGCGTTCAGGGGAGTTGGTATTGGCGATCCTTACGGCGCGTTGACGTTGACGAGGATCGAGTTGAGCGCGACTCGCGACGGGTGAATCGATATCATTGTCGGCGGTGAAAGAAGACGCAGCGGAAGAAGAAGTGTTCAGATCGTGATCTTCGTGATCCTCATCGTGAAGTTGGGAAGGTCGATTGAACGAAGACGCTCGCGCCAAAGAAGGTCGATCGCTCTCCGTCCCCGACCCAGAACTAAGCACGACCATCTCATCTTCATCCGCAAAACCCTGACCCTCAAAGTCACGCGAATGACGCGACTCGATCACACTCGTTTCGTCGACCGAGGGTTGGTTCCCTTTCTGCTTGTCGGACAAGGTTGGGTGTTGAGTTGCCGAGTCGGACTCGAGATGTTGATTGAATCGCGTCGAAGGGTTGAGCGGTACGACGGTCCTGTTCGAGCCTGTGGTCGCCGTCGAGGTGGTCGATTTACTCGTCATCAACAATTCCTTTGATCGCAAGATGTGTTGGGTCGAGGAAGACGTCTTTGCCGTCATAGTCGGAGCAGGTAAAGGTGTTGAAGTGAAAGGCGTGTCGTCCGATTGACGGGGTTCAATCATCGAACTCGATTCGTCCTTCCCTTCAGACGGGTTCATTCGACCGCCCGCTACGATGAGACGGGGTGGTGATTCGGGAGTGGAATCTTCGTCGTCTTGATCGAGCATGGAAGGGAGGTCCGGTAGGTCCGGTAAGGATTCTTGCTCGAGGACATCGAGTCGACGGAGCACGCGCGACGGCGTTTCCAGCGCAGGAAACACTGAGCGCACAGTCGTCGTGGGGGAAGATCAGGTCAGTGTGGAGGGCAGACAGACTCGTAGTCAAGGATACGGTTGGGACCCACTCGTATGAATGATACAACGACCGGGCGGTGGGAAATCGGCGTGTTTGAATCGGAGCGCGAGAGTACAAGGAGCCCTCGCCCCGCCTCGCCGCGTGTTTACCGTCCAGCGCAACGTCTGGCAACGTCACGTGCTTGACTTTGCAACCCGGCGGCGGCGCGACGCGCGTCTTCGCAAATCGGAACGACTGAAGATGGGCAAGTTGCTTTCAGCCTTTCAGGACGGGAGAAGTTGTCGCGTTATGTTACGGCTTTTCGCTTCTTTCAAAAAACATCTTTTCGTGGTGCCGGCCTCAATCTCAGGTAATACTGTCGTAGCCACTTCAAGGGGAAAATCGGATGATAAGTTTCATGGGCACTGCGCTACGCGAGTAGACCCCTGGGAAAATTACGAGACTTAATTTTGAATAGTCCAATATTTGTGCTCCCGACCCTTGAACTGAGGACGTACGTAGCGAAGAATTCGGCGAAGGGCGATGACGACCCCTTTTAGCTCTCCAGATCTTGGATCCTATGGCCGATCGGCGATTCTGGATCCCGAAACGGACTCAAACTTTCTCGAGCGAGATTCGACTTTCTCCGAGGGGCAGTATCTGTGATTTTTGTTGGGTTGTGTACGAACAAGATCAAGATACTGTGAGCCAAGTCCATCCGGCCAACTGATTCGTCTTGCAGGCGAATTGAGAGACGCCTTGTGCACACGCCGGCCGAATCGACGGCAGGCCGGCGGCCCGGGACGCGAACGCCGAGGTTCGAGCTCAGCCAAGCGCCGCCCCGCGCAGCCACGCCGGACCGTGTGAGCGCACACGAGGCGCCACGCAGAGCTCGCAGGCTGAGGGCGTGGGCGTGGGCGGCTGACGCTCCCTCTTCGAGTGCTGACCTCCACTCCGAGTCCACTTTACTCGATCCACCCAACAGTAGCAGCGCACCGCCCAACCCACTTTTCATTCCGAGTGTCGTCGCTCGACGGGGTCGTAGTAGTCGCACTTGCATCAACATGGACTCGCCCGTCGCACCGACCAAGACGGAGCGAGCGCCTCGCAACATCCATCTCCCACCTCGTGGTCCTCCCCTGAAGGACAAGTACTCGATCACGACCGTGCCTCACTCGACGAAGGACACACCCAACACGATCAGCATCGATACCGAGTTTGGAGATGGCGATTCGAAGCGGTGGCCGCAGCAGGACGAGGACATGACCTTGCTCGCACCGGAGAACGACAAGCACGTGCTGTGGAGGAGGACCGCCGGCGACTGGTTGGCCAAGGACATGGGTCTCTACGATGGTCAGTCACTGGACTAGGCTGTGATTGGGTTCGCAGGGCCGCTGTGTGGGTACGAGGTGGAAGTTTGCGAGCTCGGTCGTTCCCTGGACCGGACTCGGACGCGCACAGTCACCGCCACACCTCACCGCCGCGCTCGGGCACGCGCACCGGGCACGACGCCCGCCGTCGCCGCGCCAGCCCGCTTCGCAATTCACCATCCGATCGGGGCGCCACGACCGTGGATGGGGCTCCGAGCAGTGGGTGGGGTCGCAGCTCCTTCCTGTCCTACAGCGTCTCAATTTCACTGGTTTTCATCCACTGACATTCCCCTCCCTCTGGCAATCCGTCCTTGAATCCGCATACACTCACGGGCCTGCCACCCACCGCCCGATACTCCCGATCAACTCGCAAATCAATCACCTTTCTGGCGCCTCACCCGCATGATTCTGCCAAACCAACGCAAATCGACTCGCAATAATAGAACATGGAGCGGCGCATTGGATCCTCGGCAACCTCCCTCGCCAGTACGGCCTCTTTGAGCAAATCACTCACCCCAAAGATGTCTCCAAGTCGGGAGGACCCCCTCCGACACAGGCACAACAAAAGAACAACAAGCTCCGACTCGATCGATTCATTTTTGGCAAGTCTCGCCATCTGATGATGCCCCCCACCGTATGGCAGTCTAGCGCTGACTCTTGATCCGGATCACTTCATCCAGGCCATAACGGTCGAAAGATTCGATCGGCCCTGTCCTTGGGCAAGCATATAAGTTGGCTCTTGCATGGCAGTATCGGCACATGCACCTGCGATGGCTGCAAAGTCGTCTCCAAGAACGCCAACGCCAACGCCGCTGCTGCAAACGCCAATGGTGCCTCGACATCAGCCGCAGCAACCCCGACAGCGACGACCTCGGCCAATGCTGCTTCCTCTTCAGCCGCTCGCTCCAACAGTATCAAGAACAAGAAGAAGCGCACGGTCAACGTTACTGCCTCCGACAACAGTGGAGACGAAAGGCGGTCTGTCGCCCCTCCCGCCGCCGCCGCCGCAGCAGCAGCAGTGTCTGCCCCACTGACCAAAAAGACCAAAGGCAAAGCCCGGGTTGTGGACGAGGATGATGCGAGCTCCTTGATGGACGAGGACGAAGGGTCTGAACCGCACGTTCCGACAGGGACGAAAGCAGCCGCAGCGGCAGCAGCAGCAAGGACCAAAGGCGTCCCGACAAAGTCGAACGGTACCGCTGCGAAAGCCCCGGCAGCTTCTAGTGGCCGAAGATCGTCATTCGTAGCGACGAACGAACTCGAATCGCGAGCCGACCAGTTTGCCCACGAGATGCGAGCCGCCGATCCGAACCGAGTCGCTGTGGTGCATTCACCCTGGCTGGCGAACAAGACCGCCGATATTGATCATCCGTCATGGTGCCGAGTGGGGGAGCTTGTATGGGCAAAGACGCACGAAGAACTGGCCCAGCTCGAACTGTTACCACCTGCCGATGCGACTCGACGCCGATCCAACGCCCCGGCGACACCAAGGTTCAGCCATTGGCCCGCAATCATCCGAGGACGTACTGTCAAACCCAATCCAAAATCGCAATCGTCACCTCTCGTCGAATATCGCATCGAGTTTCTCGCTTTACTTGACCAGCCCGAGCGCACTTTTGCCGCGAATGAAGTCGTGCCCTGGTTGGGCTACATCGCCGCCGGTCTGACCTCGGAGGAAATGTCGAACGCAATCGCACTAGGAGGCTCCGAAGTGGCTCATTCGCGTCAATGGACCCGCGACCTACTCGCGGACGGCATTCACGCCACTCGAGCGGCTTTCCTCTCGGCTTACATGACCGGCCAGTTCTTCGCCTCGATTCAAACTCGCTCCCTACCGACGATCGAAACGGGGCCCCACCTCCTTCCGGACCCTTCGCTCTCGAACGGCCAGTCGTCGCTGAGCGCATTACGATCAATGTTCATGGCTCGACCGACGACACGCTTCCTCTCGCACGCTTTCGTCTTTTACGGACCCGAACTTATCCATGTCGGCGATGTCGTGCGACTGGCCTCCAACGTCGAACTACCTTCTTCCGTCGAAGCTCAAGTCATCGATCATTCACCTTTGCAAATGCCGACTTCGCTCGTATTGCACATTACCAAATTCGCTCGCGGAGGACGGGATTGCCCTTTACTCGTACGAGGGAAGGTGTACGAGATGAACGAAATCACCCTCGCCGCCGACGACGGTATGCCAGCAGACTACGTCTCGGATGACGATATCTTTGGTGACGATGACGCAACGATGGATTTCGAAAACGCGATCAACAACCACAACAACGGTAAGGAATTGCCGATCCAAATTAACGGCAATGATGGGTTGAACACGACCGCCGCGGGGGCGTTTTCGAACATGTTGTTGAACGGCCATCAGAACGAATGGGCTCGATCGAACGGGTTGGCTTTTGATTCTTCGAGCGAGGACGAATCGTCTTCGGAGGATGAGGCGGCCGAATCGAGCGATACGAAGACGAAAGCGAACAAACGACTCGTCGCATCCAAAGCCCTCAAAACCTCCTCCGCGAACCCAATCACTTCTACCAAAGCACTCAACAACAACGGTGTTGGAACGGGATCCCTAACACCCAACACGTTACACTACCGCAAAAAGATGCCGGCGCCTCCTTTCCCCGCTCATCGTTGGCGTTGCCTCACCCCTGGTCGGGAAGTCGATCTCCTGATGACCGATCTCGCAGGGAGGTACTACCCCGTTTCCCCTTCCATCTACGCCGACGATACTCTAGTCAATCGAATCGCCGAATCGGCAGCTCGAACAGGCGTCGTAGGTGAAGTAGGTATCGCTCCTCTTGCGCTCCTCCTGGGAGGTCTGATGAGTGGTGATAAAGTACCCCGCGTGAACGCCCGTAATGGGTTATTGGGAGATGATCGAGAAAAACAATTGAGCGTTGCGGAGGAACAAGCTTATATAGCTGCGGGATTAAAAGCCGTCGTTGGCGAACACGCTCAGAATGGTGGAGCGATGGACGTGGATGATCCGCCTTCGACGACGGGAACGGGATCGGATCTCAAGACTTTGCAAAAGACGGTAGTCGTTTGAGTGGGGTGTGAAAACCGCAGGGGGAGCTTTGAGGCACGTACCATGCTTTGCTTTGCTTTGTCTTTTCTGCTTTCTTTTTTGTAATTTGGTACCCCAATCCGAAAACTTGTTGAAAGCAGTGTTTTGAAATGAACTTGGATACCCCCCAGAGCGATCGCGAACGAGATGAACCCACTCCTCGGCATCGGCATTGATCTTCCACATCGTCAACTTTCGGGGCCAGACTTGAACGTAACGTCTGGAGAAAAAAAAAAGTGATACCAAGAAGCAACTAAAAAGGAAATATTAAACCTTGGGCGTAATCGAACGCTCACATAAAAACCGCGCAACAGCGCCTGGCGGCACAAAAAGACGAGCCCCAGTGGTGATTTGAACACCAGACCTTTGTGTTGCGCGCGAAAGCCGAGCTTTAAAAGCTTGGATCGTACAAGCACAACGATCTATACCACTGATCTACAAGGGCTGGAACGAGCGGTACCTTAAAACGCTGGGCGTATATAATACCATTATTTTTCGAAATTCGAGGTTTGATATTATAGAGGTTTTAACCCTTTTGTTGCTATCTGTGGACTATGGGGACGTATTTGATGTTGTACGAACTTGCGTAGGAGCCGAAATGAGCTTGGTGTGTCAAAAAAAAGCGACGCGCTTCGAGGTGCTCCTCCTGGGCCATGGCAAGGTGGACAAGTAGCTATAGTATCGATGCCCGAACCGCCCAAACGTGAGAAGAATGGCCTCAATGAACCTAAAAGCGGGGCTGCTGGGTCAAGTATATAGTATATGGAGTCAGAGAGGGCCCCTCTCTTTTTTGTTTTTTGTTTTGTTGTTGCTTTGTTTTGGTGTTTCGAGCGAGCTCGATCATGTATGTAAGCGTGCGCGTGGCAGGAAAGCTGCTGACTTCTTTGCCGCACCATAGTTTCTATTACCTTCCGAGCACAGCACTGCAGCAGCTCGCAACTCAGTTTGCTGGAAGCTCAAGCCCTTGGGACCGAGATCTTCCCTTTTGTGTCCCCAACGGCGACTCACAACAACAGTCGCGCGAGAAAAAAAAGGGGGCTAGCAAAGAGAGACGAGAGACAGCCCCCCCCCCCCCCCCCCCCCCCCCCAAAAAAAAAATAAAAATAAAAATCAAGGTCGTCGGTCATGACTGGCCTGCATGACTTCCCTCCAATCCAGGGGCCAGAGAAAGCTCTCTTGAATCCTACAGTCCCCATCGCCCGAGATGGCTACGCTGCTGCCTGTTCTCACCCACCTTCAAGACGGCGGCCATCAGCATGCCCTAGGAACGAAATCGGCGACGAACTGCTGGACGAAGAAGCCAATACAGCGCTATTCGAAGAGATCCGAGTTCAAGATTTCCACTGTAATGCTCTTGAGACTGAGGAGGCGCGGCGGAAGTGTTTGGTGGCTGTTCGATGGTCGGAAGAGAACCTTGCAATGTGACAGCTTTTCAAATCATATCCTATCGCTCGCTAGCTGGAATTGATGGTCCAAGCTGGGCCTCGTCCGAGTGACAAAGTGACAGCCACGCAGTGTCGCCGATGCGCCGATTGTCTCTGTCTCGCACAAGAGTCAAAATTTGGTACATGTTATGAATTAATGTCTATAGTTTCAATCCGAAATCGCTAGTCTACAACGCATGGTTAGTCTCGTGGCCGCAGGGGACGAGAGGTTCGTTCCGAGCGTCGAGGGGAAAAAATCTCCGAAGGCGCGTTCGACAAGGCGGGGTAGCAAGGCGAGCGAGATCTTCTGGAGTCTCGGTCGAAGAGCTAGCGGTAGCAGGTTCCCTTGAGTCGTCAAGTGATTGCATCTGTTGCTCAATCACCTGCCTTGGCTGTCGCTTCGGACCAAAGTTCGGTGGCGGAGGTAACGTTTTCTCCTGATCCCTCTTCGGATCCGAATCTCCTGAATTCTTTGCTTCCCCGCAAGGACGGCTGGGCGAGCTTCGATTTTGACAGCCATGGCAGCGAATTGTTTTTCATTTTCTGGAGCGTTACCACCGTGTTCATCGTAACGAGCTGTTGAGCTGGAGTGAGTGGAGCTTGAGGTTGAGGTTTCTAAGAAGAGTCGAGCGCTCGCCCCACCACGCGCTCGATATGTTGTTGTACCGAAAGAGGTGCATCGCCAGCAGTTGCAGCGCCAAAAGAAGAGGCCGTATCGGAATTCAAGGCCAAGCTGAACAAATCGTCGGTCGAGCCAGATGTTGAACCGTTCATGTTCATTAGGAGAGGCGAGGGGAAGACAGTGGCAGGAGGAAAAGAGGCAAATCCAGGCGGAACTCGAGGCGGTTGCCTGTGTCGGGCCGCCGGCGGCCTCAGGGTTCAGCAGAGAGCAGTAACAGCAGCAGGCTCAGCTAGGTGGGTGCAGAAGAGCTGATGGCTACGAATGAGATTCAAAAGACCTCTCTGTGTCCACTGGGTTGGAGGCAAGTCATGCCATGCCATGAGTCATGAGTCAGGACCGAGACCTTGCGCAAGCGGCCTCTTCTTTTTTTTTTTTTTTCCTGTCTCTTGTCTCCCTTTCCTTTTTTTTTCCGCGCGCGATTCTCGTGTCCCTCCCGGCGCCTCATACAGATCAAGTTCAGATCGAGCAAGCCTCGAGAAAATAAAATCCAAAAGTAGGCGGTACCTAGATGGTGCCATTGTGGTTTGAAATGCCAACTGCGGCACACCTCAGCTGATCAGAGAAAGGAGCGCGCCATCTGCCATCTGACATCGCCGCCGTATTGGGTGTCGGCCTCGCGCCACAGAAATACTACAGGGTGTGGTCCTCCTCTGATAGGCCTTCGTTGCAGTGTCAGGTGCTGACTCATTGCAAACACTTTCCCAAAGGGATCATGCGAGCCAATCTAGTCATAGAAGCGGGGAGCTCCTCAAAAAGCGGCGGCTTAGCAAGGTGATCACTTTGGAGGATGATGAGGATGAAGATGAGAATGAGGATGACAGATCAGATCTGATCTGATCTGACGGTGATCTGATCTAATGCGGATCCTTGGCTGCAGCGCTGCTTAACCCTGAGGCCGGCACCCAGGCAACCGCCTCGAGTCCGGCCTGGATTTGCCTCCTTTCCTCCCGCCACTGTCTTCCCCTCGCCTCTCGTGATAAACATGAACAAATCAACATCTGGCTCGACCGACGGTTTGTTCAGCGTGGCCATGAACCAATACGGCTTCATCTTTCGGCGCTGCAACCGCTGGCGATGCACCTCTTTCGGTACAACAACATATCGACCGCGTGTCGGGGCTCGTGCCCGACTCTTCCCAGGCCCATTCGCGCCTTCAGCCTCAACCTCAAGCTCAAGCTCCACTCACTCCAGCTCAACAGCTCGAAATGATGAACATGTTGGTAACGCTCCAGAAAATGATGTCGGCGATTCAAACGGTGTTTTCGTTCTTTGGATCCCAACTCGGCACTTTGAATACGACGCCTCGACTCGATCCTTCGACGTGGAGCCCCGCACCCACATCTGCATCTGCAATTGCCGCTTCAGCTCCCTCTCAGTCGATGAAGGAACAGGAACTACAACTCGTTGCATTGACTGCCCAACTCGAAGCTCGCCGAGCCAGTCTACGCTCAATTGGACAAAGCGCGATAGCTTTCGGCAAGACGGAAGCTAGGGTCGCGGCTGAGAAACGAGGTCGAGCAGCATATCTGGAGCTGATCAACTTTCACAACCTAAGCCTGGATAACATAGGTGAGTCCCGTCGATTCAAGTTTGCTGTTTTCCGTCCCTTGTTCCGTGCTTCATTGCTAACCTCTCGGCTCTCGGTTTCGTAGACTGGATCCGCGACAATGTGCCTTACGTTAACGACTGGTCAAATCCCTTGGAATCCGGCTCGACTCTTCCCCTGCTCGACTTTGGTGTCTGTTCTTCTCCCGACAATTCACTACTAACGTCCATTGGGCGATGGAGGACTGGCGTAATTCGGCCCGCATTTTCGCAGTCACAGAAAGCCGACGACGACGAGGCCTACAATTCCTTCACGGCGGACGACAGGGACGTCGGCGACTCGGATACGTGGCCCTCCAACCCGAACGACCGCTTCAAGGAAGATCGCATGGCGGAAAAGATGCGCATGCGAAACGAGAAGGTTGCTCAGCGTAACGCGGAACTAAATAGCCACGGCGACGAAGAGGATGATGACGCTACAGCAGCCCCGCTTTCGAAACGCGTCAAAGGTTTGCAAGTTGGGAGCAAGAAGAAGAAGAGGAAGACTGGGGGAACAGCGCAAGTGTTGCTCGGCGTCAGCGCTACTAGCGCCCGCGACGACGACGAAGCGAGCGAAAAGGATTTACCTTCGACGGGACTTTCGGACTCAAATGCGGAGAGGCGTCGGGTTCAGATCATCCTTGCGGGGAAGCGAAGGATTCAGGAGATGATCCCAAGTCCCGATCCGAACAGGGATTGGAGGGTGATACGTTACCTCCGCCGCCGAACTTTGGTCCGAAGCGACAGCCAAGGGAGGTGATTGAGCAGCAGATGCAATCACTTGCCGATTCAATTGAACATGCTACCGCCAGCTCTTCGACCGAACGTCCAAACGATCACACTCGCCTTGCTACCCCGCCCTTGTCGAACGCGCCTTCGGAGTTTTTTTTCCTTCGACGCTGGAACGAACCCCTCATATCCCGCGGCCACGAGACAAAGCATACGTTGTTTGTCGGAGACTAGCGAGTTTGGATTGCAACTATAGGTAATAGATTGTAACATGTACCGCATTGACGACACTGCGCGGCTGTCACTTTGTCACTCGGCTGAGGTCCAGCTTGAACCATCAATTCCAGCCAACGAGCAATAGTACGATTTGAAGAACTATCACATTGCAAGGTTCTCTTCCGACCATCGAACAGCCACTGAATACTTCCGCCGCGCTTCCTCAATCTCAAGAGCATTAGACTCTAAACCTTGAACTCGGATCTCTTCGACTTGGCTTCTTCGTCCAGCAGTTCGTCGCCGACTTCCGTTCCTAGGGCAAGCTGATCGCAGTCTTGGCGATCGCATACCTGATCGTCATCGCCGTCATCACCGTACTCCGCGAAATCGAGCTCCGCATTTACCCCATCAACATCGAGGTCTTCGAGGTTTTGATCGTTAGACAAGTCAAAGCAAAAGCCAGCCTGCTCCGGAGTTGAGGACCCTTTTTTTTCGCGCGCCTTTTCTCCTTTTTTTTTTTTTTTTTTTTTTTTTTTTTTTTTTTTTTCGCGACGCGCGAATCTCATGTCCCCAAGGGCGTCTCATTTTTTGTCTGCCCGAGGGACCGTGAGGGGAGGAAAAAAAGAATCGGTGCGGGCCCGTGCGCCTGAGAACCTTATGCAATCTTTTGATTAGATGTAGATAGATAGATAGATTCTTTTAATTAGATGTAAACAGGTAGATAGATAGAGAGACAGAATCCCTCCGAATCTCTCCGCGTCCTTCGTCTTCAGTTTGAGCTCTGCAGTGCGCGAGGTCATTCTGCATCGCTAGTCTATCACTCCCGATGAGTTTCAGGGTCATCTACTACTACTATCACCCATCGACACAACTTCGACACAACCTTTGTCCACGGCACGGTTAATGCACCACCGGGATCATCTTCGCCCTTCATCCAGCTTCCAAAGTCTAGATCGACATCAGACTTCCACTGCAGCCGATCGGCCCGGGCGCGCGATTGTTTAAGCGATAAGTTACCTTCCACCTCTGGCAGAAGCTCAAGCCCATCCAATAAAATAAGTGAGTTCGGATGATCTATTGTACTTAGTCTGGTCTTCTGGCTCCCTCGTGATCCGGCTGTCTATCCCGTCGGAGGTGCAGTGTTCACTCAGTTGCCCACTCGCTGCGATGGTTCTTTAGACTCGCAGATGACGGGGCGATCAGGGGCCGACCCCGCCCCAACAAATCCCTTTGTGTCGAATAGTCGATCTACAAGTAGTAAAACCAAACCTGAAAGGCACGTAAAAGAGCATATCGATGAGTTGATGCACGCTCAGAGCCTCTAGGGGACTACTTCACAAATAATTCGTCATCCAAGCCAAGTTGGAACGTCTCGTCGAATTTGTCTTCGCCCAAGAGACATTCTCTGATGTTGGATCCGAGGACACGATGGCTGCGAGAACCTAACTCTCTCTGAGACATTCTTTGATGTTGGATCCGAGGACACGATGGTTGTTATAGCAAACAAGGTTAACTTCGTGGTAAGCCGTGTCCTTGGATCATGGCCCCTTCTCATTGACACCATGCAGATTGATCACAAAACACGGCGCAGGCTCGTCATGTGCGATGCTTGCCCTGATACCCTACCACCTTCAAGCGGAGATTACCCCAACACCGACAAGGCGTTTTATTTGACCATATTCCTGAAATTGGAAGCGTGCTGTCAACCTGAACTTGTCAAGCCGTGGACCCGCAGCCGGATTGCCAATTCGCCGGCCCATCCTGGCGAAGGTTGCACTGGATTCTCGAACGGCAAGGAGGATCAGGAGGATGACACGAAGGACACCAGGTGTATAAAGTCCCCTTTCTTGATCTCACCCAAAGCCGCAACGTGGTTTATACACCTGGTGTCCTTCGTGTCATCCTCCTGATCTTCCTTGCCGTTTGACAATCTGCAACCTTCGCCAGGATGTGCCGGCGAGTTAGCAATCCGGCCGCTGCGGGTACACGGCTTGACAAGCTCGGGTCGATAGCACGCTCTGGAAGGAATATGATCAAATCACACGCCTTGTCGGTGTTGGGGTAATCTCCGCTTGAAGGTGGTAGGGCATCAGGGCAAGTATCGCACATGACGAGCCTGCGCCGTGTTTTGTGATCAATCTGCGTGGTGTCAATGAGAAGGGGCCATGATCCAAGGGCATGGCTTACTATGAGGTTAACCTTGTTTGCTATAGCAGCCATCGTGTCCTCGGATCCAACATCAAAGAATGTCTCAGAGAGAGAGTTAGGTTCTCCATTTCAAGTCCCTTTCGGGCCAAAGCACGTGAATGGAGAAGCAGCGGGTGGAGCATTAGACGGACTCGTGCGGGCTCAGGCACTCAGACAGCTGCTTGCTAGAGACAGCAATATCCTACGCAATCATATGCAGGCATTCCCATTCGAAGGCTTGTTGATGAAGGCGGACACCTCAGCAATGAATTGATTGTGAGAGATTCGACCCCGCTCCCACTGGTCTTCCATCTGCGCTTCTTCTTCCATGACCAGATTGCAAGAATGCGGGTCCATCAATCCGCAAGAGCGGACGACGATCCCGACCAGATCGGAAACACCGGTCCAGAACGTTTCGTATCGATCGAGTATCTTTTGCAGCCTAGGTCGGCAGAGGAAGAGTGAAGTCTTGGCCAAGACCCCGCCGACACCCTTGTCCCAACCTGACCAGTTTTTTTTGGCCTGGTCCGACATGGCTTTCGGGCCATTCGGTCCTTCAGGTCGACTGAACACGAGGAAGAGGATCACGTACGCGAGCGGCTCGATGTCATGCCAGGGCTGATGAGGTAGAGCCAGCCTCCCCGCACCACGGCGGGCTGGGAACCTTTGGCGAGCTATGAAGTGAAAATTGCCCTATAAGAACGAGCAGCTGGGTCTTGTTAGCTCACGCATCGATTAGGCGAACGGCGACTGTGTCGTGCGATCACGACATACCACGAGGCGGCTTCGCTCGCGAGCCGAGGCTCGATCGTCATCCTTGATGGAAACGGCCAGGTCGTAATCGATGAGCACACCTTGTCCATCTTTAGCAACCATGATGTTTCCGGCCGAGAGGTCACATGCGGGATGTGCATCCGGTAGAGGTTACGCAGACCTGAAGACAAGACAGGGGCTCGTGGGAACATGGCGCTGGCGCACGCCCCAGTCATAGCCAAGGCCTGACACTCACCTTTGGCTGCGCGCAGTATGACTCAAGCAAGGGAGACGGTCGAATCGATGACCCAGATTGGATCAAAGCATTGCTCATGAAAGGCGACTTCCAGGCCCTCGGCGTGAATCGACGGGGTAAGTCGTCGCCGTCTCCGAGAAACTTGGGCACGACGGTGAACTCGCTCTCGCGGTACACTTCCACGATGTTGGTCAATTCGGGTGAAGCTGTAGGTTCGAACCCTCGTGATGGACAACGCCTCGAACTGCAACAAGATGGCGGTGGAGTACAAGAACCTCAATGACTCGTGGTGGGGACCCGAGATGCTCGTTCGCTGCTTCGCCCACATTCTCCAGCTAGTGGCTTCGACGCATTCATGAAGCGACGCTGCGAGCTCTTTCCCGCCGTGGTGTCACGAATCAGCAGTCCGAGGTCTGAGCGCAGCGCTACCGCGCAGCTTGCTCAGCGCTGGGAACTTTCTAGGGGCTTCCAGTTATCTCTATGATCTTGCGCCTCGATCACTTCCTTTGGCTTCAACTTGCTTCCATGAGTTTCTGTCGCTTTCCCTGGGCTTTCCTGCGACTATAAATAGGGCTTCTGTGTAGAAATCGCTCTTGTCTTCCTTCTGCAATCTTGATCTCATAGTCAACTCCCCCAGTAACCTCCAGCTCCCTCGGCCTCTGTTCTAGTACTCTTACAAGAACAACTACATCAATCCCGCATCTCGTCCCGTCATCCTCGCTATCGCCTGCTGCCTACGGCTCAGCAACCTCAACCCTGACACGTGGCGACCTTTCGACTCGATGAACTTGAGGATGTGACGATGAACGACGCCATCTTGTTCATACACTACAACGACTCCGAGAGCACTGATGCAGCTGGGAGCGGACCAACCATCGATAACCAGATGAATCCCGCGATTTCGCTTGACAAGAAATTCGCCGAATTGGACCGACAGCTTCCTTTGTAGATGAACGAGTATCCTCTTGACGGTGTCGTGACTACCGAGGATAGCATTCACATTGGCGACGTGATAGGAGTAGGCGAGCCAGGTTTGAAGTTGGGGGTCTACGTGGGTGAACGATTCCTTCGAGATTGCAACGTGAAGAACGATGGATAACATGAATAACGCATTATCGAAGATTGCAGCAGAAAGCAATGGTTGCACGTTCTGAAAGTACAAGACAGAAAAATCTTTAGTGACCTGCTGTAACAGCCTGCAAACATTATTTCAAGCGAACTAACCGTGTTCGCCCCTTCCCCCCTGGATGCCAGGCATTGTTTGATGCCCCTGTTCCAGTTCGATACGCCGTGTTGGTGTGCGGTCTTGAAGTCAACGGTTTCGCAATGAGAGGCTGGACGAGTCTTGCACGTTGCTCGGATCTTCAATTTACCATTCGATCGAAACACGACGACATCGAAATGATCCCACTTTCCCGAGGTCCGGGAGAAAAGGAAGGCCCGAGCAACGTCGGCGCACCTCGCTTGCAATCGGTCTTCGGGGCCAGCAGACCGAAGCTCGGTGTAGAACACTTTTGCCTCCGCCTCCGTGCTGAAGACAGTGGCGAAAAGATCTTCTGCGGCAGTAGGAGTAGCCATGTTGTAGCATGATGAGAATTTTGGGGATTTATGAGCTAGAGAGGGAGAAGACGGGGAGGTACTAGAAAAGGGAGAAGTGAAACCGGCAGACGACCAGTGGCAATATGCGGACTCCAAAATCTTCTGGCTCATTTGCCCATTTCCTTTCAGGAGCTCAGGTCTCAGGCTTCATGCCTTCAGGATAGGCAATGTTTTACTTCGCTTCCGAGATAGAAGCCGACCGAACTAGTACCCAACGGGCAGCCGGGAGGGCGGCCTCTGTCTCACCGCCACCGTTTGGAGCCAAGCCAATGACTTGATAAGGTCTTGGAAACTTAAGCGGATATGCTTCCTGAATATGCTTGAACCCCTCTGACCATGGACAACCTATCTCCTCAATGTGTATTCCTGGCAGATTACGTCCAAGCGTATCTGTCTATCTATGATCTATGGCCATATAGATAGATGAACGATAGTTATAGGAGGTGTAGATATAGATAGGCATCTACCTGATCTAATGCGAAGCCCTGTGCTGAGAAGAGGCCGTCGACAAGGATCGTGAAGTCTCTTCGGGACGGGCGGCTACTAGCTCCTGAATGAAATGTGGATTCGTCGTTGAGTCTAGCCTTGTCTTGCGGTGTTTATTCGCTTGCGGCTAAGTACTATCCGCGGGCCATGATGATGATTGGGTGAGTGTGACTTTATAGAGGGCACCCTTGAGAAGTTCAGGGACTCGTCGCCGCCCCGCGGTTCGTTAATCACCTGCTGAGTGGTGTCTATTCAACATTCCAAGTACTTAGTAAGAGGACTAGTAAGGCGGCGCGTGACTATGGGTCACGTGCTCGGCAGGTCAATGAGCCGTCGGCGCCGGCGCAATCGGGCCGGCTGGCCGTGGTGGTTCCGCCCTCACGCTGGATCGACCCAGATGGGCCTGGCGCAAATCCACCGCGCAAATCGCGCTTCTGCTTGCGTCGAACCGTGCAAGCCGCGAGTTTGATGCCCCATTCTTAGCCGGCTTGAGCACTTCTAGTCTGATCATCGCTTCGTCGTCTCTACAGCGATTGGGGGAACTATCTTTAGACTGCAGTGGGGGGCGAGACTTTACCGCCCGTATTTCACCGCCCCATCCGAGCGACTTCGCACGGCCGCAGAGCAGGACAATCATCGGCCGTCGCGCCAAGACCTTCTCAGTTCGCACTGCACCACCCCTCCGCGTCGGTCGCAATTCAACCGCCAGGTGCAGTACGTCGACCTCGCAAGGCTGATCTCGGGTTCACCCTCGCCCGGTCCCACGTACTGCTCGCTCTCGGCTGCCACGATGAACGACTCGGCGCTGCATGCCCTCTCGTCGGTCGCGGTCGGTCACGGCGGTCATCACAGCCACCAGCCGCCGCCCCACCAGCAGATGCAGCACCCACAACATCACCCACCTCAACTCCATCACTCACCTCAACTCCATCACTCGCATCAACAGTCGCACCATGTACCCCACCACCATATGCACTCCGGGAACACATACTCGAATAATCTGACAGGGATGAACAGATCGAGGCCACCGTCTCAGAACGGGTTCGATCACAACTTTCCGAACGATGCCGCTAGTTCGACAGGTTCACCAATAACGCACGATTTATACCAAACCGCAACACGGGCCCCGGAGCCAGCACCGACGCCGAATCATGAGGACTCCAACGGTGACGCCGGCACTTCTATCCCCGCGGATGACAACGGTAGCGAGGCACCGCTCGAAAGTCGGGACGGAGAAGAGGAGGAACAGGCCGACGAGCCATTGTATGTAAACGCCAAGCAATACCATCGAATCATCAAGCGGAGAGCAGCAAGGGCAAGGTTGGAAGAGATGGGCCGGTTGTCAAGGCAGCGCAAAGTTAGTTTCTCTCCTCTCTTTCCTTCCCGTATCCTGAAAACTCGCAGCTTATGGTATTTCGCGTACTTTGCTAACTTCCTTTCTTTCAGCCCTATATCCACGAATCACGTCACGCCCATGCGATGCGAAGACCACGAGGACCAGGCGGTCGATTTCTGACATTGGACGAGCGGAAACTGCTCGAGGCGGGGGGCAGCGTCCCAGGCGTGGACAATTACGTCAATAGCCAGGGCGAAACGACGCAGATGATCCGAGAGAGGTTGGGACTTGCTAAGCCGCTGTAAGTACCGAGGAAGGAAAGCCGGTAAAAGGAGCCGAGCTCAGGGGTTTCGTACGGTAGCCAGCGAGGATGACCACGAGTAGAAGTATGTTTTGTACCCACATCCATAATTCGTTGTTGTCACTACTATTTATCGATATCTTCATTTAAGTCGAATCCTCGACCAGCGCACTAGTTTATGAGATCGCAGTACGCGCGTCGGAAAATGAGGCCAATGTCTCGGCCACAGCTCACCCCGACGAGGCGTTCCACCGACCCCTCGAGGAACCGCGCAATTTCACTCGCCGAGCTGACCAAGAATCACCGTGTCACCCGCAAGGGTTGGTACAAATTCGAAGACCCATAATGATCCACACCTCCAAAGGAGGGCACCGAAGCTCTCCCATCTCACTATCCGATCGGGCCACCGTCCGATCACGAAACGGTTAAACAAAAATCTCGATTCAAAGAGCATGCCAGGAGCCCTGCTTGGTTCTCATTAAGTTTCCCATTGTGTCATTACGTTGCACCATTCGGACCGAGTTCGAACGATCCAGACAAAGTGTTGCGATTTTAACTTCTGTTTATTTTCAGTCTGTTGATGATCATCAATTATCGGTAAGACACCCGATTGCGGGGCTACTCTATCAAGGAGCCGTCTTCCGAATCTCGACTCGCCACGAAGAAGCGGCGGGTCCTCGTGCCCGCTTTTTCGGCGTAGTCGCACACCCAAGTGCTTCGTCGCGGCGGTAGCACAACCCCACGCTCTAGCTCAAACAAGCTTTATACTATCCAAAGACTTTCTTGAGTGTTCTCTGGTTGTCCAAAGAGGGAACTTTCACCCTGGTGGCCTAGATCCACCTCATGAAAAGCATTGACAAAAAGCGCCTAACTCGGCTAACAGCGCCCTCCAAGACTGAAAGTATGGGGTTGTGGATATGCTGCTGATTACAAAGAAGAAGAAAAGAACACGAAGAAAAAGTCAAAGATACCCCAGAAATACACTACCCCTTGACATCATTCGGGAAGAAAACTTAAAACATCATTGACAGCCCGTCCAAGCCAAGCCCCACTAAAAAAAATCGTTCACCTCGTGTCGCCAAAAAAGGGGGGGACGATCGCCATCGATCGTATACTTCGCGTCACCCAATTCAACCTCGACAGCCAAATTTCGACCACTCTTCACACCCTTCATCTTCGCCCCCATCTCATCCTGTGCCGCATCACCACCTTATCCTTCCTTGCTCCCCCCATCGCCATTTTCCAACCCCAGGGGCGGTGAAAGCTGCACGCGAGCGACTCGCTTCTCCTTACTGATCGCAGCGACGCGCTCAATCACTTCTGGTGTCAAGTTCGTTTTAAAGAATTCAAACATCTCTTTCTGTAAAATAAGGAAAAAAAAACGAAAAAAAAGCCAGATTAACATGACGTACTTGCAGGACAAGATCTAAAAATGCACTGACCTGACCCTTCTCTTCAGAGGCAATGACAGCGTCGTGACGAGTGCGACACCAAACATACACCTTACACAAGTAGAGATAAACCCCCAAATCAGTTCCGAAGCAACCGTGCTCCGGAAACAAGTCCTACAGCTCACCTCTGAATGGGACCAAAACCCCGGTGTCAAACCCGCCATCGCCAACTGCCTCTCCAGCATCGTCAGCGTATCTTTGACCGGGTCTCTCGCCCTCGCCGCTTCATAATTCTGCAGCGCCGGTATCCTCGCGATCGCTTTGTCAACGTCCGATCGCGAGCGGAACATGTTGTTCGGTAATGGGTGGTAGCGGCCGGCTAGGTAGCCCGTTGAGACGTGGACGTTCTCGTTCGGATGGGTGAGGCAATGAAATTCGTAGCCGGGGGGCGCGGGCGGGATGTAAGGATCACGCAACTCCTCCACAGGCTTGCTGAGATTATTGGCGGTGCTAGGGCCTGCGCCAGAACCGTTAAGCGAGCTCGGTGTGTTCGATGCGGATGCCGCTGCCGCTGCCGATGTCGATCCACCAAAGAAGTTCTTGGTCTTGCTCAAAGCGCTTTGAAACATCGATCCCGTCTTGTTTGGCGAAGTCAAAGTCGTTACAGCGACGGTACTCGAGTCGTCCCCTTCGGCGATAGGTCTCAGTTCATAAAGTTTGCCAGCGAGCATTCCCGAACTCTTCGCCGTGCGGTAAATACCCGTCGTCTTGAAAAGTAGACTCCTCAAATTCGCCCCTTTGGCCAACTTGCCATTCACACGGATAATAGGCTCCGAACCTTTCGCGAATGGATGAATGATCGCTTCGGCGTCGAGTTTCAACCTTACCATTTCGCCTGACCACATCAACTCTGGACCGGACCACATTTGTTGATAATACGACGCCGAAAGTTGTTCTTCAACCCGTACCTTCTGTTCCTGACTGAGCACGACCTTGTGGTCAAACTTGATATGATCATCAAGCAATTTGTACTTGTCCATCAACGAAAAAGTGACGACAAGATGCGCTGCGATTTGAGCCGCCAAGGAGAAACTCGTCGACGCGGCTCGGAGGTCACCATTAAATTCCTCCATTCGAGGTCGATGCGATTCTACGCCATCCCAAACATGAGCAATCGCTTCGGGCGAGAGGATCAGATCTCGTCGCGTCAAATTCCGATCAGCTTCGTAAGCCTTCCAAGGCATGACGGACGTTTCCTTGAGTAGCGTCAATTCGTCGAACGCGGCAAGTAGTTTGGCTGAGTACACGAACGTCTCGGTGTTACGGATCGTAGGTGCGCCACCCGGTACCGCGGAGGGGACTTTGATCGACTCGATCTTGACCGATCGATCCGAAACCAATGCGGGCCAACAAGTCAAGTCAGGAACGTGGCCCTCTGCCTCGGAGTCGGGAACCAAAAGGTCGCGCAAAGGTTCGGGTAGGCGCACCCACACGAGCTCGCAATAACGATACCGAGCACCGTCTCCGAGGTCCATGTCGCGTTGTTTGTTCGTGTACGTGCCGTTGTAGGTCGGGCCCAGGGTACGCGTCTTGAACTGCGCCGGGGTGGGTTTGCTCGTTCCGACGATGGCCACGCCATTGACTTTGGATGATTTGACGCCATTCGATGCATGCGATGCCTTCTGATCTTCTGGGATCAGGCTACTCTGCACTCGTTTCGCCTTTTTGATCGATGAAGGCGCGCCTCCCGCTGAGGATCCATTCGATCGAGCGGGCGAGCTCGGTCTTGATGCTCCCGGCGGGCGCATGGAGCCAGGGGTAGAGCGACCGCCAGAGAGCGGTGATTGGTTCAGACCTAGATCATGATTTACGACGCGTTGTAGTTTGTTGCCGTTGCAGTATTTGCAATAACATCTCATGCCCTCGTCCGACCAACGACTCGCGAGCCAGAACAGGTGAGGCGCAAACTCGTTGACGGAACGAAATTTTTTGGTCGCGGGTGAGCCAAAGAGGTAAGGGTCCGTTCGATCCTTGTGAGAAGAGGTCGATGATGAATGGTGGATCGCAAAGACGTAGTCGTCGGGCCACGAATCGAGAATCCAGGCCTCGCCCGCTGCAGAGAAGGAGGGAACGAGCGTAAGTAGCAGGTCCTATTTATCTTCCCGAGATCGAGAGGCAAGATCTTCGCGAGGTTCACATACCTCCATCGTCCAGATTGAGATCTCGAGCCAACGAGTGACCCAAGTTGATCCTCCACAGCTTATGGGTGCCGGTCTCTTTGGACTGCAGCTCGTACCAGTTCACTTTGCCGGCGACGCGTTCTCCCGGTGTCACATTCTTGGGCCAACTGACGCGGCTGTTGGGGGCGTCGGTCACACCCGGGTGTATACGTAGGACGTGTGGGTTCGCAGGAGAGTTGGGTTTGGACCGTACGACGCTGTAATAGGGCGGGGAAGGGATCGTCGTCTTGGGTCGAGCGCCATCGGCAGTCGCGAGTTCGAGTTGGGACGAGGAGGCATGCTTGGGTCGTTTCATGGGACGTTCCCGAGCATCCGATGGTTCGGGTGGAGGAGGAGTAAGGCTCGACTGAGGCGATGAGTTGGTCGGGGAGGGTGGACCTGCTACGGCGCCGCTGTGGGTGTGGGTGCTGGCGCCGACGACACCATTATTCGGAGGACGGGCGGCGAGGGAAGCATTCTCCTTGTCGTCGCGGTTGGACGCTCGGTGAGCGTGGACGAGAGAGGGGAGTACTCGGTCCTCGCGTTGGCTGTAGGAGTGATCTTCCTCCCCGTCGCTGCTGGGCGATCGGAACAGGGGTGCCTCGCTCGTCCGTACCGCCGGTAGTGGGGACGATGAGGCGGGCGGGGTTTGCTGGTCGCCGCGCGACGCGTTGACCCCACGACTCGCATCGGCGTGGACGGTCGTAGTAAGATGAGCTGGATCTAATCTACTAGGGTTGCTGGTAGGTGCTCCGTTGACGGTAGATGAAGTTTGATTCGTGGTGGTGTCGAGTGGCTCGGAGACGCGCTGGGTTAAAGTGAGATGACCCTCCGAGTCGCGAGGTGAAAGATGGTGGGTGCGACCTCCTTGCTCAGTGGCCGTTCGAGGTGCGCCGACCATGCCGAAGTCTTGATCACCCACGACGACGGGAATGCGCCTTTGACTTCTTGGGTCGGCCATCGCTGTTGGGGACGCCGGGCAGCGAGGAGTGATGGGGGGCGGGGGGTTGAGGTTGGTTGGACGCGCCCGACGCGGCAAAGTTGGTTAATAGTGGGTCAAAGTGAAATGAGCAAAGTGAAATGCAGTAGTGAAAACAGCCCAGAGTGAAATGAGTCCAAAGTGAAACGGTAACTGGCGTTCCTTGGTGCGCGCGGACGCGTCGGATATTACAGCCAAGTCGCGCGTCAATTTGACATTAGAAGCACTTTAGAAGCGACTTGCACTCGGAGGTAAAGCGCCTGCGCCTGGTCACCACCACCTGTTCGCTCTGCACTCTGAGCGCACCGCACCCGACACATCCCCAACTCCGGACAAGATGAACGAAAATGCAATTCAAGCCGAGATTGCTCGACTGTCCAGTACGTGTTGATTGCATCCGTCCCGACTATGGTGATCGTGCCGTGTGCGCTGACTAGCACTGCCGGACCGCCACCAACCCCCTGTCCGCACAGATGCGATCGCGCAGCACAAGGCCCACGTAGCCGCCACAGTAGAAGCACCCATTTACCCCACGACTTGGGACTATGGTCGAGGTAACTCCAGGGGTAGAGGGGCGTCGAGGGGGAGAGGGGCGAGAGGGTGGGGAGGTAGAGGAGGCGCGTTCGTTCATCGCAACGCCACATGGCACGCACCCGCACTGGCTCGCACTTCCTCAGCCACAACACCATCACCAGCATCGTCATCGACCGCACCCCGTACGACCACGTCAAGACCACCTGTTCCCGTAGGAGGCTTCCGCAACAAGGTCCTCGTGCTCAACAAGGACCAGAGCCCTGCAGCGACCTCGACCTTGACGACGATCAAGACCGAATCAACCTCCACCACGTCCCCGTCATCGACCACTACTTCCACCACCCTGTCCACCACCGCTCCACCTGCGAGCACATCTCGCCATGCGCCCATGAAGGAGGTCCTCATCGATGGAGTCAAGTTCATCACCGACGCAAGGGCCCATAAGCTCATTCGCAAGACCTCGGCCACCACCAGTAAGGCCCCAGCTCGCACTCCCCCTCGCTCTTGTCCCAAAATATCTGACACAATCACTCCCTCCAGCCCCAACGATCGCATCAACGAGCTCGAGCTCGGACCCGACTAAAGCAGTGACCCCGCGTCGCGCCTCCGTCTCGGGCACGACTTACATCCGCACCAAGAACGGCAACCTCATCTCCCTCGACGTCGCGCGCAAGAGAAAAGAACTGAGCGACAAGAAGGACTTTGAAGCCAAGAAGGCTCGACTCGATCGACTGGTCGGGATCGTCAGTGATGTTCAGAATGCGAGGAATGGCGCTACTTCGAGGAGGACGAGGGGTTCCAAGAGGGGTGGTAGAGGCGGTGCCAAGAGGTTCGTCGTGAATGCTGACATTGTTAGAGAGCACCCGATTCAGTGGTCGAGCTCATCCTTTTGTTCCATACAGCACCTCAACTCGACCCAAGTCGATGAAGCTCTGTCGCTTTTTCCAGAAAACCGGTGAGAACCCACTCGAACCCACGCGCCGTCGATCGTGGCTTGCTTTTGCATCGAATCCGACCCCCGACATAAGAGCTTGCTGCGATCCTTACATTTTCTGACCTTTCATGTTCCGCACCCCTTTCGATGACCTCTTTCATTAACCGGTACGTCCCTTCGTCCTCACCCCCACTCACGCCTTACATCCCCCCCCCCCCCCAGGCCAATGCACGAACGGTCTCCGCTGCCGCTACATCCACGATTCGCACCGCGTCTCGATCTGCCCCAACTTCCTGCGTTCCAAATGCGCCTTCGACTCTTTGACCTGTACGCTCTCTCACGAACCTAACGCTCACCGTTCACCTCATTGCATTCATCACCCACATTGTACCCGTCGACCGAATTGCCCATTCTCCCATATCGATGGACTCCCACCTTTATCCGAATCGACGATTTGTCGACCTTTCGTCGAATATGGTTGGTGTGAATTGGGGGGAAAATGTCGTTCGAGGCATGCGAATGAATGTCCTAGGTTTAGTGAGACGGGAGTTTGTGAGGAGAAGGGGTGTAAATTGCCTCATGTTTTGAGGAGGAGGAATGATGCCAAGAAAGATGGTGAGGGGGGTAAGAAGGAGGGTGCGGAGGAATTGGGGATCGATTGGAATGCGGGACCGGAATGGACTGTAGGTGAGAAGAGGAAAGCTGATGAGGGGGAGGGAGCGGGAAAGGGGGAGGGGCAGGGTAGGGCGGAGAAGAGGCGCAAAGCTGGCTTGACGTTTGAAGGGAATGAGTTGGCGCAGAATCAGGACTATGTTCGACTTGAGGTGGAGTTGGATGATTCGACTGATGATCATGATGAGGATGACGAAGACGAAGAGGAGGACGAAGAGGACGACGACGAGGATGTTAGTTCGGGTGACGAAGAGCATCCCCACGAGGAAGCGATCGAGCTCGATGACGCTCAGGAGGAAGAGGATGAAGAAGAGGAAGCCGACGAGGTCAAGAAGGACCTCTTGGGCGGAGCAACGGACGGTAATGACGACTCGTATGCCGGTGATATGATGTCGTGGATCTCGCATGGTGTCGATGCCGGCTTCGATCATGGATACGAGTTCTGAGCTCGGATCGGTGAGCTTTCGACTAGGCTTTTATTCGTAAGCCGCTTCTTGGCATCTGAAGCTGCTCGTATGCAGCATCACGCCTGTCTTTACTCGCCGTGTAGACTCTGCGTCTTTAGAACAACATTTTGCTTGCAATTTCTAATTCATTGAACCCCAAACCTGGCTCCACGTAATTCGCTTACTCGAAATCGAACAAAACCTTCTTGGTCCTACCCTCCATCTGCCGCTTCATAACTTCCCTGACCCGACTTTTGGCTTCCTCGATACTGAGTCCACTTTTGGGTCCCAACGAAACGATCTCGACTTTGGGCGTGACGAATTGGCCGGCTTCGATAAACGAGACGAGTTGGTGCATCATCTCGAGACGGGCTTGGCCATTGTCGTTTTGTTGCTTGACCCAATTAGAGAGCCAAAACCCTTTACTGTAAAAAGCACACAAAAACGACCCCGTCTCAGTCATAAAATCGTATGCGCCACGATCCGGAACGGACACAGAAAAGGACGTACGCGATCAAATCCTTGAAGATGAACATACTCGGCGGCAAAGTCAACCCCTTCTTGGCCATCCCACCATACGTGACCAACTTGGCGCCCCGATCCAGCACCTTCAACATCCCTTTAATCTCATCCCCTCCAACGCAATTCAACGCCAATTTAAGCTCCGCACCTTCATCCTTCCCAACCAAAACCTTAACTTCCTCCGGTCCACCTTTTCGTAAAAACTCATCGTACGTCAAAACGACGTCAGCGCCTAACGATTTCAAGTCTTTTTTCAAACTCGCAGTTTCTTGTTCCGTACTCCTCACTCGAACGAGGTTCACCGTTTTGATTCCCCAAATTCGAGCTAATTGAATCACACTTTCCCCGACCGCCGAATTGGCACCGTTCTGAATGACCCATTGTGGTCGATTAGATGACGAGTTATGATTGATCGACAAGTTGTCCGATAGCATTCGGAACGCTGTCGGAGGGTTGATGCAGAGCGTTGCGGCTTGGGACGCTGTCAGGCTAGTCGAAGTTGTGTTATGGCTCGAAGGAGGCAGTCGGATTAGCTCGGATGGGAAGGCGTTGAGATGGGTTTGCCATGTTCCTGTTTGATAGGTCAGGAGTTTGGACGTTTTGTGATTAGATGATGAATTGCGGCGGAGATCAGGAATCAGGCTCGAAATCCGAAAGGCGGGAAATGCACAAGAGTTCTTCGCCCTCGGAAATGAAATCGAGCCACAGCTCAAACGTACCCATCTGCGCCTTGGCCATAACGACTAACATCGAGAAATAATTCAACGCCTAGCCCTATCAGCCTTCCAACTGCCTTGAAACAGCAAAAGGTCGTCACGAAAATCGAAGCTCACCTCGATCTCCGACGTGGAACTCGTGTTCGACTTTTCCGTCTTCCTCGAAACCTTCTACGATAGCGGTACCTTCATTCCCCATAACCGTGAACGTTCTCCCATTGATTGTTTGAGCGGTTGGTTTAGTTGGGTATACCCCTTGTATGACGTTCTACGTGAACGTGGGTATGAAGCAAGCTGATCAGACGAAGTAGCGTAGAAAGCCCCACCGAATTAGACTAACAATATCTGCCGGATCTAACCGCATTCGAACCCCAAACAACAAAGATCCTCAGCATCTCGAAGCATGCACGCTCTAACCCAAGCTCGATAACGAAGCACAATACGACTCACTCAATGCACTCATCTCGAACCTAAGCCTCACTTGACCCTTCTGCAAACGAGGTAGTTCATACTCGAGCACGTCCAGAGTCCCCTCCTCACAAGGGTCACCATGTTTCTCGTATCCGATTGCTTGTGAAGTGATGCTTGAAGTATGACCGGCCAACAAAGATCCGGAACCAGTTGAGAAGGCGTGACGTGGCGGAGGCGATGGACGTGTCGTGGGCGGCGGATAGTTACGCAGAAGACGAAACGGCGCACGCAGGCGAGGCAAGAGTGCAGGATTCATGACGCGACCGACTAGTCAAAGCGTTTTTGATCACCTGTTGTTAAACTTGACGGGCGGTGCACGACTTGGTGGCGAGTGCGAGCGCAAGAGAGAGCGCTACGCCGACGTCATATGCCAGAAGAGGACAAAGTCACGCCGGCCGACCACTGCCGAAACGATCGCCGACGCTCACAAACTTCCCATTCGTACGCAAACAGTTCTACTCGCCAAGAAAGAGCTACACGTGCATTCACACAAAGAATACACACCAAAAGATACTTCACAGATACACAAGCGAGGCAGGGACCATTCACCTGAATCCTGATCCTGCAACCGCGTTCCCGGCATCTCGACTCGGAATCGCGGAGACGAAGGCAGGGCCCCCGTTCATTGCTGATTTTGATCAATGCGCAACGCAGCGAGCACCAACGCGATCGTACAAGGAGGGCTGGCAGAACAGTGCAAAAAGACTCTATCAGCTCTCGTAATTCGCCGAGATCACCTATACGGAAAAAAAGACCACTCACGTCATGATGGCATATGAAACGAACAAGGTTCTCGAAATGAGTTTCTCGAACATCTCGCCCGAAGCGCTGGACGTGATTTGCGCCAAGGTGATGGCCGTTGGGCTCCTGTATAGATCCGGGTCGAATCAACGTTAGCCCGCCACGTCGTGCTTCGCCGAAAACTCAGAACGACGGTAGACGAACCCAATGAGAAGGCAAGCGACAACGACAAAGATGGGATCGTCCGCGACGTTGACCGTCATAGCCGCGTAGTACCCAAAGATGGGGATCAGCAAGGCAGGAACGATTATCATCCGACTGAAGACCGCAACGAGCACGGTCCGCGTCTCTCCAGGACTCGACGTTCTTCGACGTTCACGACGTTCGGCGGCGGTCAGTTTACGGAATGGATTCAGGCGCTCCCAGAAAGTTAGCTTGGGGTCTGAGGGTGAGGTGGGTGCAGAGGGGCGGTAGAAGTAGGCGCCGAGGGTGACGAGCGTGATTGGGACGGAGCAATCGCCGGCGTTTTTGATCGCTCTATTGCACACCACATGATCGGCATCAGTTTGAGCGTACCATGTCGGACAGACGTCAAGGTGCCTACTAACGATTTCAAGGGCTCGGCTTCGTTCAGAGCCCACTGAAGAGGAGGGATGCAGGCCACGACGAGCGAAAGCAACGCGGCCCACAACGGTACAGTCATCTGCAGACACATCGACCGAGCAGTCAGCACACGAGCAAGAGCGGTCTTATCGCTCCAAAGCAGACTCACGAATGCGCCAATTTTGATCCCAAACCTCTTGATCGGTCTCCGTACTTTTGTGAACGTGCGCCGAACAGCTTGCGCCCGCTCTCCCTCGAACCACCCATCGCGATCTCCCCTTGCCGGAGCCGGACTCTTGGGTCCCCATTCCCTCATCTCCTGATCCTCTTCATCATCATCCGAGTACTCCCGATCCTCGTCGTCGACCTCACTCCCGTATTGCGAAGGGATCGGCGTATTGGGGAAACTCATAAAGATACGATCGGCGGTGCGCTTTTTGTTCGGTCGCGGCGTAGCATTGGGATTTACACTGAGGGGCGCGGAGGGGGGCAGCTCTTCTGGCTCTTTAACAAGCAAGGTCCCATTCTTGGCCGTTCCGTTGCCGTTCTTGGATTTGACCGATCCCGCCGTGTCGCCGTCGATTGAATCTTCACTCGAAGTCCTCGATTCGTGATCCTCCCCTTCGGCCTGAGACTGAGTCCATGCTCCAGCTCCTTCGATACCATTTTCGATCCCGTTTCCCAAATGGGAAGGCTTGTTGCCTGCGCGCTTGCCGTTGCTCGACAGCAATCCACTCGCCGTTCTCCTGCGATGCTTGGAGCGGTATTCGTCCGAGTCCAACAAGGGCGACGTCGCATCGAGGTCCGGCGAAACATCGAGGTCTTCGACCCCCTCGCCGTCCTCCTCATCCACCGATTCAAGCTCGTCCTGCTCAGTTTCCGCAGAGGTCAATAATCGCACTCCGAATGACCATCGAACGATGATGCCGAGGGTTGAGAACAGGACGAGGTAGGATAAGGCTCGACCGAGCATCTGGTCCTTGGTGTCGTGGGGTCCCCATCTCAGAGGCATCTTTTCCCTAATTAGGGACTGCATCAAAGCGATCTGGTGTGATACAATCGGGTCAGGTCAGACCCTCGTTCCAAGGGCACGGGAGGCGCAAACACCGATCAGCGCGACGGAAACTAACAGGCAGCGAGTTGGAGTTTTGAAACATGGTACACGCGATCGCAAAGTTCCTCTGCGCCTTTTTGAGTCGAAACACCTTGGCGATGGCGAACGCGACGCCGGCGGAGAAAACGGTGCAGATGACGAACCCGATCGGAATGATGATGAGGTCCGCAAGTTTGTCCGGGGTGAGGGAGAAGGCGACTTTGGAGAAGAGGAGAGCGGGAGTGAAGAGGGAAACATTGACTGTGAAACATTTACATCGATTAATGACCTCCGAGGTTTGAGGGACGCCGCGGTGGTCGGATCAAGGACCGACGTTTGTTTAAGATCTGTGAGATGAGACTCGCTGGTAGATCAGTCTACTGTTCCGTGACAAAGCGTGGATGATGATGAACGAACCTTTTTGGCCTTGTCGTCGACGATTCCTTTCTTGGCAAGGATCCATCCTACGAGACTATGACGTCAAATTGAGACCGATTGCATGGCGGAAAGCCGCGGAGATCGCAAGTGGGGGGCAAAGGCGAGGCGAGAAGCTGAGCGAGTCAGTGCCAAGAGGTGATGATCCAACAGGGGTACATTTCATCTGGAGTATGAGCTACTGACCAGAGAAAAAATACTTCCAATATGCTGTGATGCCATGCAGCATGGTGTGAAGAAGAAAAGAGAGGATAAAGGCTGAGCGTCAGCTCCGAACAACACCGGGGCCGCTTTTCTCCGGCATGCCAGGAAAGCCAGGAAACAAATGCAAGGGCGGAGGGGCGGAGGGGGAGGCACTTGCGATTCGACTACGACCAGCACGAGCGCCGGCAGAGGGTTCGGGGCATTCTCTAATTCGGCCAGCGTCGACGATCGGATGATGAAGACCATCCCTTGTCTATGCGTTCGTCAGGTACAGCAGCACAGAAGCGGATGAGGCGTGTCAGGGCGGTCGGTGGTGGCACTGGTGGGGCGGAGCGAGGCACCGAGGGGAGCCCAATGCGGAAACGTGATAAGAAGCGCGAGCCAGCTGGTCTCAATTTTGAACGAGGTGTCTCGGCTGCCAATGTTCGGAAGTTGGCGAGTGGGGGATAGGAAGCAGAAGAAAGAGGTCAACACGAGATGGCGAATGCCAAGACGATGCTGCGTCGACGAGGGATGAGCTCGTTGCCAAGCCCGAGCCGGAAATGACGAGAGTGGACGTCGGGCGGGAGAGCAGCGCGGCGAAGCACCTCCGCGACGAGCAGCCGTCATTTGTAGATCTGATCGATCAGCGCTGATCGCTAATGCGCTAATCGTTGAGGCCTTTGGGGAATTGGAGCGGTCGTCACGTGCACACTCAGACACTCTGCACCAGTCGCAGCAGCCCAGAGAGGTGCTTGCGTCCCATCGATAAATTCAAAAATGTTGGCAAATTAGCACTTCACATTGTCGAAATCGAGGTTGCAGGTTGAGATATGTTCTGGACATTCGAGGTCAGCGCTGAAATACTGGACCGCGCCGGCCAGAGTTTCAAGTTTTAAGTCATAATTCCAGCTAGTTACCCTATTACCCTAACTAGTCAAAAAAAGTGTGAGTTAAGGAATGTACCTAAAATCGCTGTTTTTAACTCGGTGGGCCGCCTATGGTGGATGTACCAGCACACTGTTGTGTCTGCCGCACCTGCCTGTGGTGTCCATGTTCCGATCAGAAGTCATGTACAAGCTCTGGGGCAATTTTTGTATTTTTGGTGCCGGTCGAACGAAGCTACAGCGTTCCCTGTATTTTCCTTCACTTTTTCGTTGATGTCAAACGGTGAGAACACTTATATTGTATTTAATGGATGGCAAGCGCGTGGCTTTGTATGCCATTGCTTCTACAGCAGAGCTCCGCTTGGCGGCCTGGCGCCTGACGCCTGACGCCTGACGCGGGGCGAGGCTGGCGTTTGTCACGTGATGCGGCGCGCCAACGGTGTCAGCCTCACAACTCTTTGCGTACTACTTGCACGGAAGCTACGATGGCACATGGAAAGCCTCCGGGCTGTTCATCACGGTGACGCGCGACTCCATTCGGGAATGGCCGGAAATCAAGGCTGCACTGTGGCCGAACGACAAAGCATGCCACCGTCCAGATCTCATTGCACGAATGTTTGAATGGGCAGGCTGTTTCGGCGATGAATGGTTTTTTTTGCGTTTTATTTTGGGTTTTTTTTTTTTTTTTTTTGTTTACCTGTGCTGAAATCATGTAGACTGTTCTTCGATTCTCATGTGATTTGAACTTCATCCGCCCGTTAATTTAACGGGATCCCACTGGCCGGCCGAATCCTGCATCTCCGTTACAACTGAATCAAGCACTCGACATGATAGAACCGCGTTGAAATCGCAGCCGACATGATAGAACCGCTGGATTTCAACGCGGTTCTATCATGTCGAGTGCTTGATTCAGTTGTAACGGAGATGCGGGATTCGGCCGGGATCGCAGCGGTTCTATCATGTCGAGTGCTTGATTCAGTTGTGACGGAGATGCAGGATTCGGCCGGGACGTCGAGCATATCCTCGAAGTGCTTGTCGATGTGTGCTTTCACCGCCTTGCGAAGCAGATCCTCAGGAGCTCACTCGATGACCTTGAAGCGATCTTTGCCAGAGTGTCGTTGCGCATCGAAAGCTAAGCGAACATATCTCACAACGTCGTTTCATTTTGTGTCCGTAAAGTGAGCGAACAAACGAGGCCACAGATTGCCATCTCCGTCAAGCAGTGGGGTCGCGAACGTTGACGGGTCTGCTCGGTTCAAGAATTGAGCCGTTAAGAGATGAACTCGTGGGTTGAACCGTGGCGGTACTTTGCTCCACTCACGGTATGGGTTGGCGTTGAGGAATGCGTGTATTTTTTGTGGTATACTGGATGTTACGGGCCTATCGGATCCTCCCCAGTCAAGGTACAAAGCTCTCAACACAGACTACTTCGAGATCGTTTTCCGGCCAAAATGATCTCGAAGTAATCTGTATTCAAAGCTTTGTACCTTGACTGGGGAGGATCCGGAAGGCCCGTAGGGTAGCCGATCTTGTGTGACTCGAAGAAAGCTGGTTGGTGGTTGGGGCCAATCCCGGCCATGGAGAGGAGGTGTTCCAGGCTGGCCTCAGCCGTTTGCTTCGCTATGTCACCGAAAATGGCGGGAAGGTTCGAGACGATGAGCCGGTGTGGTAGTGGGTTAGTGTTCCGGATCGGTGTGCAGTCATTTTCGATGAAAGGCTTTGGGACCATGGCAGAGCGCGAGAAGTCGAATTGTGGAAGAGCGAGGCTCGGAAGAGGTGTAACGTCTGCGGCCTTATTCCGGAAAAGTGCGTGAATGTCGGAACCAAGTCACTTCCGCCAGATGACGTGTTCGGTTGTTGGTATGGCGTGCTCGAGTTTGAGATCGGACAGGAGTAAGTTTTCTAAGGCAAGTCGGCTTAAAATTCCCGCCGGGAAACAAACACCGGGCTCAGCGCAGAATAGTAAGGGGTTAGGAGAGACAGGAATGAATGTCAGATCTCAGGTTTGGCATTGGATGGGGAGATTGGCATTTCTCAATAGATGGAAATGGAAGTATTGTAAGTGTCGAGTAAGAGGGTTGCATGGTAGTATTGGGCCAGCGAAGGTCCCCGGGAAGGTAAAAGTGTTCGAGTAGGAATTCCCAAAGGGAATCATTGAAAGCGTGCGGAGGACAGGGGCGGATTGCAACGACTAATTCGTCATTCTGCTATGTCGCAGCTCGATAAAGGTGCTCACATTTTTTACAGGCGAGTGATAGGGGGGTCTCCTAGTCTGTCCTTTTACGGGCGCAAAGAATAGTATCCGGTATTGGCTCCTTCTCAGGGTCGTTACGAAGGAAGTGAGGTGTAAGGGATTCGTATTACTGTGAGGAATTCGTTCGGAGTCCAGGTGTAAGAGAAATGAGGATTGCTGAGGTCATAGAGGTGAGTTAGTGGGTTGGTTGGGCAGTTCGGTAGTTGGTGGAAAGCATTGCGTCCGTGCGATGCTCGTCGGATTAGGAGGAGCGGCTTGGAGGCTAGCGTGGTGTTGCAAAACAGGCGGTGATGTACGGGGGGTTTCAGAGTAATAAGGTGGGAGGATATGGTGGGAGGCATGGCGTCCGTGCGAAGCTCGTCGGGTGAAGAGGAGCGGCGTGGAGGCTAGCATGGGTGTGCAATGCAGGTAGTGACGTAGGAAGAGGTACATGTGCTTTAAGAGAGGGTGAATGAGCTCTGCGTCATAAGGTGGAGAGAGATAGTACTCGTCGTTTCTAGAGGAGGTTCTGTCTGCACCATCCGGATGTGGGCCTCCATCGTCGCGTTGCCTAGATCGGCAATGGAGGTGGAAAGACACCATGGCTTGCAACCATGTGTGAGAGAACGACCATTCGATTAGTTTAGGAACGATCGAATGCTGTTGAGTATGGACTCCTGAGCTGTCAGGTGGCCCGAGGCGGGTCGGAGGCGGGTCGGAGGCGGGTCGGAGGCGGGTCGGAGGCGGGTCGGAGGCGGGTCGGAGGCGGGTCCGAGGCGGGTCCGAGGCGGGTCGGAGGCGGGTCGGAGGCGGGTCGGAGGCGGGTCGGAGGCGGGTCCGAGGCGGGTCCGAGGCGGGTCGGAGGCGGGTCGGAGGCGGGTCGGAGGCGGGTCGGAGGCGGGGGTGGTGTCGAAGGGGTCGCACAGACTGCGAGAACACGTGTCACGTGGCGCGTGAGGTTGTTGGCGAGACTCGAGTCAGGTAGGAGAGACGGTCCTGACTTATTTATCCTCGGGTCATTTTCTTTTCTAAGTCAAAGTCGACAACAGAAATGAAACCAAGTCAGATAGAATTTTCAGGTAAGGTAATTTTCATGTAAGGTAAGGTCCCCCACACGAGGAAACGTCGCACGGCCTCCTCTCTCTCCTCTCCTCCGTGCCGTTCAGTCTATCGATCGGAGCTGTTCAGACTGCAACCAATGACGGTGCCGGCATCCCCCCTCACCTCGTCGCAGGCAACCCAACTGCTGACGCTGCTCGTGCACCAAGTCGCTGCGACGCACCTCGTCTCGCTCCTGTCCCAGCCTTCGCTCTGTACGACCTTGTACCACCTCCTATCGACGAGCCATCCCGGCGATCCGCATCGACCGCTCCTTCATGCGCTCTTGGATCGACTCTCGCACCTCTCTGGCACGTTCACCTACACGCTCTGTGGCCTGTATGCGCTCCACTTGGGTCCGACCGACCGAACGCGAGTCGAGTCAGTCCTCGATCGAGTACTGCGAGTCGACTCGACGCTTCACGATCAAGTCCTCAACACGGCGCCCCTAGTCTTCGCGTCCCATTCATCAAACGAAACAGACGAGGAGTGGCAACTATGCCAACTTTCAATGGCGATGATCCGAGTCAGTTCGACGATCGCTCGAGCATATGCACGTCATCCCGAGGTATGGCAAGCTTTCCACAAGCTCTATCAATCTACGATCTCCAGCGGCCAAATCGAGCAGCAACTAGAGCAGAAGGTCTTTATCCTTTCGACTGTCGAAGCGATGCTCGAAGCCGCCTTTTGGACCCCACTTCGTTCGGCTCAAATCGATCAGAATGTCCACGTCCACCTCGTACAACTCGACACCGTCCTCGGGCCCGTACTACACTCGAACCAGGAGTCCTCGTCTTCATTCTCCATACCGAGAGCGGGTGTCGATGCACCTCTCTTGGCCGATCTCGAGACCTTGTTCTCCACATCGGCGACATTGCAACGGTCGAGCGGCAAGGCATCAGCCAACGAAATCAAAGCGAGGATCGATCGACTGGTTCAAGGATTACGAGGTCTGCAAACTCGAGAGGTCAGCGAGTGGTTTAGACGACTGCGAAGTCTTCGACCAGTGTCAAGACCAGCCCACGACACCATGCCGGGTAAAGGCAAAAGAAAGGTCGTGGAGCAAGAAGTGCATTCACCAGAACAAGAGGCGAGTCGACCCTATCCAGCTCCAAAGGCTGTGTCCCTATACTAACCCAAGCTTGTACAACAACACAGGATCTTCTCTCGTTACAGATCAGTCAGATCCTGGACGTGCTACCCGATCTATCGCCCAATTTTCTGCGCACATGCTTGCTCCACCCAAGGTTCTCATCGACCTCTGCACCCTCCGAGGCCGTCATCGCCTCCATCTTCGAGGAGAGTTTACCCTCGGATTTGGATGAACTTCTTCGCAATCCCGTCCCATCTACTAAGATCGAAGAACCCACAAAGACTCCAACCCAATCTGTACCTCCCCGACCGAATAATGCGCACGCACGCATCGTCCGCTCCAACATCTTTGACCCGGCGTCGCTGAACCCGACCTTGCTCAAGACGAACCGATCCACAGTACACCACCAAAACGAATCGAAGCAGTTTCTCGCCGATCAGTCATTCATGACTGAACAACTCAAAGCACTCATCATCGAACGAGCCGAACGAGAATCTTCCGATTCCGAGAATAACGATGACGAAGAAGTTGACGATGATGAGGACCGGTTCAGAGCGGTTGAACGCTCGTTTGACGTTCGTGACCGTAACGAGGGGATTGAAACACCCCTTGCTACTACGACGTCTGGGACAAGCACGCCTCTTAAGGGAAGTGTTGCTACAAGTGACACGTCGACTTTGAACCCGTTCAATAACGCGACGCTCGTCAAATTGCTTGAACGAACTTACCTCTCCGATCCGGCTTTGTTCGATCGGTCTTCAGCGACGCGCAAATCCAAGATGAGGGCCGAATTGAAGCAGAAGACTGGACTCGGGGATGAGCAGCTGGAAGGGTGGAGGATCATGCTAGAGAGAGACCCGAAGAGGAAGGAGAAGGTGTTGGAGCGGAGGATGGTCGAGGATGTCAAAGAGCGACATGCTGGTCCGGGGTCGGAAGAGGACGACAGCGACGAGGAAGGCGAGGACGAAGACGCACGACCGAATACGGGAGGGGGAGGAGGAGGGAATCGTGATCAGGGCCTTGGTCGGGGTAGGAGACGAGGGCGCGGTGGCGCTGGCGCGAGAGGCGGACGAGACGGTGGGCGAGGAAGAGGCGATGGAAATCGTGCGGCGCACGTCAGGAGGCAGAGAGGCAATGATAAGAAGATGGCCAAGATGGGTGCAGGACCGGCTCTGTAGATGATATGCCATATACAAGAGGTTTTTGCAGGCGTCTCCAGTCTGTGAAACTTCATGCTGAAATGCCGAACTGCGCTCTTCGCTAACGCTGGATCAAAGCTGAAGGTTAAAGTGTTCGCGGATGTCTTCTCTCAGCTCGCCTGTCTTCGAAAACAATTCATGCAGGGTGAAGGGGACAACTGCGGACAGCGCCTTTCTCGAGTGTTACAGGTCTGATACCGAAGAAACTGTTGGCAACATAAAGAGAGTCCGATCCAACTGCAACAAACGAGCACGAGCGCACGCCGTGGGTCCAAAAAAAGGGATGGTGGTGAAAACAGGTTGGTCCTTGGGGTTTGGCGATCGAATTCGTGATACGGATTTTAAAGCAATGAGGAACCCCCATCGCGTTCGAATGTCGGGCCCCGCGGACAAGATGAAAGTCGGATAAAGTGTCGAGTGGAAGAAGGGAGATGGCGTAAACGGTCGTAGAAACGTTTACTCGGCCTTCTCGGGCTTCTTGGACTTGGTAGGCAAGAGCTCCGAGTGGATGTTGGGCAAGACACCACCTTGGGAGATGACGACGGACCCGAGGAGGCGGTTTAACTCCTCGTCGTTGCGGATCGCGAGCTGCAAGTGACGGGGGATAATACGCGACTTCTTGTTGTCACGGGCGGCATTACCGGCCAACTCGAGGATCTCGGCGGCCAGGTACTCGAGGACGGCGGCCAGGTAGACGGGCGCACCGGCACCTGAGAGGAAGAGATAGAAAAGTGAGAGGTCAATTTCTCTTCCTTGGATCACGCGATGGCTCTCTAGCGCGTCTGCCTGTAAAGACTCACCGACACGCTGGGCGTAGTTGCCTCGGCGCAACAAACGATGGATACGACCGACGGGGAACTGCAATCCGGCCTTGGACGAGCGCGATTGAGTCTTGGAGTCAGCTCCGGCCTTGGCCTTGCCTCCTGTGTTTGCCAGAAGACAGCACGAGGTGGATTCAGTGAGTCACATCAACGTAGGCAGGTTCGTGCCTCGTTGATAACTGACCTGATTTGCCGCCTGAAGACATGTTGATGTAAAGTGGGTTTGGGTTGAGGATTTGGGTGGGTTGAAGTGAGTTGGATGAACACGGGGTGGAGCAAAGGAGGGAGAAAGGGAGAAAGGCAGACGCGCCGAGGAGCGAGGGCCACTCGAAAATACTGTATTGAAGCTGTGACCTTTAAAGAGTTGCGGCGAACGGGAGCAGCGACTCGGGATAGGATCCGAGCAACATTAGGCGCAGATTTGCACCTTGGGTGACGAAATGAGGAAGTGACTCGGGCTAGGTTGTGATGTCTCGCGCGCCAAAGCCGAGGAGCTCCACAAACAACCGACCAAAACAAACGCCGACGTCCGCGAGTTGCCTCACGCGCTTCAATTCTTTCACTGCTTGTCTTTCCTCCCTCCCCATCCCGCTTTTACCCCCGAACCCCCGAACCCCCGAACCCTCAACCCTCAAACCCAACCCCCAACCCCAACCTCCATCATCCATAATGGCCCCCAAAGCTGCTGAGAAGAAGCCCGCCTCGACCGCTGGCAAGGCGCCGGCGTCCAAGGCGCCCGCTGGCAAAGCCCCCGCCAAGAAAGCCGTCAAGAAGGCCCCCGCCGCCGATGGTGACAAGAAGAAGAGGCGCAAGGTCCGAAAGGAGACCTACTCTTCGTACATCTAGTGCGTTACTCTCACACTTGGGTGTTTCGAGAGCGCATCGGGCCGAGAGCTGATCGTCGTCTGGTCACTGCACGCGTCGCGTCACCGGTGTTTTCGCCCGTTCATAGCAAGGTGCTGAAGCAGGTCCACCCCGACACTGGTATCTCCAACAAGGCCATGCTCATCCTCAATTCGTTCGTCAACGATATGTAAGTCGACTACTTTCACGCCGACCCTCTTCGACGCGATCCTCCAAAGTCACGTGAAACCTGAGGCTAAATCCCACTATTTCTTCCAGCTTCGAGCGCATCGCCACTGAGGCCTCCAAGCTCGCGTCGTACAGCCACAAGTCGACTATCTCTTCGCGAGAGATCCAGACCTCGGTCCGCCTCATCCTCCCCGGAGAGTTGTCCAAGCACGCCATCTCGGAAGGAACCAAGGCCGTCACCAAGTTCTCCTCGGGATCCAAGTAAACGTCAACCCCCGCATTACAGTTCTGAGCACTTTTGCCATCTTGTGGTGTCGATGATGGCTAAAGCCTATCTCGACAAAGGCGGCTTGTGTTCCGTCCAGTGTTCTCCCCTTCGATTTTCTACCCTCACCGGTTCATGGTTCACACATGACCTTGTTCTTTACTCTCGATCTTTCGCTCTCACCCGCGTGCTTGCCGTAAACACATGTTGTCCTCACATCCCGGTGCCCTTTCTCGTGAAATGGTGGCCTAATGATCAATATGCTGCTCCATCAAACAATGTGGCTCTGTCTACAGCGCCCGTCGGCTGCGAGCGTGAAATGACGAGATGTCCATCGCTTTCAGAAAATGATTCATTCTCTCGTCCCACTCGGTCCACAATAATGTCGATGCAGACTCCCGAATCTGCTGGTTAAACGAATTGCAGACGGACCCACGGTACAACCAAGCTCGAAACGTACAACACCTTATTCAGCACAGTAAACATAACAACAAGAAACAGATTCTTTTCAAAAAGGAAAACAAAAAAAGAAGCGCGAAAATACAAGGCCGACAAGGGCGTCAGAGCATCAACTAGGCGACGGTGAGGCGCTTGAATGATAGTGCGGGACCGGTGGGGAGGGTGACGAGTCCGATAGAGAGCTATCGCCGGTTTGATCCTCGCGATCCTTTCGGCTCCGATTACGACGAGACATGATGGACCTGGGGGAGTGGGCAGGGGACAGGCTCGGGCAAGTAGCGGGCAAGGCCAACGCACCCGAGAGGCGACCCACACGCTCGGCGGCCGCAGCGGTGTCGAAAGGGTTGACAACGGGGAACGGTGAATTGTATCCGCTAGAGGCGTCGTCGCTTGGCCCGCTCGTGCCCACCAGTGACAGTCGTCTTCGGTTCACCCTCGCGCTTGCGTCATTGAGGCTATGTCAGAGTCCACAACTGTGATGTCAGTGCTTGAACGATTCGCGCGGCAGGCAGTGGAGTAAGTGGGGGGAACTCACGCTGCGACAAGATCAGGCACCAGGATGGGCTTGGACACATAGCCACTTCAAATGAAAAGAATCCATCGCATCAGCTACGCTCCCTAGACATCCGAAACCCGACCTCAACCGATGACTTACTCTCCACCGGCCGCCAGGCACTTGTCTCGATCGTCGCTCATCGCATTCGCTGTGAGGCAGACGATCATGGGGCTGAACATGGAAGCATTATTTTTTATCGGTGAAAACGCTTCGTACATAGAACAACTCAGTCTCCTCGAGCCGAAACACTCACCGAGTCGCTGGGTTGGGCATCAACTCGATGATACGGCGAGTCGCTTCAAGCCCGTCCATGCTGAGAGTACATCAAAAGGGACCCAGGTCAGCGCCGAAAGCGGTAAAAAGTACCGTACGGACAGTGCTTACTTTGGCATGTTGACATCCATGCTGAAGGCAAGCGTCAGACCACGCCGCAAACACGTCAGCCCTGGTCAGAAGTTGAACGCTTGTGTCCTCGCAGGAGGACCGGACTCACAAGACAATGTCGTATTTCTTCTTTTGCACCTTCTCCAGCGCGATCGCTCCGTCTTCGGCGATGTCGGTTGTGTATGCCATACGCTTAAGCAAATGTGTGATAACCTTGACGTTGATCGGGTTGTCCTCAGCGCAGAGAATGGAGAGCGGGTTGCGTACCCCAAGACCGGTCGGGAACGGCGAGCTCGCTGGAGGAGGGCTCGTCAATTTGATCGCACCGATCGGGAAGATCTGTCGCAGCGTGTGGTGGATTCGATTGCGTTTGATGGGCTTGATGAGAAATTTGCAATCAAGCTGTCGCATCTCCTCGTAGATCGGCGAGCCCATGCGCGTGAGCGCTATTGCCGGCACGTTGATGTTCGCCTGTCGTAATCGACGCAGCAAGATGAGAGCGCTGAACGCCGGCAGGAAAGCGTCCAAAATGAGGACGTCATAAGGCTTTCCGTCGCGAAGCGCATCGCTTGCGAGAGCAAACGCTGACATCGGATTGTCGGGTACATCGGTGTTGATTCCAAACGATGAGACGAGTTGGTGCAGGACATTGCGACTGGTCGCATTCGCGTCGACGACGAGGCATCGCTTACCGACCAGATCCGGATTCTGACTAGCTGAGTAGAGATCGATCTCCGTCGTTTCAAGCATAGGTGCAACTATGTGGACGGTGAAAGTCGAACCCTTGCCGACCTCCGAGTCGACGGTGACGTCGCCACCCATAAGAAGCGAGAGCTTGCGCGAGATGGCGAGACCGAGACCGGTACCGCCAAAGTGCTTCGTTGTCTCGCTGCCTTCGACCTGCGAGAATACACGGAAGAGCTTATTGTAGTGCTCCTTGGCAATGCCGATGCCTGTGTCCTGGACGGATATGGTGACGCGACACATCGTCTTTCCGTCGGGACCCTTGGCTTCGACCCTCCTCGACGAGGCTGTGACGATAATCTCCCCTTCGGAGGTGAACTTGACAGCATTAGAGAGCAGGTTGACGACGATCTGCCGCAGGCGAGTCAGATCGCTCAAGATTCGGATGTCGGTTTCCTCGATCACAAGCGCCAGTTCCACCGATTTGGTCGCTGCCCTCTCGGCCAACATGTCCATCGACGACTCGAGCACGCTGCGTAGCTGTACCGGCTCGCTTGAGAGTTCGAGATGATCAAGCTCGATCTTGCTGTAATCCAAGATATCGTTGATAACCACGAGCAGCTCTTGACTCGAGTTCTTGATCGTCTCGACATAGTCGGTTTGGACCGGCGTCAGCGAGGTATCGAGCAGCAGCGTCGTCAGGGACACGACGGCATTGAACGGAGTTCGAAGCTCGTGGGACATGTTGGCCAAGAACTGCGATTTCATCGCGGTGGCGCTTTCGGCGATCTCCTTTGCTTTGCGCATCTCGGCTTGGGCTCGCTCCTTTTGGGCGATCTCGGCCTGGAGCAGGTCGTTCTTGTGGCGCAACTCAAGCGTTCGATCCTCGACAGTTTCCTCCAGGTTGCGATTGTAGCCTTCGAGAGCGGCTTGCGAGCGCTTTAAGTCCGTGTTAGCCAACTTGAGGTCTTGCACCAAACGGGCTCGCTCGATCGTCGACGCGGCTTGACCCGAGATGAGGGAGAGGATCTCTAAGCGGTCGGGCGTAAATGCACTGTCGGTTTGCGAGTTCTCCATGTAGAGTACACCTGCGAGAGGAATTGCGTACCAACAGGAAGAGTTAGCCTTGATACAACTCATCAGAAGGACAACGCGATTCATAGCAACTCACCAGTCACGCGTGACTGACTCGCCAAAGCGATGCACAAGAGCGAAAGCGGTTTGTTCGCCTTGAGGTAAGGGTCGGTAATACTATCGCCGAGCGAATCCAGATTATTGACCACCATCGTCTTGGTGCGAGCAACATAGTGGATGACACTGCAAGGGAATCGGTCGGGCTGGGCATCGATGGGTTCGAGGCGGCGCAGATGCTGCACATCACCCAGCTCGGATCGCACGATCGCCTCCGCACAAAGCGAGCCGCCTTTATCGAGCACGAGCAAGCCCATTTCTGCCCCCGCCGTTCGAAGTGCCAGAGACAGCAGCTTGGAAACCACGCCATCGACTGTCAGCTCTTGCGAAAGCACAGAGGAGGCCGAGACGACCGTGCGAAGGTCCAATTCGGTGGCAATCAGCGACCGATGCTCAAACTGATTCTTTCCTTTCAGTCCCTCTGACGAGTGCTCCGCTTCCTCTCGCGAAGAGATCGAGTCCTGCGAGTCGATGGACCGGGGGCGTCTGAAGAAGGACTTCGACGCCGACATCGCAGTCACCGTTGACCGTTTGTCTCGACTTGTCGACCCGTTGATGCTCTCGAAACCTTCACTGTGCGTCACAGACATCGCTAGATCCTCGCCGGAGTGTGCCACGCTCGTGTAGGCGGACGTCCGCCGATCTGAGCTATCCGCAGTTGCGGCAGGCGATGCAACCGAGCCCGTGTACGCAAGACCTGTTGAAGGCATAGGCGAGGTGGTCGGATGGTTCAGCAGAGGATGCTCGGACAACATGCTCGACGTTTTGGGGGTGCAGCCCCACGTCGACCACATCGCATGTGCCTCGATAATGTATCCCGCCGAAAGTTTTGGCGATTGGAGCATTTTGGCGCATCGCTCGTTCATGCAAGCAGCAATGTGGACGAAGCCCGAGTCGCTCGCGAGCGCGATGGCTAAGTCGTACGCCGAAATAGCCTCCTCTCGCTGCGACTTGGCACGAGCGGCTTCGGCGTCGAGCCAAAGTTTGAGGGGCAAGAAGTTCGTCGCCGAGTCGACCGAGACTTTGGCGAAGTGGGCGACCGTCGCATCAAGCGTGTGGAGCTCCCCCTTGGTCAGCTCATCGAAGCGATCGTAGAAGCAGAGCGCTTCAAACAGCTGGAAGTAAGTCGGATAAAGCAAGCCGTCGGCGCCCGAGATGAAATCGCGGCCGATTCTGATCGATTCCAGCGCCGCGGGTGACGTCGTGCGGTCGAAGAAGACCAGAATCATGAGACGCAGCATGTGGAATGTATGCAAGTCGGTGCCGTAAGGTCGATCGGCGCAGATCTGGTAATCGGCATGGGAGAACGCCTCGCCCTCGATCTCGAGCGGGTTGGGGCTCCGGCCCGACAGGCACAGCAGAGTTTGGTGAATGACGCCGATGTAGAGTGTCGATAGTTCGTGTCGGAACTTGCGAACCAGCACAGCATACCCTTCGACACTCGACATGATTCCGGGCAGAGGTGCTCCACTGAGTAACAAATAAGAGCAGATCTCGGCGCACGAAAACCCGACGTACTCGGCGTCGCGGTATTCGAGACCATATGCGATGGCGGTGCGATAGTTCGGGATCGTCTCGGCGATGGGGCGAGCCCATGCGGTGATGTGGCTCGAGACGACCTTGTACGTCGGGCACGCGTAAGCGGTTCCCCCATATTTTTCGAAGTAGCCAATGGCGACGTCACCGTATGCCAGAGCAGAGCCCAGATCGTCGTACTTGGCCCGAACGTAGACGGCATCGAGGGTCAAGAAGAGGGACCCCGCATCGCTGAGACCATGTTGGACTGTATTGCGCAGGGCCAGTGACGTCAAACCTCCAAGTAATTCGATCTGAGAGAAGTAGACCGGGGGGATGAGGGCCCCAAGGAGGTTCTGTACCCCCAGAGCGATCGGATCCGTCATTTGTTCTAGGTTGGATAGAGCGCGGATTCCCTCGACTCCGAGTTTGAGTTGATCGTGAATCTCGTCGAACAGAGCATCTGCCTCCGACCCTGTCTCGGGCAGCCGCATATTGACCTGCGCCAATCCCTCCCGCGCCGCCTTGATCGCTGTCAATGAATCGCCCATCGCCGATCCGCACCGAACGGAACGAGCGTAGACCCTCAGCTTGGCGACGGCATCGCTCGAATTGGACAGGAACAAGCGAATGAATTGCTGCGACGCCGCATAGTCCGTCAGCGAGTACTCGACGTCTATGAACGCTTCGACCAAGTCGCTCATCAGCTGGTATTGCCGAGTCCACCCGTCGGCGCCGAGTAAATCCCATGCGGTCTGCAAGTACTTGCGAGCCGCTTCGAAGGCCGTCGAATTTTGTGCTTTTTGTCCCGCCAGAAAGTTGAACCGCGCCAGTCGATCTCGATCTTCATCGGTCGTCAGCAATTCGATGCCAAGGTTCAACTGGTTTGCCAAGTCGAAGATCTGCTCTTGCAGCTGGTCCTCCGTCAGCGATGCCACGAGGCGAAGGCCAATCTCGTGATGAAGCTGGCTGCGTTCGTCGGCGGTGACGAGCGCGTATGCTGCCTGCTGGCATCGGTCGTGGAAGAAACGATAAGCTTGGGGTACACTCGGCCCTTTGCGCGCTCGGAGTGATCCAAGGTGCATCTGCGCTCGTCGTTCAGCCTCCTTTTCCTGGCTCGAATTGACTTCGTCGCTTGCGCTGGCTTGCGCGGCCGGGCGATCGGCGGCGGCGACGTCGGCATCGGGCGATATCATGCCAACGGGGAAGAGCAGCCCTTCTTCTGTGGCGTCATGCAGATCCGCTGATAGCTCTGCCAGCGACCTGCCCGTTGCCTTGGCGAGTGTGGTCGACTTGAGCTCTTCGTTTCCAAGGCAGGCGGCGACCATCAACGCGTATCGAGTCGGTTTAGGAAGGCGACGCATCTGGGCCATCAGCAAGTCGACAACGTCCGTTGTGACCGTCTTGTTGGCGATCAGGTGCAGGTCATAAAGCCATTTCCCGTTCTGAAAGTCAAACTTGAAGAAGCCGTCGGTGTTGAACGATTTCAGGAGCTGAGCGGTGCATCAAAGTACCGTAAGCAGGTGCTCTAGAGCTGCCCCGGTACTACCGCCGATCGCACTTACTTGAGCAACGAACAGGGGACTACCTTTCGTGGTCGCAAGAATCAGCTCACTCAATGTCCGAATGTTTGGGTCCTCGCGAGCAGCGGTCGACTTTGAGCGCTTCGTGGTGGGCGGGGTCTGCAGCGCAGCGCCGACGTAGTCGATCACGTCCGTCAACGAGAGAGGTTCGAGGCTCAGGTTGAGGTGAACCTCAGGCACCTGGGCCAGCAGTTGCGTCGAGACAATGTGCTCGCTGTCAACATCATTGTCGCGCCACAGGGCGATGAGCATCTTGGGCGTCTGGTGCGAGCTCGAGCGAGAAGACGTGTCATTCTCCTCCGCCAGCAAGGAGCGGATGAACGCGAGATCCGACAGTGTACTCCACTGGAGGTCGTCTGAGTAACGAGATTTGAATGAGATACCACATCAGGTAGGTTCAATCGTGAGAGAGGGAAGAGGCAGCACATCAAAAACTGACCAAACACGATGACCAGAGGCCTGCCGGGACGCGCAAATGTGCGCAAGACCGATCGCACCAGACTTTGAAACCGTTGCTCACTCTCAGCGGCTCCGAGAGGCACAAGCGGTGGTAAGGTCTCCACCCAACCAGGTTCAAAGATGAGCTCAAGTGCAGGGAGCAAGTCGGCGAGTGCTCGACCATCCTTCCCCAGCGCGGCGTGTATGCGTTTCCGCCATCGCAGCAACGAAGCTTCAGGCTCGGCGAGTACCTGCCGAAGCAGACCCGACAAGGATTGGACAATGGCGAAGAATGGCACCGGAGATTTGTATTGATCTATTCGTTCGATCAATCATGGCCCTGGTATCAGCACGGCCGCATACAGTTACAGATCTATCCCCAACTTACCAAATTTGACGCTCGTGTAGAAACCTTTAGCCTGGATCGCTGGCCTCCGAACAGCCTCGACGAGAGTCGTCTTGCCCACACCAGAAGGCCCTTTGACGACGACGAAGCGGTGCTCGCCCGTTTCCCTAACGTGTCGATACATCTTCGTCACCTGCTCAATACTCTCGTCTCGGCCATACATCTTGTTCGAAGGCGGCAAGCGAAAATGGGCAGCCGTGTCGACATCACCGACGACGAACTCCCCGGACCCGCACCCGGACCCGTTCGAACTTGTCTCTCCCGGCGTAGCTGGATCGTTCTCGCCCGTCGTCGGAGACAGGAGCAACGCCAGATCGGGTGTGGTGGTTTGCTTGCGGACCTGCCTGGCGATTTCGCTCAAGTCGACGACGATGCCCTCGCTCGTTTGATACCTCGCGTCCTGCGATTTCTCGAGCAGTTTGGCAATGACGAGTGAGAGGTTCATTGGGATCGAAGGGTCGAGACTGGTCATCAGCGGTGGTTTCCTCGTGATGTGAGCGTGGACGATGTCGAGTGGGTCGATGGCGTCGGCAAAAGGTGCTCGTCCTGCGAAAACCTCGTACAAGATCGCACCGATGGAGTAGTAGTCGCTGCGATAGTCTGCAGACCTTCCGACCCGCCCAGAGCATTCGGGCGCAATGTAGGGCAAAGAGTCCTCGTGGAGGCCGCGCTCGCGGATTGGATTCGTGTCGCCTTCCGCGCTGGCGCGAAACGAACACGAGAAATCGTGCATTTGCATCTCGCCGAGCATCGAGATGGAAACGCAATCAGGGCGCAGAGAACCGTGGACGATTTGTCTTCCATGCACGGATGCAGCGAGTCGAATCAGCTTGACGGCGATATCAATCGCGTCGAGCAGATCAGTCGGATCGGACCAGTATGGATTCCGTCGTGGTTGCGACCTCATCTGGTATCGCTCGCTGAACCGAGTGAGCCCATCATCGACGCAGACCATGATTGTCTGTGGAAGAAAGGAAGTGGGAACAGTGAAGAAACGAAGCGATCAGCAATCAAGAGTCATTCACCTTGCGACGAGCCACTGTTCCAACCGGCCACGAACTCACTCCTAATCGGCTGACTTCCCGAGCGATGATCCTCGTGCAGTTGTGAATGCCCGCCTCCCACAGTTCGTTCAAAACTGAAATCTCTGCGCGAATATGAGACGCCACCAACACGCTCGCCGACAAGCTCAGCTTGAGCAGCACGCGTTGGTCGCCGCGGTTGATGGACACAGCTCGGCAGGCGACGACATCGTCATACGGGGCTCCTATGATGCGCACTGGGGAGGGGGGCAGTCTGGTTAGCGGCAAGTTCCTCAGTAGAACTCGATCAAAAGATCGTTCCAGACTGCTTACCGTCACGATAGCCCTCGATGTGTAACGTACCGCCCCTCGCCATCGCGCTTGATTCGGTCCTCGTAAGGCGTGGTCGTGGGGCGTGGCTGATAGGAGTGCTCAAACTCGACGTCGGGGAGGGGAGAGGCAAGAAATAGAACGTTCCTTGCGACAATGGAGCCGGCATTGTACGAGTTGTGGTGCCCGACGTTGACGATGACGCGGACGAGGTGCTCATGTCATCCGAAAAGTGGACGGGAGGAGTGTGGTGGGGCACCGGCGAATGGTGGTGAGGAATGGTCGGCGGCGGCACAAAGTAGTGGTCCCGATGGGCTTCCGTCGGTGTTCCCAAAGGTGAAAAGGAGATTGAGGTCGAGGTCGGGGAGAAGATAGACTGAAAAGTCGAGGTGACGACCACGGGAGCACCGTCGCTGGTCAGAAGTGGGTTGTGCCGGTCCCTGCTCGCGGGGGGAGTTGCAACGGAGCCGGGGAATGGTGACTTCAACGCGGTCCCTGCCGTCGATACATTCGACGAACCTGGAGCACCGCCGCTGCCACTGCCTGCGCCAGTCGAGGACGATGTCGTACCGCTCGAGGTCGAGACGGCTCCCGGGCTCCGATCGTCCCGGCCGGACAGGGACAAGGTTGAAGCAGCGGTGCGCGCTGATGCAGATGCAAGGAAGGGTGCGATGGTGATGTCAACCTTTCGTCGTTTGGTCTTGCGCCCGCCTTCATCTTCTGTAGAGCTCATGGCCGGATGGAGACTCGGTGCAATCTGGGCTCTAGCTCGTGACTTCGCCGGTAGTGGTGCGCCGTCGTAACCCACGGATGTACAAGAGCGAGTGCCGACACCTTGAGCTTGCAAGCAGTCTGCGGAGCCGGGTCCGTGTCCTGGTCCGTACTGTGGACGACCACTTGTCAGACGGTGAGATGGGGTCAGAGTCCGTAGGCGTCGAGAGCGTATGAGTCGACAAGCAAAGTGAAATCGGCGACGGAATGGGAGGAGTCGGGACTCGGAGGCCCACTGCAGGAGCGTCGCAATGCAGCGCGCTGATCGGCGCAGATCGGTTTTTGCCCTGCGTCCGGAAGTGACACGATCATCCGGGCGGTCTTGCTTAGACGCGTTTAGCATCACATCAAAGCGAGATCTGGCTCAGAGGATCCGAACGCTGTCAAGAATCATGCCGCTCAGTGGCTGTAGGCTGTTTTCTCGTGGTTTATATTTCAAAATGCAATCTTGTTACAATCGTTGAGGTCGACTCGGAATGGCCTCGTTCGGCAGTACTCGTCCAAGATGCGGCTTGTCGCTTGAAAGAGATCAAACTGTTGGCATTGAGCCCAAACAAGCTCAAGAGAATCATCGACACTCGACTGCGTTTCACAACGAAAAAGCCAAGACGCCCCCACTGCACCCCTAGGCTCCACCTGGCACCAAGGATTCTCATAGGATCAAATCTGATCTTGATCCTAAAAATTAGGATCAGATCGATCCTGATCCCAGCTGGGCAGGATCAACATAAGATAGATCAAGCTTCGCGGGAGAAAAAAAGAACAAAAAAAAGAGAAAGGTGTGGGGGGGGGAGGATGTAGTGTCGTTACTTGGTAGATAGCCATTTATTGATACCTGCCGTTCACAACAGAGTTCTACAGGGTGTGTACCTCGACATGACCCTTGTTACAGTCCGAACTGAATATAAATCATGTTCGCATTATGTAGACGTCATGCGAACTCCACCTAAACCGGCGAGGGCACCGCGCACCGCGCGCAACCGGCCCGGAGCTCATAAAAACAGGCGAATCAGCGAGCTGATCATTTCGGATGATGATGATGATAATGATACCGACTGGGATGCGGAGGACAGTTAGGGTGGGCACAAACAGTAGTGGTGGTAGTAATGACAACGATGCGCTCAACACCGATAGCGACAACTAGTGAGATGTGGTCATCTGTTGCCACATAAGGCAGTTCAATGTCTCAGATCAAATTGATCTTCTGGAAGGGATGAAGAAAGGATCGACCAACGCGAGACGGGGAAACATAAGATCGGATCGGGGCCGATCCTCCGGTGATCTGATTCTATGAGAACCCCAGCCTGCCAAGCCACCTAAACCACGCGTCGTCCGTCGTCCGTCCTCCGGACCCTTCCTTGCTTCGTCTATCTATAGTCCAAGGAAAAGGCGTTTCGATCAGCGACGAGAATTAGCCACCACACAACACCGTGATCCTCGTGCATCCCCCAAAGAGGCCTGAGGCCCATGCCTCCCTCGCTCGACCTTACCCTCTTTCTTTTGCTCCTTCAACAAAGCGACCTCTTGCCGCAGTGCAGCAAAGCTCCTCGTCCCTAGCCCCCAGCCTGTCCGTCACGGCTGCGGCATGTTCGCCATGGGGTTCGCCCCACTTGGCGTCCTGGACGATCGAGCACTTACACTGCACATAACTCTTGTATGTCGTGAGCCTCACGGCTCTTTGCCCTCATCACATCCTGCTGACGCACTGCACTCGATCGTCCAGGACGCCAAATGGGGCGAACCGCAAGGCGAACATGCCCCAGCCGTGACGGACAGGCTGGGGGCTAGGGACGAGGAGCTTTGCTGCACTGCGGCAAGAGGTCGCTTTGTTGAAGGAGCAAAAGAAAGAGGGTAAGGTCGAGCGAGGGAGGCATGGGCCTCAGGCCTCTTTGGGGGATGCACGAGGATGCACGGTGTTGTGTGGTGGCTAATTCTCGTCGCTGATCGAAACGCCTTTTCCTTGGACTATAGATAGACGAAGCAAGGAAGGGTCCGGAGGACGGACGACGGACGACGCGTGGTTTAGGTGGCTTGGCAGGCTGGGGTTCTCATAGAATCAGATCACCGGAGGATCGGCCCCGATCCGATCTTATGTTTCCCCGTCTCGCGTTGGTCGATCCTTTCTTCATCCCTTCCAGAAGATCAATTTGATCTGAGACTCGACGGTAAGGCCCACACTACTATAGTCCTTGGTGCGACTGACGATCCACAAAATACAACAAAGACTCGAAAGCTCGTTCGAACTGTATTGCATTCTGTAATCTCGATGGCACACTGTTTAAAGCGCTCGAGCCCTGCGATAACCCCCCTCCCCACCCATCCGCAGTGATCCGTGATCATCGCGGCCTCTAGAATGATTTACCTGCTCTGCGCGAATCGCAGTATTCGTTCTTGCTGTTTTTCCCATTGAGCCTGCTGCTCGCGATTGAAAGCACGCGCTCTCTCCCCTATCATGCGCTTGTTGTTGACCTCGTATCCCTTGCGACGCAGTTCGTCGCTCACGCGGAAGTGGCGGTCTGAAGCAAGCTATAGAGGTGGAGGGAGCGCGGTGTCAGGTGCCGGAACGTTCTCAAGGCGGGCTCTTGCGTTTCAAGTAGTGTACGTACAATGAAATTTGCGGTCCAGGAGGCACCAACGAAGAACCCAAGCACGGGTGCGAGCCAACGCTCGTGCACTTGCAAACGCGTCATCACCGACATCGTCGATCGTCACGCTGGGGTCAACACAAGAGTAAGACCCTTTCAATCTGTATCCACGCATCCTTTTTTTTTTTTTGTAGAAAACGTTCATCATATTGCCCCCAGTTCCTGTTCCCCCTGTTTTGGCCTACGGAAAAACTAGATGGAAGACTACGATGATAACACAAACCGCCCGCAAAAGTGCGAGAAACGAGCCAAGTCCACCAATCCGAGATTCGGATTCAAATGCCCTAGCCAAGCGGTTGCTCCTCCCCAGGAGACTAATGAGAGAGAGAAAGAGAGATGAAGAGAAAAAGAAAGAAAAGAAATGTACTAACGACAGAAGGCCCACCCCACAGCCACTTCCCACTCGGTCGAGACGAAGACAAGAGCACGACTGCGTAACCACCACGACCCTCGCGCATCCACGCATCCGTCGGTTAGTACTAGATCTCGGTCGGCGTACCAGCCGTCTCCGAGAAGGTCAAGCGAGCGACCGTGATGGCTGGCCCGTCAGCGAGCTGCTATAGGTACTACCCGGTGACGAGAGGACCAATGGGCGGGCCCTTATTGAGACGACCTTCAGCTCGGTTCAAAAGAGGAGAACGCAGTACCAGTAGAGTATGGCAGCCACGATGTTATCCGGGTGGTCAGTATCCTGCAGCAATGATGCAGCCTAATCTTAAAGAGTTAATTCTAGCCCTACATAAATTACCTAGTGCTTTTTATTGGAATAATTTATCATGGTAAAATCTTACAGAGGAAGATGTAGAGGAAGATGTAGAGGATGATGTACCTATAGAATTTGTTACTAGTTCCCTTTGTAGAAAAAATGCAAAAAACAGAGACAAAAACGATCTCCAATATAAAAGCCAAAAATAAAATTTCATGTGATTGGGTCGAACGGAGTCCATTTCAACGACATGGCCGGCGCCGGGACGACGCGTAACGCGCGGCCTCCGTGACAGTTCCGTAACCGCCGAACACTGCAGGATATGTCGCTAGAAGAATGTGTCGTCACTCACAAATCCGACGACCAGATACCTCGTGTCACTTGCTGGAGGTCAGCGGACTCGTGAAGGACGACAGCGATGACGAAGTTGGTGCCTGCTGGCTGCTGTGCAGTGGCAGTGGAAGCTGAGGTAAAGGAGACGCTGAGGGAGCACTCATCTCGCGGGCCCCGGGTGAGGCAGCCCCCCAAAAGGCCAGCCAAAGGCCGCTGTGGAAGACGCTCTTTTCTGAACTTTTTATCGACTTTCCGCCCTCTTTTGGCCCAAAATGTCGGATTTACATGTGCGCCTCGAAACACTGCCAAAAACCGTTCTACATGCTCCAAGATCCGCTCAAAAGTCCTCAAAAACTTCCGCGCGTTTGGCCCGCGTCGCCTCGGTTGGTGTCGGATGTGATGCGTTATGATGTAGAGACTGATTGATGGGACATGAAGAGTTTTTTTTGTTTTGTTTTGTATGGCGGATCGATTAGACGGAGACCATAACTACTAGGGGAGGCTGCACAGGCAGCTACTAGTAAGGCGTTTATAATTTATCACGCGGGTCTACTACTATGTAGTAGTAGTATGGCGTAGCAGGTATCATTGGCGGCACTGCCAATATAATCTGATATCAAGGAGGTAAGCTTCCTCCTTCCCCTTTGTTTTCTGTTTGATATTTTCAAACGCCCCAACCCCAGGCTCCGTCACTACTTAGGCGCCGACCCGCGACCTGCCTGAGGCGGCGGCCCTGGCTTTGGGTGGGGGGGAGGGGAGGGTGGGACAGGGGGGCGGGGCTACTGCGGGGCTTGCGAGGGCGCGGCTTGCGCGTCCCCTCGGCTTGTCCTGACCAGTTCCTAACCAGTCCTTGAACCGGCCCGTGCGAGTCCGAAGCTCGTCGATTCGATCCCCACTGCAGCCTGAAGTCCATACCTGTCGCCTTACCAACGACTCCGCGAACGTCGTATCGTGCTCAATTTTTATCACGCCAACGACCAGTCTCGCCATCAACCGTCGTCTGTTTTCGCGGCCATCAAGCATTGGAGCTTGGAGCTTGCCGTTGCCACAAGTCGCAGCCTCGGCGTCGCTGCTCGCCACACAGTGTGGGCTCGACGGGCGGGTGCTTTTCCTCTTCTATCTCACTACAGCATCGTCACCACACCGTCTTTCAACTGCATCCCCGGGGCAAAAGACATTCATAGCACTCAAAATGCCGCTCCGAATCTCCCCGTTAGCGAGGAGCGCTTGGATCGGAGCATTCGCGGGCGCGGTTTTGGTTGCGGTGTTCGCCGTACGTCACTGAGTTTCGTAACCTGTGGGCGAACTGCGACGAAGTTAACGATACGGGTACTGCGCCATTCCATTTTCTCAAGCAGATGAAGAAGGAGCGATGAAGCAAGGCCGGAATCAGTCTCCTCGAGTATGAATTGAGCGAGCTGGAGAAAGCCAACCAGATTTTGCGCGAGGAGGGCGTACAGGCCGCGAAGACTCGAGATTCGGAGGATCTACTCACAAGGCTAGTGCCCGGACCCAGATGGATTCTCAAACCAAGTCGAGTCTAGCCAATCAAAGCCGGTCAAACCGGAACGTGATCGAGCGACTTGTAGAGTCGCCCGCCTGACTGGAGCTTCGTCCTCGACTCCCGATGCTCCATTCACAAGACTCTGACGCCGCTGTCCTGCCGAATTCAAAGTCTTGGCTTCCTTTGTACGTCGTTCCTGTTGCCCATTGACCCTGATCAGTGCCTGCTATGAGCTATGAGTAGTAGAGCTTGCCGTTCCGCTTCCGCTTAGCTGCCGGAGCCGACAAGGCCAACCCGTAACGGACAGGCAGAGTGAAGCAAAAAATTTGGAACGGGGGGGGGGGGGGGGGGGAGCAGATGTGGGATGAAATCTTGAGACAAATCCGATTAGCAAGACGTTGTGACGACCCGCTTTGCGGCGCTCGCTTCCGTCGACCCTTCTTGAACGCGCACATTGATACTCTCTCCGAGCCGGTCAACAAGGCCGAGCTGCTCGCAACTATTCGAACGATGTACGAGAGTGGATCTCCAGGTTGTTCGGGATTTTTCATGCTTGCGCGCCATCTTCCTCTTAGCGCTCTCTCGGACTCCACAACTTCCATTGGATCATCCCTATGCACCACCGTAGCACTGCAGCGGAGTCACTGTCGATTATTCTACTGTGATCCTTTCACTTTGGGCTTTGAACGAGAACGTGTGGCCCGTAGGCGGGTCGACTGAGGCGTGGCATCCACGTTTGACAACGTAGTGGACTTGAGCCGCAGATTGGCCAGTTCCGCAAGGAGAGCTATGACGACACGGGCGGGATTTAGTACAGAGGGTCCCCACTGGACGAACCGGGCTCAGCCGCATCCTCTGGACCACTGGCAGTATCGGCTGATTCCTCCAGGCCTTTTGAGCGGCCCTCTTGACAGCTTTCTTTGCCGCCTTCCATCCCGCGGGCTTGTTTAACTGAACATAAGTCCCCGTTCTCCTTCCCATTTCGGGGGTTCGTCCCCAGACCATCCCCGTCCAGGGCATCCCCTGCCCCCCCCCCCCCCCCCCCCCCCGGGCCCTCCCCGCGCTTCTTCACCCTCCCCAGCTGAAAACTATGACGTCGGTGTCTTCGGAGACAAGGGATACGATTTTAGGCGTGGTATAGCGAGGAGTAGAGGGCTTTGGCTTCGGCTTCGTAGGTTGAGGTCGGGGAGGCTTTGAGATAGGGGATCCCAATTCCCGAGGGAGCGGATCAGGTCCTGGAGGAAGTGTGTCTCAACTTAGGGCCTATGACAGGTCAAGGGTTCAGTTCGTAATCAAGTTACATCTTGAATACTGTTCTCTTTTGGTGGCCTATTTGGCTAGAGGTCCAGACTTTATCAAATAACTGAGATAAAGTCTGACGTTGACAGCACGGGAAAGCGGTCACGTGCGCAATCACGCAAGAAGATAGGCAGGAGCAGGCGTTGGAGGTGCTGGTGGACCGTGGTTAGGGCGAAATTATTGGGAGGGAGGACAGGTGATAGTCTGAGTCTCGTGAGTTGTGTGACTTAAGCCAAGGACTGAGGGCGTTGGCGCGACTGCAGTGGTCAAGCGTGGATCGGCAAGCTGGCAACTTGAATCTACACGCGCAACGCTCAATTGTGCCGAATTCTCATGTCTACAATCCGTAACGGCGCCATATGGTTGACCATCTTAGAAACTTGGTATTTTCCTGCTGGATTCCTTATAGTTTGTAAAACATGACAACATCAACTTGTCAGCAAATTTCATGGATGAAAAAGGTGTACAAGACCTCAGAGCATGTATCGGTCGTCTGTTGTGTTTCTCATGCACCCGAAATATGGGATTTGGGGAGAAGTGGATTATAATTCCGATCATTCTAGTCCGTTACGGAATTCATACGATCCGCCCCGCCAGCCGGACATACGGAAACCAGAAACGGATCCGTGCGGTTCCCGCAGCCCATAGGGTCGCCCGTGTACTTGAATTCGTGAGGCTGCTTGACTGAGAATGCGGATTTAAATTAGCTAGCCTATAGGCCTTTGGCTCGTTGAGCCGTATCCCGCCGTATCAGTCCAAAATCGAACCGATGCACGCGCGCAATTGATGATTCTGCATGATTGCGCCTCGTCTTTGGTGGGAGCGAGCGCGCTCACCTACCCCTCACTTCTACCCTTCTCTGCTCTGTTGTGCTCCACTCTACCCTCAGATTTACCGGGCATACACCCCACATCAGCCTGGTCATCCCCTCGAAGCTGCGACGGTCGTTTAACTTGGTCTCCTCCTCAGTCAACACAGCCGTTTCGAGGTTCACTCAACACGACCGAACCAACTGGTCCGACCTCCGCCACCTCGTCTTCCAAGCTCACCTTCCAGGTCTCACTTGATCTCTTGCACGAACTTTGTCCAGATGGCAAGAGGTCTGTTCCAGGTGTACCAGGACGTTCCGGCTCCCACTCCGGCCGCGTCGACGTCAGCACTCCCCTCGAGCAGCACCTCGTCAGCAGCAGCCGCAATCGCTCAACGCAAGCGAGTGCACCATGACTCAGCATCATCCTCGACCCAGTCAAAGTCATGTCACCCGTCCAGTTCATCTTTCTTGATCAAATGCGGCGAGAACGGATCGGCTGCCATGGTTCATCGACCCGGAAAGGAGAATATCCATCCTCGCGCGGTCAAGTCGAAGCTCGGCGCGGGCAAGAAGCTCGCCGTGCTCGAGTCGAAACCGACGACGACCACAACAGCCGCTTCGTCGTCGAAAGGGTCTCTCAAGGTGTTCCGGGATGCACCCACCACCGTCAAAGCTTTCCCCCAACCGTCATTCAATGGGGAATGCACAGGCACGATGAGGACTCGGGTCATCCCTGGCTTCTCGTCCACCGACGACGAGCAAGACTCGTCCACGCCACCCGTCGTCAGGAAGAGCTCGGCAGCTCAAAGATCAAAACCATCAAAAGTTGGCAACAATCGACCTGTGCGCTTCGGCGACGCACGATCACAACGAATCAATCCCGACAGCGGTTTCGTCGAGCACAGTCCAGCGCACGATTCGGGATACGCACCTAGCCCAACCTCAGAAAGCGAGGTCGACGGTAGATCCAAGCATTCACTTGAGATTAGTGATTCTGACCGAAGAGCCAGAGCTTTGACCGAGTCGCCGCTGGCCGAGGTAAGCTCCTTGCTCCTTCCACATCGGTCGCTGTATCGCCGATCGAGCTGACACCTCGCTCCTTCTGCGCTCTCGACAGGTCACGGAGGCGTTCACTGGACTTGGACGTTTCACGAATCGCGCCTTTGCCGACCGACCAGCCTCACCGTCGCCGCTATCGACCACGTTCGGCAATGTGCGGCCAATCCGCTCTCGGCTATCTCCTCTTAAGAAGGGCGCACAGGCGACAAAACCATACGACGTGGCGACGTCGACCTCGCTTCTTCCTACGAAGACTAACACCAAGTCTCGCTTCGACTCCGGTGGTCCGAATGAGTTGAGCCGCGGTATCCGCTCGATGCGAGTGTGAGCCCTCATCCGGCACCACTTGAAGTCGGGGTCGGCAACTGTTCACCTTGCTGGACCAATTGGGATTATCACATATTTCTACCATTCTTGTCTTTATCACTTCGTTTTTCTTCGCACTGTCTTGATTTATACCGCATCCGCTTGTCTGCTTGGTCCTTTTGGGACAGCTCGTTCTTGGGCAATTCTCGCGTCCAGGTTTTCTCCGATACAAATATGTTGTCGATTTTGTATTTCGAATCTTGATTTACTCATTCGCGACGTGATGAATGCATCCTTGCGTCGGACTTGCGGGCTGGCCGACATTTACCACCAAGTCGTTTTATCCCACTTGACAGCGGCTCAGCTTCGCGCCGAACGACTCGTTGAGCTTCTGGTGCCCAGCATTAGCCAAGTCCAACATCAATCCGCGACCCTCCTCAATCATTGTCCAGGAACTAGATCAGACCGAATCATGTCGTTGCCTAAACGCATCTACCTCGTCTCCAAGTCAGTACTACTCGACTCTTCTCTCCGCTCTCACCCTCGCATGGACCCTCCCCAGCTTGTCCCACCTCACTACCTAACCACGTTCATTCTCACCTCAATAGAACCATGGACCCACTCCTGGGCATCTTCTCCGGCATTTGGGCCTACTACGTCTACGAAAGTCGACTTGAGCGACCGAGTGATCACTCGTTGCCTTCCTTATTGCGATGGAAGATGGGCGAGATCAAGCAGTGGAGAGCGGCCGCTGGAGCCGGGGATGTCGATGAACAAGGGTGGAAGGAATTAGATGAAGAGGTGCGGAAACTACAGGCGACTCAGACAGGGACAGAGAAGCGGTAGGAATGGGCTTGTATTGGTCGCGATCTTTGGGACGGTCGCGAAAGGGGCTTTGTGAGAAAGCGGTGGATAGTTCGGAGAGAAGGAGCTCTGGCTCTTGGTTCTAGCACTGTTGTACGATTATTACCATCATGTACCAAGATCGCTCGGAACACCCGCGTAGTGTAGACAGCCGTCAATTGTGAGGTCGGTCGCTGCCGTTGGCGCTCTCCTTGGCAGTGTCGGCGCGTTCGACTTGATGATGATCGCGAAGAAATACGGATTTTGACTAGAGCTACAAAGTTCCCTATTCGGGTCCTGAATGATTCCTCGCTAGAATTGCCAAGCCGAGCGCCCGGGCGCGCCCCTCATCAGATGACGGACTCGGCAAATCCTTTCGAATTGGAGCCAAGAGGATGGTTCTCATCCGTCAAACTAAAACATCTGTTTCTCTTTTCTTTAATCTCAGGCTAAAGCGTTGCCTGTAGAAAAAGAGCAAGATGACTGCTCTTAATTGTGGAACCAAGCTCATTCAGGGCCTATCAGAGAATTAAGCGAGCGGCGGTGGTTGACCAAGGCTCAAGATGACGAACATTCCCGGGCTGGGCGAAACTTCGCTCGGTCAACGGGATTTGACGATCGACTTAGGCTTCGAGTCTTGCGAGAAACATGACTTCATCGTCAGGAAGGTTCAAGTTGCATACCACGCTGTGTTGACGGCGCAGCCCGTTTTTCAATCTGGTGGCGCTGCGCAGCCGGATTGACGATGATCATGATGAATTCATCGGCGATTGCTCGGAGGAGCGCTGCAGCGCGTCAGTCGCCCGAGCGCCCGAGGTCACCTGGGTCGCGCGCGCAGCGAAATCATTTCGTCACCGACCGCAAGACGAGGCCCAACTGACGTCAATCTCGTGGATCCTGCGTGACCGAGGGTAATTTTTCTGTGTAGTCGAACCTTCGTTGCACCTAGCTCATGATTGAAGAAGAAGACACGTGCTCCCTTGTGTGTTTATGATCGGGACAAGTGGCCCCAGTAATAAAGTCCATCGTCATCGTTCGGTCGCCAAAATAGGCGCTGAGTTTTCTCGCTGCTACGCTGGTCACCTTGTTCCCCCCGACCTCTCTCTTTTCCTTCCACACTCCACCCACCTTGAAAGATTTCAAGACTCGTCAAAACCCCAATTCGATTACTCCACCACAGCTCTCATCCTACACGCCTCCATCTCCACAATGAACAAGGTCAAGGAAATTTTTAGCTCCGACAAGCACTCGACCCACAACAACTCGGCCACCTCTGGTTCGGCTGTCACTGGTTCGACCACCTCCGGTTCGACGGTTACTGGTTCGACCAACACCGGTTCGACCCTCCCCGGTTCGACCCTCCCCGGTTCAACCCACAACGGTTCAACCCACAACGGTTCAACCCACAACGGTTCGACCCACAACGGTTCGACCCACACTGGTTCAACCCACCCCGGTTCAACCCACAACACCGGTTCGACCCTCCCCGGTTCAACCCACAACAGTTCAACCCACAACGGTTCAACCCACAACGGTTCGACCCACACTGGTTCAACCCACCCCGGTTCAACCCACAACACCGGTTCGACCCACACTGGTTCGACCCACACCGGTTCGGCTACCACTCGTTCGTCCTCGTCCATTCCGGGCCAGCACGTCGAGGAGGTCGCGCCGGCTCCTTCGTCAGGCCATGTCCTCCCCCAGCGCGACACCCATCTTGCCGAGCAAGATGCCCATGCCGCCAACCATGACCACAAGCACCTCGCTGCCGTGACTCGTAAGTTGATTTTAGTCGCTCGAGTCTTCTGCCCTACATAAGGCCGTTCAGACTTGGCGGTCCGGGTGTCTCGTCCTCGTCATCACATCGGGCTGAGGATCCGGGGTTGGGATCGAATCGCTCACGTCATGCTTGGCCTCGTTGCCTATCCCACCTTTCTCGCAGACCACACCCATCAGAAGCACGAAGTTGAGGAAGTTGAGCGTGAGCGACATGTCGACCGACATCTCCACCACGTCCAACACCACGTTCAACCCGTCGTTGATTCCAAGCACGAGTCTGAGCGCCACCACGAAAACATCGTCCCGACGACCAAGGTTCAGGAGAAGCACGTCAACACGGACGCCGACACGACCCAGTTCGCTGCTCTCAACAAACACCAGGACCACTACAAGGAGGCTGCCGCCGACCGCCTCGTCGTCGACAAGGGTGAAAAGGGTGAGTCATCATCGGCCGAATCCCGTTGATCGTCGAACGGTAGGTGTCCCCTGTTGACCCAGTTGACCTTCTCTTGCAGTGAGCGAGAACACCCACCACCACGTTCACCACGTCATTCAACCCGTCATTGAGCGTGATACCCATGAGCACCATGTAAGTAGCCAAGATTTTTGCGTTTATGGTTGATCTGCACTAAAGTGCGCCCCTGTTATCCCTTCTCATCCGCCACTCACGTTGATCAGGTCATTCACACCAAGGTATGTCCACGCTCAGACATCACACTTATTAATGCAAATATTCTGACCCTTTCGCTTCTGGCGCTTCTTAATAGGTCCCCATTCACCACGAGACCCACGAGGCACCGATCGTTCACCAGTCGGTCGAGCACCAGCCCATGAAGCTCTCCGACTTTGTCGCCGGCGGCGGTGACGTCAAGTCCAAGCTTACGCATGAGAACGCCGGTGTGCTCCACACCCAGGATGAGTCGTGCAAGCGCACGACCGATGGACCCCTTGAATCGCTCCAGGAGAAGCTCCATCTCGGCTCGACCCATCATGATGCGCCTCCCACCAAAATCGGCCAGTCGTCGCCAGCCGCCGGAGAGCGTCGCGCAATCCCCTAAAGCACTCCTTTGATTCGTTTTGATCCTCGCTATACCGCTCTTTCGTTTGTACTGGCATTTGTTTGCTGTCATTCTGCACCTCGCACTTTTTTTCATGAATGTAACGAGACTTGCCATTTAATGCAGAGTTCAACCGCCTGACGATTCGGCCTGCGCTTGAACCTTTCATCTTGGGACATCCGAGGGAGATTTGACTGGCTCCGCAAGCCCGGTGCAGGCTCGGCCCGCCCTCAACATCCTGAATTCGCGCATCCGGCATCTCGGCGTCTTTGCGTGAGAGAAAGACTCCGCAACGTTCCACAGCCACAACTTTCCATCAGTTTGACTTTCCCCAACGTACTAATCTAAGCTTCTTACTGGGGGCGAAATCCAGTCATTTCACGCCTTGCTCAGCTGTCGCGAATAACCGCCCGCGCGATCGCCATTGTCTTTGCCATTTCCAAGTTCTGCCAGGCTCCGGGCAGCTGCCGGCCGATCGCATACGGACGCCGATACTGGAGCGCTGAATTCAGGGCCGTGCTTCGGCAAACGTTTCCTTTACGACATATCAAGCAAGTCAGATGTTGTTGCCGTCCAGCTCAAGGCTATCATGGCAGGTTTCTGTTTGAGCTTGTCGTCCACCCAAATGACTGTAGTCCCGCCGTTGAAAATGACGATCTGTTTTTTGGGATTGCCGACTATGAGCTCCAGTCGCCGAGGTGTTCGTCCAAACCTATTTAGTGCCTGGCTACCAGAGGCGTTCTTTCTAAGGTTTCGAGTCTGAAAGCTGATAATGAACATGATTTTATGTGGTCAATTTGACGAAGATTTAGAACACCAGCCAGTACCACATTGCCGGATGGGCGCCAGGCTCTGGCGCAAGGACTCGGGAGATCGTTTCTTGAACCGCCGCCCACGCGAATGACATCAATATGCCAGACTTTAGCTTGCCACATGACACATTCACGGTAGCAAAACGTGGTTAAGACCATTAGGCTTCCTTTTAGCGACACTTTTGTGATGACTCAATGCGAGAACGATCTGTCATTGTCCGGGACATACAATTTTCAGCTCGATGGACAGGGCGTCAGCTCGGGTAAGTGCCAGAGCGCCAGAGGCGAAATTCTACACAGGAATGTTTTCAATGTTGGTGGCGCCATCGTAAGCTAAGCGAGTTTCTCTGAAATTTCCACTGAATCCATACATCTTGTCGCCCGATTGCTGCTACGTCTTGACGTGACAAGTGTCACGGTTACAATAACCAACAATAGCCACATTCGCCCTCCGCCGGCGTCCGCATTTACACACTGAGGACCCGCCGACAGCGCCCCATTGCAGCACCGCCTTCTAGGCGCTATTCAAGTCGCTCGTCGAGGGCCTTTTGTCGGCCAAGTAATACGTCGAGCGATCTCCGACTACACATGAAGTTTGACGGTGAGTATATCGGAACGGTTTTGATTTGGGCTTGGACGCGAATTCTTCCACGATACGGCGTCTCACGGCCATGGGAGGCGGGCGGGAAAGCCAAAATTCTGAGGTTCTGAGCGAGCAACAGGGGGTGTTACGAGGGAAAGCAGTTTGGTCTAGCAGAGGGGAGTGCAGTGTATTGTCAAAATGTTCTCATGTGGTAACTGATGAAGACCACGACTCAGTCCAATGGAACGGGACGAGAACAGAGTGGCCAAAGGCTAAGGGACAAACTCCAGAAGGACTAGGAAGGGATGATAAGCGGAGATAATAAAGAGCTAATAGTGACTAAAAAAGGGTAAGACAAATGAGGTGCTGAAGGGCTTCATGAAGTCGCTAGAGGCTCAAGATGAAATACCATAACAGGTACTATACGTAGACTGAAGGACGATGCAACCATATAATGACACAGTGTTTCACACCGCACTTGTCGATTGGCGCGCCCGTTGCTCACCTTTTGGCAATGGCCAGCGGCACCGCAATTAGCTTAGATCAGGCCCCCGTTCCTTGACGGTTCCTTTGTCTTACGAGCGCTCAAAGAGTAGCTTCAGGTCACGACGGGAGCTCAAAGAACGAGTCAATGGCGGCTTGCCCTCTCTGGCAGCTCTTTCCCTCTCCCCATTCACTCGTCCTCGACCCCGTGCGAGTCGTTTGGATCTTGCTCAGTTTACTGCAGCTTGCGTATCAAGCCTCCTCTCACAAGCCTCACCGCAAGTGGGTTGGACGGTCTGGTGAGGCAAGTTGTTGTGGTGTACACGGCACCTCACGGAACTGTTCAAGCCTCAGTCGGTCAAACCTGCTCAAACCCCCCAAAGTGCTTTACATTGCCAAAACTGCTGCAAAGTCTAATGCCAAAGGTCAAATCGTTGCTCCCGAGTCGAAGCGGGGTCCTCGCCGAAGCCGAAAAGCCAATCTGTGAAGGCCGTAAAGTGTCATTGTCCTAGTGTACCCAGCTCAAATCTAGGTACTTATCAGACACTTTCACTTGATAGCTGTACCCAGTGTTTAACCTGCGTTACTACATCTCTAGGGTCAGACAGGAGTTGATTGCATCTGGTCGCTGTAGTAGCAGAGTCCCACAATTTGCGGTTGGCGACCGCCGCATCGCGCCGCACCTTGAGACATACCCGGCCCACCCGCTGTTCTTCGACTCTGGAGACAACCATCTCCTGAGCGTGATAAGGCCGATTGGTCAAGTGCAGCACAACAGCATTGTTGGTACAACTTTCCCTCCTTCCTCCTTTTGACAAACTCCTTCTTCCCAAGAAGAAGCGGAAAGGAAGATCGGCGGTGCCATGATGTCTAGTCAGAATGTCACCTCTCAGTCGAGCTGCGATCAGGCGCGGGGGGGTTTGGTCAAGCTCCCATTCTTCGCAAGCGACCGAAGAGGAGCTTGGTTCGACTTCACCAACGTCGAGAAGTAAGCAACCCTCAACCACCCATCAACACTTTCTCAACATCTCGCAACCAACAATTCCATCTCTCTCTCCCTCAGACTCGTCAACGCTTTAAACTCGCCAATTTTCCGCGATCGGAGAGCTCCGTCGCAAGCGGCGCGAAGCTGTCGAAGCCAAGGAGCACGCGGGCACGATCAAACGCCTAGAGTCACAAACCCTGATGGAGAAGCACAAGCTCTCGAACAGGGCTGTCAAACAAGTGGGCTCCACTTCGGCCATCGACCGTTCGAATTTTGCACCTACGGTATCTAATTCGGCCCTATCACGTGACTCTCAGCGAACCATTCTTTCGCCGCCGGCGCAATCACCCGAGTCACCCACCCCACTCGAACGCTCTCAAGCCAACAAGAAATCTCGGGCTATTCGACAGCAACAGCCTACCAAATAAACCCGAGCCATCCAATCCAAAAAGACTCGAGTAGGTTCCCTTGCCAAGACTTGCGTCCTCCCAAAGCCGATCAACCGAGCTGATAAAGAGGAACCGCCGCAGTCAATCGCTACCCCTCCCAGGCGCAAGCGAAGCAAAGCCGTCGCCGAATGCAATGATCGCATGCTGAAGTGCGCCAAAAAGAAGCGCACGAACGAGTTCGAATTCTACAACCCTATTCTGCGCGCCAAAATGCAAGCGAGGAAGGCAAGCGAGCTGGCGCCTTTGCAGATTTCCATTGGGATGACCCACATTCAAGGGGCCGTCATGGATCACCAAGATCTTCGATCTCAAGCACCGAGCCCACCGGACCTCGAGGCCAAGCTATGGCACGTCAAAGTCGAAGAACAAGAAGATTCTCTCAAGCGCAAGCGCGAAGCCAGCATCATCGACTTGCAAGCCATGGACATGAAGGACGACGATACGTATTCTGTCATTTCCGAAACCCCACCCCCTGTCCCGGAACTCGCTCGACTCCTCCACGAGTTTGAGTGCCATCGACGATCGTACCACCACGTCAAGCCATTCACCAAGGAGCTCACCACCGTCTTCGACTTCTATCCTGACCATTCATCGCTCGCTCTACGTTTCCACCGCTACGAAACGTTCCTTCGCCGCCTCTCGATCCAAGTCGAAGCCGTGATCAAGTGTCCCGCCAGCGACATGGATTGCCATCGAGATCTGATCGGCGCGGCTGCGCAGAACCTCAACTACAAAATCTTGGATGAGCTCGACTACGTCGGCTACAAGGAACGATGTCTGTACTACTCGCTGTTTGCGGGAAAGGAGGAGGACGAGGAGGAAGCTACGAAGCCATTTATCAAGGTCGAGGTTTGAAGAGGAAAGGCGGGAAAGGAGAGCGGGGAGGTATCGGGTGGGGAGTGTGAAGATAGAGGTGGGTTTGTGTGCGTTTGTTCCTTGATCTCAAAGTATTTTCATCTCTATTTATCTAGTGATTCGTGTGTTTGATTTTGTATAGTCAAAATAAAGATAACCACAAAAAGAAAAGGGACTTGTATACTTGTAGTGTTCGACTTGTTTCTCTCCATCTGGTATCCGAATCGCGTCAACCTTTTTGTCAGCTGGGCAACGCGTATTTCATGCTATATAAAAGGTATCGTCTGGATTAGATCTTGAAATTAGGTATATAGATTCTAGCCATCAGCAAGCGCAAGCTCGTTCATTGGTCCTATCGTACTGCCCCCCTCGGGCAAGTGATGCGTCACGTGCCAGTCATTCAGTCGGGTGCAACAGCGGGATCTTTCTCTCCCTCCAAGCACGTGGCCGCCGCTCGAACGACCCGCTTGACAAAGAGGACATCTTCCGTCATCAACCTCATTCGCTGATCCCACGAGAAAGCGCCCAGAACGATGCCCGTCTCCTCGCTTTTCGCCACGACGGGCAACAGCAAACCCCTTGCGATCTGGATGCGCTTGGGTGATGACTCCTCGGAAGAAGGCGGCGAATCAGAGAGATCGTCATCTTCGCCATCGTACTGTAGCCCATTCTCGTCACCTCGCAGGGCGTCGATGTGGGTCTGGCGACTGATCAGCTTGCAAGGCGCAGAGCCGGATGGCTGTGCAGCGAGTACGGCCTGCTTCACCGGTAGATCGGGCCATTCGCGCATTCGTTCGAGCGAGAGGAGGTAGACGAGCTCGAATTGGAGTGAGGACTTGATCGTGTGAACGACGAGGTCATGGATCACCGTCTCCGCTTCCTCGATGCCGGAAGTGGCTAGAGGGTTGAGTTGGTGCATGAAGTGGTCGAAGCAGCGATCAAGTTGCAAGGACCTGTGTTCAAGGCGCTGCCGTGCCCAGTCTTCGATCTCTCGAGAAGCGGAGTCGGCGTGGCCACGTCTGCGAGTTGTTCGAGGGCCATCGGCAGGTAACCAAGTTGCATCAAGACCGAAAGAACTTCTGGATCGACTCACAGAATCTCGAGATCTTGGTGAGCGAAATGAGGTCGAGGCTCATGGTGGACGATGCAAAGCGATCCAATCACCACTCGTCGAGATGACGGGTCAACCAGCTGACTCGGAACGGTGAGGGGAATGGCGGCGTAGAAGCGTATGCCGAGTTGGGTAGCTGGCAGACTGTCCTTGAATCTAGAACAAAGGAGGAGGGTTAAAGAGAGGACATTTTGTTGGAAGGCTTCGATGGGAGATCAATGTTGCGAGACCTTTGCGGCCGCAGCACTAACCTCCAATCGCTCGCCGTGTCGTGGACGACCAACCCTCGGGTTTTGTTCAAGGCAGTGTGCGCACAGATAGTAGCATGAAAGGGTAGCGCTGATTCGGAGAGAACTTCACCGTCTTTGACGTTGCTAGTAGCGAGGTAGACGAGGCGATCATGATCGGCGACGGCGAGTATGGCGTTCGAAGTATGAAACTGCTCGCGGCAGTTCTTGACGATGGAACGACAGAGTGGGTGGTCGATTAGCGAGCCGACGACAGAGAAGAAGCCGTCGGGTGCAGCTATCTTGGGTGAATCTGTGCTATGACGTTTGACAGGGGATGGAGACCCTGGAAAGGGAATATCGATCGTTGTGGCGGGGCTCGACTGGAGGCTCGTGCAGTGAAAGCCGTCGGCGCCGAATCGAAGCAACGGCGAACTTTCGGGACTGGTGTCGCACGTGGAAGACCAGTGGCTTGACGATGATGCGGGGTAAGTATCAAAACCAATACTGAAAGAAGACAAAGGTCGATTGTGACCGGTGATGTCGAGTTGGTCCAGCGCGACTTGCTCTATTGCTCGGTCTGGCGAACTAAGGGGCGTGTAGCCCGCCGACTCGGTGCGCCTAGCTGACGACGAAGGACCTAGTGGTCGAGGAGGTGAAACATTCAGATCGTATCTCCCCTGTGTGATGATGAAAATGTTTTTGAGTCGAATCGAATTGCTAAGCATTACCAGGTCAGTTCCGATCGTCACAAGCAACTCGGGCTCACGCTGCTGTAGGCTTGATCAAACTCGTCCCCTGCGGCTGCTTCCTTGTGGCTTGGGCCCTTGCACCGTATCGAGAGTTGGTCGACCGACTGGCCTCTTCGCGAGCTCGACCCGCTCGATCTGAAGGAGAAGGGTGGCAGGGAACTTGCCCTGGAAGCGGGTGGGTGTGAACATCCGATCTCCGAGCCCTGCTGCTCGTCCTCGTTCGAAGTTGAGGTCGGGCCACTCCGGATGGCAGCGATGAGCAGCTTACGCCAGGGCATGCTCGGGACCGGTTGGCTTTTGCTCGTGGGTGACAATTTAGTTTGAATTAGCCTTCTATTTAGCTAGAAGGGTATGTCGTCTTGGACAAACAAGAGGGAGGCTGAGGGCCAGCCAGCTCGGGAAGGTGAGAGGGAAGCTTGAAGAGGAGCGAGCGTCGGCCTCACAATTATCTCGACCCGTTGCAACAAGCCTCGCTGAGGCTGCCACGCTCAGTCAAGGCCACAGGAGCTGTCTTTGGTGGCTGAGGTTGAGCAAGAACTCCGTTTCCGAACCGAGACGCGTGCCCGGGGTGATCGAGAAATCGAGCAGGGAGCAAAAGTTCAGACGGCTGACGGCAAACTCGCCCTGCCGAAGCGAGCCGTGACAGGAAACAACTCGAGGAGTCACACTCCGATCTCGCTCGCCTCACCAGCTGTGTTGGTTGCAATTTTTAAAAATTATTCAACACGAGGCAAACATCTTCGATCTCGTAATTGTGCGCTTTCGATGGTTTTTTGAAACTATCCTAGATTTATCACACGATGTCGGCGGTGGGGGTCCCCTATTCAAGCTCTTCTGGCTCCCTCCGTTGAAGCTGTTCGCTCAGCTGTTTTAACATCGTTCCCATTGCGATGACCAGGTTTTGGAAGTCATATCCTAGTCGATATTCAGACACTGCTTTCAAGACCAAAAAAGAAGCACAAGAAGGCTCCGTCAAGAGCCGCAACAGTTGCTTTGGCGACGCTGGGGCGGGGAGCCAACTACGTCACCATGACGAGCCTGTCACTCGCTCGCTTCGCTTCAGTCGACTGGGGACGGTCGCCTCTCTGCTCCTTCCTTCTCACACTTCGTCGTGGTAGTGTGCTCCATCAATTCCCACAGCAAGCTCCCCTCGCCTCATCCCTCACTACTTGGTTCACCTACTTGCATATTCTCGACTATCTTCAACGATGTCCCTCTCCCAAGATGATCTTCAGGCCAAGGCCTTCCAAGCCCACCACGAAGCCGTGATTGAGCAAGCCAAGCTGGGCACCACGACGACCACTACGATCGAACCTGTGTTCAAGCCTCATCAAGCTCACTCACTCGATCAATCGCAACCTCAAGGCTTGTCCTCAACTCAACGCATGACCGAGATTAAG